>CAOLHI010000776.1:0-517234 GCA_948474755.1 Ctenosaura bakeri
CCAGTGAGCAATTAGCAAAGCGGTAAATCAGTGTACAAACTGGCAGCATGCTGAGAAGCAAGGCATAAATCATTCAGCAGAGCAACATGACCACTAGGGAAAACCTAAATGGTGGCTTACAATGCAAAACCTAAGCCATTTTAAGGGCTTACCATCACCTCAGATGTTGTAGGGTGATCCAATCACTTTTTCTCCTGGCAACCTTCACTTGGTAACAAGGCAAAGACCTTCTGGGTCTGGCTAGTCGTAACAACCTTGCAGCTGTGCCCAAGGCCACATCATCCCATTCCGACCATTCACTTAAAAAACAATACCTGCATTCACTTTGAATGCCTCAACACAATTATCATAGGCTCTCTCCCTTTGTGACTAGGCCTTGTACAAGAGTGAAAGTTGGTACTCATTTGTTTAGAATTGGGGCAGCTTCAACTGCAGTGATAATAGGTGCAGATTCTAAACTCCTTGAAAAGATTGGGTGCTGGAGGTCTTTCAGAGGCTTTTCAGAGATATACAATAGCAATATAGCATTTATTTCTATACCGCTTATCAACTGAGTGTTATCTAAGCGGTTTACAATGTATTTTAGCTAATTGCCCCCAACGAGCTGGGTACTCATTTTACCGACCTGCGGAAGGATGGAAGGCTGAGTCAACCTTGAAGCCCGGCAGGATCGAACTCACAACCTTATGGTTGCAGTACTAGCATTTAACCACTGCGCCACCAGGGCTTCTTTTCCAAGCCATACACAGGCCTTTGCCCTGCTAACATGTTGTCTAGTTGCTCTTGTTGTCTTACTGATTCTAGGTTGTGGCCTGTGAGGCATCAAGTTCTGATTGCAGCCATAGCTTTGTCTATTAGGAAGAGTGCTAGGCTTGGAAAAGCCATTTTGGACAATCTGACTGGTGTTGAGTGGCTAGGCAGAAGGGACCTCTGGTGGCATGGTCTCCTGCCACTGTTGTTCAAGGAACACCTTCGGCCTCTGCTGGATATCCTGGTAATTCACCATGGGGATGATGCCCTAGATCTGTGAAAGAACAAGGCTCTGATCATCCAAGCCATACACAATGTGGAGGTTATCTAGTCTTCCTGGCTGAGGGTGTTCATTTTATAGTCAGCTATTTTGCCAAGATAAGTCTGACCTTGGGAAGGTGTCTCAAGGTGTATTGATATAGCACACAGTTAACAGAAAAATTTGTAATGCCCTGGCCAGTAGGTTGGGCCATTTTATACCACATCCACAAATTATTTTCCAGCAGCTGAACCCTACAGAGTGGATGGGGTTCACATTTCCAAAAGTAGTTATTCTTGGGAGACCTGGAGAATCAGATATTTGTGGTATGAAGATGCTTTTGGCTAGTAGATGGGGATAAGGGTTGAACTGACACTTGTCCTTATCTGTGGCAGATAGTGGGGAGAGAAAGAAGGAGTTCAGTGAACACCCATGACACCCATTTACTAAAGAAGAGGCCTCTGGAGCTGCCCATATATGTTGCAAAGCCCAGGAGTGAGGAAGGAGACTGTCACTGGGTCTGCCCTAAGGATTTACCCTTCACTTTGAATCATGTGGCTAAGAGGATGGATTCACAGGTTGGCTTCCAATAGCTGTCCATCCAGGGAAGAACCCAGAGTTTGGATTCTCCTTGGGGCTCAGATGTTTCACCTAGGGGAAGTTGGGGAGGAGATCTAGAGGAATCCACATGTCTCAGCCGTCCCTATACTTAGGTTTTTCCACTTTTGGACATGTCTTGGAATTAAACCTAAATAGGTGATAGTTTAATTAAAGTGGCTGATATTTCAACCCAAGCTTTCTTATGTGGTCTTGTTATTTCCTGTGTTCATCAGCAGAGCATCTGTTAGGTTGTTGTTAGTTTCATCATCTTCCTCCTCCTCCTCCTCCTTCTTCTTCTTCTTCCAACATGTACATTTGAAGTAGGCAAACTAGGGCCTTCCTGATATTTTGGACTACACTGCTGTCAGCCCCAAGCAGCATCACTAAAAGGAAGGGATTTGGAGAGGAGTTGTTCAAACATCTAGAATGTGTTCATTCACTTATCCCTTATGTGAACTGTCTTCAATTTGTAGAAAGAGGAGTTACGTATAAGGTTATGCTTACAAAACTCTTCTTCCGTTGAGGCACAACACTTTAAATGGAAGCTTTTTATATTTCAAAACTATAGGTTTTTTTAAAAAAATGTTTTTATATTTATGTTTATTAGGGAAAAAATAATCACCTGCACTCCAAAATATGTTTGCACCTAATTGCCTTTTACATTATAACCATAGCTGTAATACTTCAGAGACCTGTGTAATTAAATATACATTCACATGTTGATGCAAGTGAGATTTATATTGGCAATTATTGTTGCACTCAAGAGGATTGTGCATGGAAATTATTTCTTCCCAAATGATAACTGATAAATAGTTCAGAAACTACTTTACTATGACAAAAGACAACATTTCACTTCAGGTGTGTTTATATGTAGTATATGTACACATTCTTATATGTCTGTCTACTAGTGTACCTATATTCTAATGGGATATTCATGTCTTAGCAACAAAAGGCCCAAATGTTTGTTTGTGGAGAATTCTGAAAAAAGATAATCAATGGTATAATGTTTTTCATACCATTCTAGTTGTGTGCATTAAATTTATAAGTTGTGTTGTTGCTTTCAGTAGGGGAAAAAAAAACATCCAAAAGATTTATAGCTGAGACAATAGCTCTAGAGGTTCGGCCCCATTGTATTTATTGACGGTATTATTGAGCTCATGGCATCCTTTGATTAACTGCCATCGAAGGCATATTTTGTAACAAGAACTGTGTCACAGTTCTCTTTGTCACACTATTTCATAAAGTTCCAGTGGGCCTTTAGGGAGGGCAAGAACCAAAACATGCACTTAACAACAGGTGTGTAGACAAGTAGTAAATGAAATGACTAATTGACTGCCATTGGGGATTTATTTCTAAACCTCTTGACTTCTGCCCTTCTTGGTATAATGATGAATGATGCTTTCCCCTTTCCCTGCTTACTTGCTACAAAATTGGAGCGTTTGGAGAGAAAGGCAGAGAAGTACTGGACAAGCTAAAGAGAGTGAAAAATATGGAGAGGGAAAATATGGTTATTGAATCCCACAGAGACTAGGCACTGTTCCCCAAGATGATCTCCATCCTTCACGGGACTCAGATTCATCTTTTATTTCAATGATTAATGATTTTTTTAAAAAGTTTTTTCTCTCTTTTCCTTCTGATCATTTTCTCCTAGGGTTTATTTCTCAGGGCATTTTTATACCTCAGGCATACCAGTTAATTTTTGTAATGTGTCACATTTATACTAAACTGCTAATTCCAGGATTAAGGGAAACTGTGATTTTTATTGAGAGCCAGCATGGTATAGTGGTTTGAACATTCAACTATGAGTCTGGAGAAGAGGGTTTGAATCCCTCCCTACTCAGCCATGGAAACTCACTGGGTGACTTTAGGCAAGTCACACTCTCTCAGCTTCACAAGAAAGCAAACTCACTATGGGCAGAGTGAGCAGACCCACTCTGAACAAGTTTTACCAAGAAAATAATGTGATAGGTTCACCTTAGGGTCGTCATAAGTTGGAAATCCTTGCAGACACACAACACCAACAACCACTTTTCACAGAGTATAGAATGAATAACATACAAGTTTCCTCCTTTTTCTCTTTCTCCTCTTTTTTTTTTTGAATCATTTTTAATTGGAAAAAGCATATATTATGGTGCCATTGATGCGTTCTAAGCCAGGTACAGTAGGAAGCACGTTCAATTTTCCACTATTGATACCCAGCACAGGAGCAACAACGTGTGCCTGTTGGTGGCTTAAGTTTGCTGGTTGTCTTATATTGTCTTTATTTTCCAACATATCACAGACAGCACTGCAGGGAATGATTTATATCCAAGTAAATAGGAACCCAGCCAGTCCAAACTATGCTATCCAATAGGTATCACACATGCTTTACTTTGTTTGTGTGGCATATGCTGCTGTCACTATTGCTGCATTCCAACATTTGTTTTCATGGGAAGCAAACAAGTAGAGGCAGGAGCAAGCTGAGTGAGATGCTGGAAGACAAACCTCGAGGAACCATGGTGTCTGTCCTATGCCCGTAAATCAGTCTGTTATTCTCGGGTACAGTAGAAGATTCTGCTTTAGTTGCCAATATGGAAGCAAGATTCAACTATAAATTTGCTTGATTCCTGTACATGGAATAGGTGTGTGTAGGAAGGTAAAGGCAGCAAATTGTTTGACTCTGAACCCAAGATTAACTTTTATATGGGACCAAGTAGGTCCCATATTATTGTTCCTTTATCCTACCCATTAGACTGGTTCAGACCAGTCTGAGGGTATTCCTGCATGGCAGGGGGTTGGACTGGATGGCCCCTGGGGTCTCTTCCAACTCTACATTTCTATGATTCTATGATTCTATGACTAACTTCCAACAACCTAGATGGTTCAGTATTATATATATATATATACACACACACATGTATATGTGTGTGTGTGTGTGTGTATAGTATATAATTCACAGTGTTCTCAAAAACAAACCCATGAAACCAGAATATCATAGCCTGTAATACTTTTTAGAGTACATAACAAGTCATTTCTTTCAGAGCAATGTCTTCCAGTGCCCTATCAAAGATCTGGTAATCATGAAAGCTACAGACCCTTTCTCCTTTGGCTAACTTTAACTCATACTGGTAAAATGGGTGTGTGAAGCTGGAAAATGCCACCATGCGCTGCTGGGATGTATATTCCAGCCTGTTATGAATTTTAGCTGTTAATCTTCACTGCCACCACCCACTGAATTATGAATTATCTGGACACTTGGACAGTACAGTGGGACCCTGTCCAACCATGTACATCCCTAAGCTTAAGGATCTCCCTTTTCCCCCAGTCTACCTAGCTTGGCGTGGGAAGGAGAGAAACAGGGCCTTTTACTGAAAGTATTTATTAAAGGTAGGCAAATAAACAAGGCAAATTACCACACATGGGAAGCTCCCTCCTCCCAGGCACGCTTAGTTACAAAAAGAACAGATATAAAAGCACAGATGCATTCTTTAGATCAGCCAGCCTCCAAAATAACAGAAAAGTCCCTAACGCAACTAGGTAACTATTTCTAATTACTCACAGTTGTTCCTAGGCTTAGATGTTCTAAAGAGAAGGGCCAGGAGGCGAGGCCTACAGCCTGCTACTGGCTCAGAACCCCCCTCCATGAGGTCCCTGGGTTGTTCTTCTTTGTTATCCCTTTGTTATCTCTCTCGGCCACATGGCCTCCAAGAAGTTTTATAACTTCTCCTTGGAAGCATCTGGAAGCATCCTGAAGATGCTTACTTCTTTCCTTTTTGATTGGTCAATTCTCACCCTATGACCTGTGATGCTGACCCACATGACCTGTGATGCTGACCCACATGACCTATGATGCTGACCACATACTAAAATGTAATCTAATCCCAACACCTTATTAACCCTTGGTTTACCTGAAGAGGGAACTGTCCCCCTTTTAGCTAAGTCTAGATAATGGGAAGCCCCATTATCACAGGGTGCCTTACTGGCTCCAGTAGGTATCCAGATAAGGTATCTAAAGACCATCTATTCTGAGGTTCTTTGGTAGAGGTCCTATCACATTCTTCTGTCTGGTTTCATTTTCATCTGGTTTGGAAACCCTGTATAATTCAAGTGACAAAGATTATTCCTGCTGCTGGGGTGCTAGACACTAAGCTTTGGTGAGCATATTTGAGAGATCTCTTTTTCAGATGGCATAATAGGATGTACTGGCCCAGGCCACTATTGTCTTGACTCTCAGGGCTTTTCTGCGCTATACTGTTCTAGTGCTATTATTATACTTTTAACATTCTGTGGAATTCTGGGGTTTGTAGTTTAATGAGACCAGAGAGCTCTCTGACTGAGAACTGTAAATGCCTGTCCTTAAACTGAAAACCCCAGGATTCCATAGGATATTGAAAGTGGAATAATAACACTAGAGCAATGTAGTGCAAAAATGCCCTCACACTTCCAGGCTGATTTCTGGGATGCTTCTTGTTGGGTCTGACCTCTTCCCTATCCCATGCCCATTCAGTATTTTTTTCTGTTTCTGTTTTTTGTCTCATTCCAACTCACTCATGCCCCATCAGTAAAGACCACTTCCACATATTTTTTTCTGCTAGTTGCTGCTGGCACTACACTACTCTAGGAAACCACTGATGGCATCAAGTGATGAATGACAGAGAGGTAACGGCTGATTTTTTTTTTCTTATTACACAAGCAAACTGTTATACTAATCATTATACTATACTAATTGCAGAATCTCACCTCTATCAAGTTATTCTGAAGAACTTTTTCATCACAAGGATCAGATGACAAAAAATTTGAGAACTGAAGATGCTCCAGGTTTGGGATTGTCTTGAAAAGAAAAGAAAAAGTCATTTTTTAAAGCATTCTTGTGGTTGTTGGATAGAAATTTTCTAGGTTTAAATTAAATTAAAGCAAAATTACTCCAAAGTTGTTTTAGAGTTTTGAATGCTGCCCCATTCATTCTGAGCTTCCCCAATAGATCAGATGCTGATGTTCCTGGTGACTGCTGTCCTGTGGCACAGCAGAAGTTGAAGGTGCAGTGGGGCCTTCTGCTCCTTAGGGCAGACAGTGCAACACAAAACTCCTGGATTTGTTACCATCAGATGTATATTTTAAGAGGTAAGATTGGCTGAAAGGCAAGAAAAACTAAACCCAGTGGAGTTTTTGAGGCTGGTCTATAGATGCCCAGACTTATCACCTTCACCAGCCCCATAGCAATTTCAACATTCACTCCACTCACTGCAACCTGCCCCAACTGCCTTCTATCTGCTTGCTCTGTATGATTTTTGCACTATGTATGACAGCAGTGAAAAAAAATCTGAGAATTCAGGGTTGTTGCTCTTATGGAAAGGCAGCACCTGTAAAGGACACTTCTTTTTCACACTCCCTGTGAATAAAGTAGTAATGGCAGATTAGAACTATCCCTTTCCTCCTTCTCCTTCTATGTTGATATTGACTCTTCCTCCTTGCTGTCCACACCTATTTCTCCAACATTTACTTGTCTATCTGGATATTCTACCCACCCAGTCTCCTCTCACTCCACATTCTCAGAATACTCATCCTAGTAAATCATTTATCTTCTTATTCCAAGATAATCCCTACCCTACATATTCTTTCTCTCTCCCTTGTCACATCTCTCCCTTTCCTTTCTCAGTAGAGTCTTCAGCTTTAGAGAGACACTTTTGATCTTACTTCCTGTTCTTCCTCCTCAACTAATCATCCTATCCCCAGGCTTCTCTTTTTATAGTAAAACTAAATTGTAGTTATCTATAATATATAATTATCAGTTTGTCTATCTATCTACCTACCTATCATCTGTCATCACATGTGGCTTCGACTGATTCCAAATGAACTTATTATGAATATTATGAACTTCCCTTCAAGCACTGTCCCTTCAGCCTTTTCAATTGTCTTCAACTTTTATACTCTTGATTTTTTTTTAAATGAAGTCATTTTGTCTTCCACACTGATTGATCAATTACTACTTTATTACTACTTTCAGGTCAAAAGTAAACAGATTTCAAGAAGCCAACTAAGCCCCATTCCTCCAAATCTCCCTGGGGGGGGGACACAGAATGAAATATTTTAAGTTTTTAAAGAACCCTGGAACTGCTACCTTAATGAAACAGCACAAGAAGAAGAATAAAGAAAAGAGGTTAAGAAATAAGCAGTGGAAATAACTATAGGCCAAGAGAGACTTTACTGTGAGCAAACAATGAAGAGATAGAGGATGTTTATAGTTTAAAGTGGAGACAAAGAAGGGAAGGAAGGAAAATGGGGGTCAGGGCAGAGAAATGAAGCATAATGAATCAAATAGAGTAGGTAAATTGAGTGCTCCTATTTACCTTATCTCTTAATGGGAGAAGAAGAAATAATTTAGAGGAACCAAAAGGCAGTAAATCTGAGAAGTAATAAAGAGAAAACCATTTTTACATATCATATAATTATACTCAAGTGCCAAATACCATGAAATAGCAAGGTCAGGAAGATCCCAGAAACGATTAGCTATTTAAAGCAAAGTCTGGTGTCAGGAAGGAAAAGATTAATATGGTTGGATCCAGAGAAGCAGGAGAATGATACAGTGACATACTTGGGGTAAACTGGGTAGGACTGCTTCAGATGGTAGTTGGATATCATTTTTTTAAAGAATGTTCTATATGTAAAAGAAAATCTCTTGCAAACAGAAATTGGCTTAGTACAGAGAAAGCTAAACTAAGCTTTTCACCATAATATAGTAGTTTTCTTGTTTTGGACCATTTTCACTTCTGCTGTTGGATGTTCAGGAAAACTGCTAGGTGGAACTTGTCCATCTTGTGCTTCAGCTGAGAACCAAGCTTTGCTACTTCCTTCTCTCCATGCAGGGGGAAATGGTATCTGCTGACATTTACAAATAGGGAGAATAATGCACTGAGGAATCCCTGTTGTCATCTCCAGTCCTTGTTATTACCAATCATTGATACTTGGTGTCCCTTTCCAATTCCTGTGGCCCAGAAGAGGTGGACCTTGTTGGTGCTTGTCACATGGGAGGCCCTGTAGGCTGGATTCAGACCTCCCTTTGGTTATATTTGTCTTCAGATGTCTCTTTCAGATTTTACAAAACTCCTTCTTTAGTACTTGCTCTCATTAAAGTTTGCTGAATGTACACACATATCTATTTCTATTTTGTTTATTTAAGTATCTTCCTATTGTCATTCAGCCCACCAGGACCCCTGAGAAGACATGAAATATATATGAACATTGTTAAATATGGATTTAACTGGAAGGTAAACCCAGGGAACTCCCACCAAAGGCACAGGACTCTAACAAGTGAGTGGCTGAACCCCAGGTTCACCTTAAGGGTAGCTTCCTCCCCCATCCCCAGGTCTCTGGACTTCAAGAGAAAGTTTCAAAGCTCTACCAAAAAGGGGGTCAAAGCTGTACATGAAAGACATATTCTCCTTCCATTACCTGCCAATTACAGCCTAATTATTGATACCACCTGAAGCTAACTGTCAGTCCCACAGATACAGTATGGGGTAAGAAAAAAAATCTTAATATAAGGGGAAAAAATCCTACCCGGCTCCAAAGCGATGAGCAGAATTTACACTGCACTGAGGGCAGGAGGGTGGGCTGTGCTGTGCTGATCCAAAGAGGACCTGTGAAGGGGCAAAGGAACCTCAACTAACCTCCACCCCTATCACATGCAACATTCTGGTGTCATGTGCCATCCACAAAGCACCCTGGTCTCTCCCATGGAAGCCATCAAATTACTACCTACCTCTGGAGTGTCATTTACTGCACAAGTCCAGGTATATATTCCTATGAAGTGGTTGTCCCTAAATGAACTTGGATCACATTCTCAGTCTCTCATTTTCACTTCTCAGTTTGGGCAGTGGGGTTGGTTTGGATTCTCCTATGTAATTCTGTGCATAAAAATACCTCAGCATCTTGAGCCAAATAAAACAATTTAACAACTTTTTACAATTATGTTTTTTCCCCCCTCTCAGTTTACTAAAAATAAATGCTCAGTGCTATTTTTTTTTCCATTTTCAAACCTCATAGCAGATTGACTGAATGCAGCGCGACAACAGGAAATGAAAAGCTGGTGATGGGAAAGCACATAATCGGTGCCAGGGATCTAAAATGTATTTTATCAAAGAGTGGTAGTAGTTTTGCACTTTCAAGAAGAAAATTATTTTCTTAGCCAAACTTTTCTTCACAGTGTCCAGCTGTGCAAATTTCATCCTATAGTGCATGGTCAACATCTCACATACATGAAGAGTACTGAAGAAGATTTGTAGGTGGTGTGGAATGGAACTGTAGCAATTTACTGTAGACTCCTCTGATGAATGGACACAATCATCTTGCTGACTACTTTGCTGCAGCAAGGAAGGAATCCTCTGGATCTGAAGAGGATGTATCGTGTTTCCAAGAAACAAGCCGAGTCTGCAAGTGTGAACTTGATAAAGAAGAGGTCAGCTTTGAAGTGGATGTTTTAGATGCAGAAGAAGAGCCTGGAATGTTCTGATCTTGTTGCTGGGCTCCAGGGTCTGTACTAATTCTGTCTTGGTTCACAGGGCAGGCGTTATTACCAACTTATATATTTGTAAATTAACAGAATATTTTTAGATGTCAGAAGATGTCTCCAATTCACCTTCACTTTGGTAGATGACAACAGATGATTTGAACTCTCCCTTTTTCTAAGGAGAAAGAGGCAAAAGAAGAATAAATATTATTATGTTTGGAGCAATATACAATATTGCAATATGATACAATATGCAATATATCTGAGCATGTTCCAAACAGTTAATATTGAAGACTTCATTACTGTTCAGTGGATGCAATTACCTATTGTGCTATAGGAGTCCAGATAATTTCAGATCCACATTTTCCAATAGCTACCTGCTTGAACTATGGACAATTCATGCTTCCATGAGCATATGTAGTATTGACTGTCATGGGCAAACCGATTTCTAAACCTTTGGTCCATACTTTTGGAAAAAAGAATAATACATTCTTTCAGTGTTACTAAGAGAGGAATGAGCAAAACAGATTAACTGCTGTTAAAGCTATGAGCGATACATAAATGCAAATCATAAAATGCAAAATTCAAGACACAAGTCAATCACATTTTAACTTTATATATTCTAGTCTTTTGGGATAACTACAGCTGAATATAGAAACAGTACTTTTTTCCAAGGTGAATATGAACAATTTGCTTTAAAGGCATTGAGGGCAAGTTATTGCTACTCACAAATTTTTCTTCTATAAAGGAAAAAAACTTGTGTTTGACCAAAAAAATGCTTCATTTTACCATGCAATCAAGCATCCTCTGTCTTTCCTTTGGTATGACAGGCAATGGCATGCTATGAGCGATCAGACCCAGATGGCTTTAGACAATGTTAAATACAATTACTTCAGGTATAATTTTTAAATGTTAACACTACCAGATCTACACTGGTGAAAAACTGCACAAGATACTAGTTGCTGAGAAACCCTCCCAACAATGTGACCCCCATACCACTCTGAGTACCCTAGATCATCTGATTTTGAAGCTAAGAATGGTCAGGCCTGGTTATTCATTAGAAGGAGGACCCATTAGAGTTAACAACACTGGGAGTAAGTATACATACAGATATACATCTGACCCCAGAAGTCAGATCAGTGGTCATAGGGAAGGTGAATTTGAAGGTGAATCAGGATGATCAGAAAAAATCACAGAGAATACTTATAGTTTAGACAGGGAGAGGAGGCCAAAGAATTGTTATGAAGGAATTGTCCAAAACAAAGTAAAATTTTATATACAGTGGACATTGTGCTTCAGTTATAATGGGGTCATATGAAAAAGTGGGCTAGAGGGACTGACTCCATATAAAGCAGCTTCTTTATGAACTTAGGTTCATATCTCTAGTCATTTCAGCTTGTTCCTGAATTAAGTGCTAGGTAGCTATTTAAATAGCTATGTCTCACAAGCCATTCCTCTTTTGAAGTTGAGGGAAGTCTTTGATATGTTGGGAGGACCCACAATTTTATGTCAGTAAGGTAAGTTAGCCCCAAACAAGTTGCATACTACATCAGTGATCCCAAAGATCTAAGCAACTAGTCTTGGGAATCAACAAACACCATAACAGTGTCTGTGTCCTCACACAAAATATTCTCTGAAACTGTTAAGTATATACTCCCCCCACCTCCATGTAAATGTGAGGTAACAGTGAGGCCACAAACATAAATGTCAACTCCACACCTCACCTCAATACAAAAACAAAGCATATAACCCCTCACTCTGAAAACAACAATCAATCTGTTGTCCAGAAAAGCATTCCTACTTAGCTCCAAAGCTAACAGCTAAGCCTGAGGTCTAATGGAGAATAGGGTTGTCCTGAGACAGAGTGTTTATACAGAATCCTAAACCCTGCTCAGCACATGTTGGCTGGAATCCTGTTGTTTAGTCCCAGCTAAAGCCGACCCATTGAATTAATCATTGGTTAGTGAGTTGCATGCAGATAGATCTCAGAGTCTTCTCTAGGAAACAGCAACAATAGGATTTAGGCCATTGTGGTCTGCCTCTGATTAGGTCTGGATATAAGTTGGTTCTTGCTCTGAGGGGGGAAGAATCTAGATCTCTTTTTGGGTATGGCTTACAACGGCCATGAGACCACAATATGTGGAGTCTTTTTTTTTTCTCTGAATACACCCTCAAAAGGGTCTTACTGTCCTTGCATAGAGTTTATGGAACAGCTGATTTCTAAGAATTGGTATTGTCTGAATATGTTCATTCAAAGGGGACGGTAAGTGTCTGTAGGCATCTATTTAATCATTTCCCTCCTTATCCTATATTAAAAGTATTATCCGGGGACACTTATTGAATAAAGATAGTGCAGTTTAACCTTGATCTTGTTGTATGTAAGTCATTCTGAAATAGGCCCATTAGTAGCATGTTAGTGGCATAGTGGGAATGGATTTAATAATTAGTCATTTGGCTGCAATTTAACAGATATCCTTGTGAATCATTAGAGTGACCAACCAAGGTTTTTTTAATTTTTTTTTTTCAATTATAGCACAACATCATTTATGTATGTATCTTGGGGAACATTAAATTTATCTGCAGTAGAGGGAAACACAAATGCAACGATATTAAGTAATTGAAAGATACATAGCATTTCCAATCAGTAAGCGGATGGATGATCTGGATAATGATTTTCCTGTAATTACAGAAAAGCAATTACATTCTTTCTTCTCTGGTGCTAATAATAAAATATTAGGTTGAAGTTCTTAAATCACTTACGCTAGACTGGTTCCGTTTTCCTTGTTACCATTGGCATATCTCAAAACAATTGTAAAATATGGCTAAAAGCTACACAAATTTTGGGTTACTAACCAACTGATTTGTAATAAACATAAATAAATGTAATGATAACAATATTAATGTTAGTTGTGAATATTTAGAAAAGGTACCACTTGACCTTGGTTAGCCCTTTCCAAAGCAATGACTTGAAACAGTAGCATTTAATATATTTGAGTAACAATCAGAAGACACTAAGATTAAGCATAATCCTTAACCTACCTCAAAAATAGATCTTTCAAGTCCTTCCAAATGCTTTTTCATATTTTTTTGCCCCAAATGTAATATCCCCCTTATCCTCTTTCTTCCGCTCTGCTTTTGCTTTCAATTTCATAGCCTGGCCCTTTGTGGGGGGGAGTAAAGGAGGTAAAAGCAGTTGAGCTATAACAAATCTGTTTCAAATATTGGGAAACCAGCTGCTTGTCCAATTTGACAATCACTGCTCTGTCAGTTCACTTCATTAACATTGATTCATACAGCAGTTAGCAGGAACCTTAGCTTCTGTCAAAACATATCTGACCTATTCTCCATCACAGAAAACTACAATCATTCTAATGTGTCCCCCCCGCCCCCGCTTCTGTTTAAACCAATTGCTGGTACTCTTCAGAAATAAATCCAAGGCTTGTTTGGCTTGGTTAACTTTTACTGAACTCACTAGGACATAGGTAGCTGATTACTTGAAAATTTTAACTGAAGGTAATGTGTGGTAAGATGATGAATGAGAGATGCAGGGATCAAGAGTAAGTGGCAATTCAAATAGACTATCCTCTAATATGGAGCTACTTTCCTTCCTCTGCATCCCACTTCCTTCACTATATTTATCTAGGGAGGCATTGATATGAAGAGTTACCACAGTTACCTGAGGAAAGAAAGAGGATCAGCTGTTTGGTGACTGACAGAAAATCAGCTCTTTTAGTGTGTTTTTTCACCTGCCTTTCTGCTTGCTCCTTCTTAATACATATATATCCTTTTGCCAGAAAGCGAGGTTCAAAGAGAGTGACTCACCAAATTTTTCCAGCATCCCCAACCTCTTTATAGTACCGAAACCAGGAGTCATAAAAAAAGTGTTGCCCATTGATGTCAAACTTGCCTTACTTTGAAAGACTTTGCCTCTATGTGGGCTTTTTGAAGAAGAAGAAGAAGAAGAAGAAGAAGAAGAAGAAGAAGAAGAAGAAGAAGAAGAAGAAGAAGAAGAAATAACTGCAATTGAAAGGGTTTATTGTCTGTGCCTTATCAGTATTGCCATTTACAAAGTGGTTTTATTGATGTTCAAATGTACCTTGAGATCTCTCTGGGAAAATGAGGACAGGAACAATATTTGGGAGTAATCATTCACCTTATTACTGATAGATGGAAATACAGTGAGCAATTACAAAATGGATGTTATAAGGAGAATAATGTTACTGCAGGTTAGGCCTCCTTGGAAATAGCATAAAGATATCAATAATTTGGCTCTCTTCCATCACCCCTCTCCACGTGTTTGTGAGGCCCCCAGACAAGCACAGAACTAGGCTCGGCCATCAAACGCTGCAATATCCCAAAACAATACAGGCAGGCCAGAAATAGCCAGATCACCACTTTAGGAGACCTCTCTGCAAACACCCTCATTATGTATGCACGCTGTTTACAAAGGACTTCCTGCCCCGAGCAGGCAACTTGGCAAGCTGAATACTCAAATGCCAAGCACTCTGTATTTGCATACTGTCTACCTCTTTGTCAATTTGGACTTAATCATGCTAAATTCTGACCTTTCCAAAGGTTTGTCCCGCTCCTGAAATGCATTGTTTTCCCCAAGTATGGCATAGCCTGCAGTCACATTTCTCTCTACAAAAACCCTGATTCCGAGACCTCCCTCGGATCACTCCCAAGTTCCAGACCTCCTTGCTGCCGCTTTGCTTGGCGAGCTTCCCCTCAGCTCCACGTGCTGAGCCATATCGAAACCCAGCATCGCTCTCTATTCTTCGAGGCTTCAGGACAGGTTTCATATCACCCAATTCAACAATCCGTCTCAAAATCCCTCTATACCACTCCAACCGTTATTTTCCTTAGTTATTTGTGTGATTGTGAGTTGCATACACTGTGTGTCTGTATTTAATAAAAATCTCAATTATTTTTAAACTTGGTGTGCTTCTTGGCTTGGCCTGACCCCGTAGACATTGGGTAAAAGATTCCGCTGCATTGCCCTGCCTCTCTCATTGCTAACTTTTGCTCTAGCTAATTTCCCCAAACTTAGTTAATTGAGAGCGCATATAGATGTCCCTCCTGGGACCCCCAGTAAACAGGGTAACAATAATGTAGGCTACTGTTTGCAGTGCCTTCCATTCAGGTTGCAGTGTAGGAAACCTGGTGACAATGAAGTTGGACCTTCATATCTAAACATTCTGCTTTTTAAGCTCTGGTCATTTGAGGGGAAAACATTAATGTTCCATGATTCTAGTATATTCAGGTATATATAGAGACCCGATTGAAAGAAGTTCTGTCTGCCAGGCTATTATGACACTAGATTACCACAGGCTTATTTATTGAGGGAACTTCAGCTTTCATGATGAAGTCAAACAGTAAGGAGTAGTGAATGGTTTCATATACACCACAATATCCATAGACCAATAAGTGCAATTTGTGTATTCGCTGGCTTTCTTCCCCTGTTTTTGGATGGAGATGGTCACCTAAAGATGTATATTTGAGATAGCAGGAGTGTTAAATTTGTTGTCATAGACAGGTCACTGTCTGCTCAGTTTTAGGTTTGCTATTTTGTGGACTTCTGTAGGGTTGTGGACTTTTTCCCCTGAATTCTCTTTTAAGAGTTCCCTGTCTTGATTGTTGGAGACACATTGAAGCACTGGCTGATAGGTGGAGGCCAGGATTTGAGGCCCCACTCAGCCATGGAAACCCACTGGAAGATTTTGAGTGTGTCACACAGCCCCAGAAAACCCCATGATAGGTTCACCTTAAGGTTGCCATAAGTCAGAAGTGACTTGAAGGCATGTAACAAAAAAGTGAACACTAGTACTCCTAAATACCTTCTCCCCTCTGGTAGAGCCAGGCCAGCTCTTGCTTTAAGAGGAAGCTGTGATGAAATGAGAAGAACAATGGATAGAGTAGCGGAGACAACTCAAGATGGATCTGCTTACTCTAAGGCTAGGACCAATTTCAGTACCTGTACAGTATGGAGAAAAACTGTCACCTTCTTATTTGCACAGGGTAGGTCAATAACTCTTTATAGGCTATGGAGCACCTTCTTCACCTACACGCTGAGGTTGTAGGCAAAGCAGACAAAGACTTACTGCCAGCAGTTTGTTTAATTTTTGATGCATAAAAATTGCTTGGATTCATCTTGAACTCCCAGGTCAGGTTGACATAACTGTGCTGTTTGCCTTATTATGTATTATTTGGGTATCAAAGATGTCTAGAAGAATGAGATCTACTACCTCTTTACTCAACCATTTCATGTGGTTATCAAATAAAATGGTTCTTTCCTCTATATAGAAAGGATTCTCCTTTCCTGTTTAAATGAAGCGATAGTAAGATTTTTATTAAAGAAATCTGTCTTTGACCAACAATAGGCTATTATGAATGTACACTACTGTCAAAGGTGATTGAAAAGGTGGTGATATAGTAACTCCAAAACTTCTGAAAGACGGAAATGTAGAATATTTAGTATTTCTATCAAGCAGAGTGCAGCAGAGCCAGTGCCATATGTGCTTTTGGTAGTAAACAGGAATAAAATACTCAGGGTTGTCTTGTAGGGTTACACTTGTAGAACTTACACTTATTGTTTCAGGAAATCCATTTTGGTTAGGAAAGGAGATAGACAACATAAGATGACCTAAATTTCAGTAGAAGAACCCCTAAAAGCTGGCTTTTATGAGTGAGTATAAACCATTCTGAGGCAGAAGCCTGTGCATGCTCCCTTCCAGACAAAGGGAGACAAAGAATTAACTAACTTTTGGAAGAAGTAGGGAATGACCTCTGCAAGTAGGCAGAAAGTAAAATGGCTTTAATATATAGATCAAAGGAGGAAACAGAGGTGAAACAAAAGGGCAGGCATACTCTCCCTTTCACTAGTCAATCTATACAAGTGTTGATGCCTCTTTGCTTCCAACAAGAAATTCATCTGGAACAGATCCTATTTTGGTAACCTTGAAAGATGATGTAGATACTGTCACATGTACTTACCACCATATTTTTTTTTTATCTTCAGTGCAGGATATGAAACCAGGCTTCCACTGAAGAGCTCATATTGTGAACAGTTTCATGTGGGAGAAGGAAGTCTTTCAGATATCCTGGATGTGTAAGAACTCACAAGAAAAAAAATGCTCTGAATTGAGCCTAGAAAGTTGGTATCAAGTACAGTTGATTCAAGATCAGTGATATATGGTCTGCAAAGTATACAACAGTCTAGCTGCTTATTTTATGCCAGCTTCTTATTGCAAATATTTTCAGAAACCTATGAACCTTTTTTTCCCAAGGGCAGCCCCATGTACAGTACATTACAGTACATTACAGCTATGGTTCAGAGTGATTAAAACCATTCTCATGAAAGGATACAGCTGGCAGACTGATCAAAGCTAGGCAAAGGCATTATTTGCCACAGCCCTCACCTGGTTCTTCAGGAAATGTTCTACATACAAGAGTACCTCAAAACACAAACTTGGTCCTTCAGAAGAAGTATAATGAGCTTCTGAAATGAGCTTCAGTTTGTCTGTCTAGAGCAAATTACTCCCTGTATTCAGACAAGACATCAGTACAGTCCAGGGACCCCGAAATAGTATGTTGTCTTGGTGACTTGTAGTCATTGACATTATCTATGGATTTGTTTAATCTCTATTTTAAACCATCCAAGCTAGTGGGATCAATTTTGCCGTGTTAGCAATTGCTAAATTCTAGTCATGAGTCCCAACTAGAGTAGGCCCATTGAATCAACACATAGGCTTACCAACTTCTCAGTAATTCTAGTTGGGATTTGTAGCTAGAATTAGAAGTATGCGCATATAGTCAGCCCTTCACATTTGTGGATTTGACCTTCACAGATTTGATTATTTGTGAGTTTCTTCAATCCCTGCCCCCACCTCCTCAAGTGCTTCTTTTCTGAGGAAACTTTTCCTTTCGGTGGCTTCAATCAGAATGCACAGTGCTTTATAAACCTGCTTCTGATCCTTCTCCTCTTCCACCAATAGCTGTCTGGACAGCTAAGGAGGGCTCGCAGCCTGATTTCTTAGCACCACAAGCCCTCTCCCAAAGCACCCCTCCCAACATCCAGAAAGGAGATGGGTAAGAGAGTAAGTATAGGACCACCATGCCTATCCACCCCCTTTCCCTCTCCTTTCCTTGACCTGGTTTGGATTCTGGGTGTCTGTTCTCTCCACCATGCCTCAGCCCTCTTTCCACACACACACACACACACACACACATTTTGATATTGTGATTTTCCACTTTTGCTCAAGCCTTGCACTCCTAACCCTAGCAAATGCAGGGGCCAATTGCATTTGATGTGTGGAGAAATTTAGTTAAATTTTTTGAATCAAATGTCAGTTATTCATGAAATGTAATTTGTATTGTAATGTGAAATGTTATGCATACCAACCTAGGATGTTGTTGTTGTTGCTGCTGTTGATGTTAATATTATTTGGATGACAGTACAGTATATCATATTTCTAAAAACAAACAAATACTACCTTGTAATATCGCAGCAATCAACTTAAATGTATGGTCCTGGATTCTAGTATTAGCAGAAATCTGAGTATGCCTGTCCAGTTTCTCAAACATGTATTATTTTATAGACTTTTATGCAAACAAGCATTGTACTTTTTTTTTTTCTAAATTAAAAAGCCCTGGATGTTGTAGGGGAAGTGTGAATTTGCAGGGGAAGTGTTGCTAGTAAGAACTAAAACTATAATAATAAGATATCAGAAATATGTGGCCAAGGTTTTTGTACCTCAGTAAACTGTTGTTTAAATAAACAATTCATCCCTCCTGTCGCTGTTTCAATCTGTTACTGCAAAGAATGCTCAAAAAGAGTAAAAATGTGGGAGTTCTATGAGTAAACACGGTTTTCATTCTTTGTCTGAAGACACTTGAAACTGTAGTCTGTAGATGGAAGAAGCTGCACTAATATCTCTAGGGTCTTGGAAGTGTCCTTGATAGTTCCATGGTGGTTTAAAGCTATTGCCATTTCTATCTCAATAGCTCTCCAATAATTCTCTGAAGAGTGCAAGTGGGAAATTTCAGCCATACAGGCACTAGGTAGATATCATCTTCCTATTGGCATGAATGCAAGGAATGTTTCTTATTTCTATTTATGTCTTTTACATTCTTGGTGTGTGTGTTTCCTAGTATTTAATGTGGCCTGATTCCTATGCTACTTTTTTCTTACAGAAAATAATATCTATGTAAAAGTCAATTGTATGAAGGAACAGACTAAGAAAAAAAGAAAGAGAGAGAGAGAGAGCATATTATTTATTTGTAACATGAATCTCTCAACACTGCATATTTTTTTAATTCTCCATTTTTTTCTCCTAATCATATAGAGGCCAATAAAATCACAAAATCATTTTTGGAAATTTCTACTACATGACAAGGTCTTTTTATTCTTTGTGTATTAGTGTCATGTTGCAATTAAAGGGCATTATTCCATACAAAGGGAAACACTTTTTAATATCTAAATAATGTTGACTTTCCATGTGCATCAAGGAAAGAGCAATCCCCTTTTTTCCTGTAATACTAGCTGATGGATCATTGGATGTTGTAAACCCCCCTTCCTATTGTCTCCCTTTCTATTGTCTATCAATGGCCTCCTGCTATATAACTTCTTTGGATGGCTGTGGAGCTTCCAGCATCCTAGCAGCCTGGAAGGTAGCATTTCACTGGCTGTGGAGCTATAAATGTAGAGGTGACTAAAGACTTGCAAAATCCCTATACCCTCTCATTGCTCTGACACACCTTCAAACAGAATTGGCTATTGGCCCACCCTAAGAGTTTGTATAGTTAATTCTCTCCCATTGGTAGAAATGAGGAGAGGGACAGCCACCCTCTCACAAAAGATAATGTCTAGTTCCACCACAACAGAGGGTTCCCCATCCCTAAAACCATATTGCACAGAAAATTCTGTTTTCTGTACACACAAAAATGAGGGATTTTGTGCAGAGTAAAACACTCAACTACAGCATTTTCTCGCAGAAAACATTTTTTTCCTGTGCAGGAATATTATATTCTGTGCCAAAAGTGCTGTTTTGCACAGATTAAATGCCAAATTGTAAACTGTCTTTGAAAATTTCAGAGATTTCAAAGACATTCTCACAGAAAGAAAAAAAATTGCCAAAATTGCCTTCCCCCCTGCTTCTTTCAAGAATGTAATTAGTGAAGAATTAAATCCCCGTGATACAGTAGGTCATTGATATAGTTAGCCTCTGGTAAGCAGAAATCAGGTTCCTGTACAGATTTTAGTACACCTTGCAACATTTTTTTTTCTAGTAAAAGACCCAGTTTACAAGTATGCAATTTGTGATCACAAATAGCATAAACCCAAGCAAATAAAAGAAGAGAATGGATGCTCACTGTTGTAATACATAACTGCTCCACAACCTAGGGAGTGTAAAATTAAGCATTTTATTAATTTTTAAATTGGTCCTCTCAAATACACGGTTTTCTATTTAAATCATGATATTAACTACCTGATTATTATTATTTTTTTAATTTTAAAAGCTTTCCCATGTTCATACGATCTTGAATGTGACCAATTTACTGGCTTTTTTTCATTTTTGATCCTTTTAGCTTTTTGTGACATTTGCATATTCTATACTTCTGACCTTATAAGAAAATTTGTATTTTTGTCTAGAGGCCTATAGCATAAATGTTAAGCACAAGATTATGCTAATACACATGTTAGATTGTAAGCTAAATGTTAAGGCAATACTTCAGCAGTGCAAAAACAAAATCAAAGGTAAATATCATTCTAATAGGGCAGCTGAATAAGTATATACAGTGTAATGCATTATGTTTCCTCCATAACTGTATTAAGACACCATGAGAGTAACTGGACATACTTCTTTGGGTGTATGCCATCAGCGTTAAAAAAGGAGTGTCTTTCCAGTGTGAATTTATCTGTATTTAGTATGTGGAGAAGTTCATTTGATCCATGTCTTTAAGTGAACTATTCTAATCTATACTTCATAGATAACAAATAAATCAGAATGTAATCATTGTGCATATTGTACATTTCTTTGAAATGTGCATGTACAGTTTTCTATTCAAAAATGCATTTATAAATGTAGTAAACTGACATATGGATATTAAAATATGTGTAAAGAATAGAATACCTTATACCTAGAGAAAACTAGGTGGATCTGTGTCATTTTTTCTCTTAACTAATGAATGATGCCTTTTATAATTTTATTTGTGTTACTTTATTGCTTTACTAATGAGGTATTACACAAGTTTTTTTAAAAAAAAATGTTCTCCCAGCGCACTCTCTGTTCTCTCTCCCAATCTCACAATCATCTTCCTCCCTTACTTTCTCCCTTTCTTTTTTCCAGTAGTTTTCCAGTTTCTACTCTGGCACTAATATATTGTAGATGAGCATTGTTTGGATGAGAAAGTGTTTTGCAGCACTATTCCCCTCTTTAATCTCCCACTTCCTTTCTTTCTTCTTGGTGTTTTTAATTATCTGCCCCAAAGCTCATTCAGCATTTCAGCTTTCCTTCCTAGCCTGCTTGCCCAATATTCTAGCTCCCAAGGATCCAGGTAGTCACATTCCCATATTACCCATTTGTTTTGTTCAGTTTTTAATTAATTGATATTCAAAGAAGAACGTAATATGAAGATGGATCTGCAAAGAACCCAAGCCAAGTTTCAGCAACTTGGAACTATGATAGACACATAAATATATACATGCCTATCATCATCATCATCATCATCATCATCATCATCATCATCATCATCATCATTTTTCATCACTTTGTTTTTGCCTTGAATCTTCATAAAAAAGCAGCATATAAATACAGTTAAGGTGCATAAATACCTCCGTTAATACATTATTAGAGTATATTTACTACAAAGACAGTCTAATAGTAAGTCTGGAGTTTGTTTAATCACAGATATTTTGGAAAGGTCAAGTAGCAACTCCTTTGTAGCAGAATGAATGAATAGGTGTCATGAGGAAGTAATTTTAAAATATTTCCCACAGCATTCATTTTTGTGTGACTAGCCCTTCAAAAACAACAGTCTACCAAAAAAATTGTGTGTATGTGTGTGTGTGTGTATGTGTGTGTGTGTTGGGGGGGGAATTATCCATGCTACTACAAGGAGTGGGTTCTTGTGACACGCATAAAATTGGGCAGCAAGCCATTGACTCTCAGAGACGGTTTTAGATTCAGGTATTAACTGAGTTGTATATTGTTATTAATTACAAGTTGTTGTTTTTTTCCTGATAGTTTCGTATGTATGTGTGCTTTCAGTCATCCATGTGCACATAATTCACCTCCTCTTCACATCTGATTAGTTATATTAAGCATACTTCAAAATGGGGGAAAAAAACATAAAACCTCAACCAGATCAGTCTGAAATGCAGAGATATTATGTTTAATAGCTACATTAGAAAGTCTATTATGCACGGAAGCATTAATAAGTGAAATAGCTGAGATGGCTTTCTGCTTTTAGGCTATCTCACTGTTTCTGACTCTGAAATATATTCATTCTCTCTCTCTCTCTCTCTCTCATGATTGAAGATGGCAGTATTAAACCCAACTGTGCATGCAGACAGCTGAATTAATAATGGAAAGCAATTAGATTTGACCAGACTAGTAGGGAAAGTTCATAGGTGTTTGCCTGGTGCCTGCTCATAACAAGATAGGATATGTTTGTGGTTGGTGGGTGACAGATTTCTAAGCGCATGTTCACCAAATCCTTTTATTCCCCTTGGTGCCTACTTACTTCTATTGTTTATTCTGTTTGAGGAGAAAAAAGAACTTTTGTGATAATATGACAACCACATCTATGAAATAATTTATGAGTGAAGCAGAAAATGGTCACCTGATTCACTAGGCAGCAATTTGTGATCTGTGGTAGAAGTTAAGCTGTGGTGCAGGAATCATCTTGTTAAGCAGCTTTCAAAAGCCTGTGCTTTTTTTGTGGGCTCTGAGAAGTGGAAGAAATACCAGCCAAACTGAAATTACATGAACAGGCTTCATTCTGATCTGCTTTGGGACAGTATAAGGAAACTTCCAGGCACACCAAAGATCAGTAGGCTTCAGAGCTCCCTTTCCATAAGCATTATCTCAGTTTTGGGCATTGGGATATCAGTATTTTGTGATGCCTACAATATTGCTTGATCTTTTTTGGCTGCAGTTTTGGCACTGGGCTGACTCTAGTTTGTGAGAGACAGGCTCTGTGTGTCCATCTAATCTGGTTGTTTGGGGAAGGGTTCCAATTAGGGAACCTTGGGGGCATAGATGGTCAGAGTCAAGTCAACTCTGAGGGCTGGAGGCCCTGTTACACTCCCAAGTGGCAGAAAAACCACACTGTGACTCTTACCCAAATGAAATCTTATATCTGTCATTCTATAGCTATCCAGCAAATGGCCTGAATAGTTTCCCTTGGCTGGCAGCTGGGACATCCAAATCATGAATCTGGATCCAAGCTGGTCTCTATCACTGTATCTATATAAATTGGGACCTTTTCCCATTTCAACAAATTTTGTCTATGTGGTCTATGTGCTAGCAGAGTAGCCTTTCTAGCCACTGCCAATTTTCTCCTTTACATTTTTTTAAAAAGAAAAAATATTGGGAGTCAGAGTTCCCCAGATTATTAGCTTTTTTTAAGGGGGGGGATTCTGTGAAAGCAAGAAATCAGCCTTCTTTTAGCTGAGTAGCAGAAAAAGCATGTCCTAATCTCTGTGTGGCTTCCCTGAACTGAGACTGACTAAGAAAACATAACAAGGAAGGCAGTTTCAGGTTACAAACTTAGAAAAGTTTACTAATGAGTTTTACAATTACATATGCATTAGAGAGCCTAGATCCTAACTAAGTAATAAATAGATTAGGTAAGGTAGTAGCTTCATTCTTAACTCATCATCTTCTTGGTGGAGCTGCGAGGCATGGTCAGAAAGGAGGAAGTAGAAACAAAAATGGTGAAGAAGAGAAAAAGACCTTAGAGATAGGGGCTTATTTTAAGGCTGCTGATACTAGAAGTATCCTGAGTCACATGATCTGGTTACCTGGATACCATGTACTTAAATTACACAAAGAGCAAGAGTGAGGCTTATGGTGAGAAGGCAGAAGGCTTTGTCATGCAAAAGAAAAAGGAAGTCTAAGCCCCACTTGCCCTAGAATGAGACCAGAGGAGAGAGAATGCCAGAATTTTCCAACAAAATCAAGATCTTGAAAGATGTGCAGTTTGATATGCTTTAAATGAATTGTTAAGATACATGTAGCTTAGTCATAATACATTAATCTTTCTATGATCTATGGAGAGAGGGGAATTGCACTCCTTCCACTCTCTGTCTCCATTCTGCAGTAGCTATTGCACATAATTTGGATTAAGGTGCTTAGTGCATACTTTTCTATGTATTGTGGGCTTGAACAGTGAACAAGACTTGCTTTACATTAAGCAGAGCAAGGCAGCCATTTGCTTCTCTGCTTTGGACAGCAAAGCAGTTACAAAAGCCCATGCTCTGACAATTCTTGAGAGCTATAATGGATTTTTGTGAGATCAAAGGTGAATTCATGCCTTTCTTCCTTGGTTGGAGCGATCCTTTCAGTGCCTTCCATTATTACAGTTTTTGCACAAACAAAGCATAAAGAATATGCTAAATCATCCAATGTCCTAAACAAAATCTTCTGGCCGAGGATTGGTCAGCCTCGATCCTTTGAACAAAAGGATACTTTACACATTTTTACTTTTATGTCAGCATCTGGCCTTTGCACCAAAAGGAATTTTGTACTGTAGATTGAAAAATGAAAAATATTAAGGCAATGCAATGATTTTTTGGTCATTCTGTAATAAGATTCTCTCTAGCTTTTCATCTACAAAAATTATTTTTTAAAAAAGATGTTTTATTCCACAAATCCTTTTATATATTCATGATTTTTTTTTAAAGTTTAATTTATATCCTGCCATTCTTCCACTATGGGACTCAAGGTGGCTGAAGCATCTGTTTTGGTCTACATACACAATCCACCCCACCTATATGCTTTCTACTTCATCCAAACTTTCATATTTTAAGTCTGCTCCCTCCTACCAGAGCTCATAAAATTACTGTAAAAATGAACAAATATAATGAAGCCATATAAAAATAAGCTGGAATAGGATGAAGTCCTGAATCCCAGAAGTTTCTTCTGCTACTGCTCAGTTGCAGATGGCATCAGAATGTAATTACATTTATTCTTCTTAAAATTAACTTTGTAAAATCTGTTCCCCACTCATGAGTTTATCCATAAATCTTATCTTATCTTGTCTGAATTAAAATTGTATTGTCTGAATTAAAATTGCCCTATTTGTGCAAAAACAGGGGAGGGAAATGCTGAGTCACAAGTACAAAGTGTACTTTCAACACTTATTAATTGGTCTTCTATAATCTATTAGTTGGACTTTCATAATCCAGTCTCTAGGGTGCACTAGAAACAAACTCCAATGCACATGTCCTGAATCTTTTTCAAAGAGATTGGGTAGTCATCTTGATTGGAAGTTCTTTCATATTAGTTACAAAATATAAACAACCCAACTCAGCTTTGGTTGTTTATCTGAGCACTTATAAAATGTTCCTTTTATTGAATGGTGACTCTCAAAACACACAAGCTACCATGGTTAGCATCTTGCTTTGCCCTTTTCCAATTTTTCCCTGCTCTCCATACACCAGTCATGTACACAACTTTTTAATTTTAATATTCTTTAAGCTAATTAAGTACAAAATCAATCAATCAACCAATCAAACAGGACCTTCAGGGACTAATATGCAGTGATGTATTTAAGTCTTTTATTCCAAGTCTTAAATCAAGTGTTAAGTCTCTACCCTCAAGTCTCAAGTTGAATCTCAAGTCCTTTTGCAAAGCTATTTTCAAGTCAATTCTCAAGTCAGGGAGCCAACTTCATACCATAAGCTATATTACAGAATTTCTGGACAGAGTCAAGTAAAGTCAGTGTTAATGATTTAAGTAGAGTTGGCCCTCCAAATTTGAGATTTTGCCATCTGCAGCTTTGGAAGTGGGGAATAGGATCCTTCTCACTCTCTCTTCCAGAAGCTGCAGGCTTTAGTGCCAATGGGCATAAAAGAGTCTGCAGCTTCTGAAGTGGGGAATAGGATCCTTTCTACTTCCTGTTTCTGAAGCTGGAGGCTATCTTAGAAATGGAGAATGGGATCCTTCTTATTTCCCATTACTGAAATGTCAAAAGTTTTAGAAGGAAGGATTCTTCCTTCATAAGCCCAGTGCCTAACACATTTGCTGTTCCCCTCTGAGAAACATGCCCTTCACTCTATAAGTGAGTCTTGCCTTCTGCTCTTAGCAAAAGTTTTAGAAGACTCCTTCAACATGTAGTGGGGACAGGCTGCTCAGCAGATCTCAACCCTGCCTCAAACCTGTTGCCTAACCTGTTTACTGTTCCCTTCTGAGAAATGCACCCACACTTCGGGCATGAGACAGATCGTCCTGTGATCAGTAGGCAAAAAGGGATGGAAACATTGTTCAAAGTTGTAAGATTTCTGGGTGAATGGGTTACATTATTCAATCAAGGGCAGGAAGTCAGTCACTAAAAATATACAAGTCATGAATCGAGTCAAGACAGTGCATGCCAAGTTGAGACCAAGTCAAGTCATCGAAGTGATTTAAGTCTGACTTGAGTCAAAGTCTATTGCCTCAAGTCTAGTAACATATTCAATATTGAAGAGTGTATTTGTGTTTCAGAAAGTAAAACAGTATTGGCAACAGAAGAGTTCCTGGTATTGTAACTTGAAAGAAACACTTAATTTGTTGGATTCTAACTGTAAAGACTGAAATAAACAGTTTGTAATAAGGAATCTAAAAAGATCTAGTAATACCATAAAAGGATATATCAGCTCTTCTACTGAGGGTAGGGCCTACACTGATGTCTCTTCATTGCCAAAGTGGTTGACTTCACCTGTGTTATGAAAACATAGAGAAAAAACTGGGAAAAGGTCCTCACACTTTTCATAGCCTTCTTTACGGTAACTGGTTACATACATCTGTTACCCTGATCTCTGGGGGTCCCGGGAGGGACACCTAAATAACCAAACAACAACACAACTTTGGGGAAAATTAGCTGGAGTACTCACTAAAGCTAGCGAGAGGCAGGGTAACTTAGCAGGATCTTGCAACCCAGTGTCTACGGGGTCAGGTCAGTCAAGCAGTCAGGTGGTTTAAAATAGCAAAAATGATGTTTTATTAAGTACAGGCAAATATTAGAGACACCACAGTCACACAGCTACCTAAAGAATCAGAGATTTACTTGAAATAGGGATTTTAGAGGGAAATAGGTGATACGACACCTGTCTCGTAGTCCTGGAGAGGTCTGAAGATTGAGTTCATTGCTATGGAGTCTCAGTACATGGGACTGAGGGGAAGGTTCGCCAAACAAAGCGATGATGATGATGATGATGATGATGATGATGATGATGATGATCATCCCGCCTCTCCCGACGGATCGAGGCGGTACTACAACAGTACATCAAATACATTAAAAGCAATTAAAACATAACCCATCCTCCCCACCCACCAACCCATCTAAAAACCCCTAAAACACATTAACTATTAAGAACAAGAGGACAGTCGGTGGGAGGCGGTTGAGCACTAGTCTGGGAAGGCCTGTCAGAAGAGAACAGTCTTGACTGCTTTTTTAAAGCAATTAAGACTGGTAATATGCCGGGTCTCTTCCAGCAGGCCATTCCATAACTTGGGAGCGATAGAAGAGAAGGTCCTCTGGGTAACTGCAGCCAACCTAGTTCTGACTGGCTGCAGTAAATTCCTCTCAGAGGACCTTAATGTGCGGGGCGGATTATTTGGGAGAAGGCGATCCGCAGGTATGCTGGCCCCAAGCCATAAAGGGCTTTAAAGGTAAGAACCAATACCTTGTACTGTACCCGGAAACTAATAGGCAGCCAATGTAAGGACTTCAGAATTGGTGTTATATGGTCAGTTTTAGATCTTCCGGTGACCAACCTGGCTGCCATATTCTGAACTAATTTCTAGTTCCGGACTAAGCACCTGGGTAGCCCTATGTATAGCGCATTGCAGCAGTCAAACCGTGAAGTTACCAGGGCATGCACCACTGTTTTTAGGTGTTCCAAGTCCAGGAAGGGGCGCAGCTGGCGTATCAGCCAAAGTTGATAGCAGGCACTCTTGGCCGCCACATTAATTTGAGCTGTCATCTGAAGCGGCGAATCCAAGAGCACCCCCAAGCTGCGGACACAGTCTTTCAGGGGAAGTGTGACCCCGTCTAGAACTGGTTGACAAACCTCCATACCTGGGCTAGGGCCCTTAACAGCGAGTACTTCTGTCTTATCTGGATTCAGCTTCAGTCTGTTTTTCCTCATCCAGTCCATTACTGCTTCAAGGCATTCATTTAGAGGCGAGATGCCATCCTTAGTTGATGCTATTATCCGAGTCATGGAGAGAGATATCTGGGTGTCATCAGCATACTGATAGCGCCTCGCTCCATGCCTCCTGATGATCTCTCCCAGCGGTTTCATGTAGACATTAAAAAGCATTGGGGACAGGATGGTGCCCTGAGGGATGCCAGATTTGAGCTCCTTTTTCGAGGAACAGCTGTCCCCAACCATCACCATCTGGTATCTACCTGAGAGATAGGACCAGAACCACTTAAGTGCAGTGCCTCCGATCCCCAGCCCTCTCAGGCATTCCAGAAGGATACCATGGTCTATGGTATCGAAAGCCACTGAGAGGTCCAAGAGTACCAGCAGGGTCACACTTCCCCTGTCAATACCTAGGTGAAGATCATCCACTAAGGTGACCATGGCAGTCTCGACTCCATATCCTGCCCTGAAGCCAGTTTGAAATGGATCTAGATTATCTGTTTCATCCAAGACAACTTGGAGTTGAATATATCTTTCTTGCATTCAGTATGCAGCACAAAAGACCACACATAATCCAATCTGTTTAGTTCTGGTAGGTGTCCCAGTTATATAATTGGGCAATTAATCCAGTTATTTGATTGTAACAGAATTCTTTCATGGAACATAAATAAGTGTATTGTCCAAGTAGATTACAATTGATTGTACATAGCCAATCAACCCAATATGCATCTTTTTAGTGTCTTTATATTCTTAGCAGTGCCAAGAATTCTAGAATATGGTTCTGTCCATTTAATGCAATATTATTAGATGGACAGTTTGCATGAAAACATCAAGAACTTATCACATTTAAAGTTTGTGTCATCATGAACTCATTTTTACTGATGATTTTCATTACTTTGTTCCAATCCAACTATTAAGCATCTGTGAAGATAGTACATCTATGCAAAATGTCACTGATTCTTATTTTAATTGACTACAAACAAATACAATTTCTGTAAATTATGTTGAAATTATCATGAAAGTATTAAGCAAGTTGGCTAATTTAACATGTTGTGCAGTGCCTAATTTAATAAATGAAATCTGCAACCTGCTACATGTCTATCTCAGCAAGGAATAATATTCTCTAGTATGCCACTAATGATGTGAACAGAAATCTAAATTTTGTCCCCTTTCCAAGTCCTCCTTAAGTGGTGCCGTTTTCTAAAATAAGATACTTATAATTAACTCCTTAGTAATATATGTGTACAATGTAGGGGAAAAATAACTATTCAGTGTAATAATAAGTAAGAATTATGTGGCCTTTTTTTTTTTTTTTTTAGTTCCTAAGGAGCAATATAAATATTTGGTAATACTTAGTGACCATTCTTTTGTCAAGATGAAAATGGTACACTGCTTTATATTCAGGCAAACTATGATTTATCTAGACCAGTCTTGTTTATCACGATGGACAATAATTCTTTAGGGTTTCAGAAAGAGAACTCTTCTGACCCTACATGGAGCTGTCAAGGATTGAAACCAAGGACTTCTGCATGAAAATAATTTGGCTCTGTTGGCCCATGAAGCTCTATGGGCTGTTGGAGAGGGTAGGGCCAGGTTTACATAACTCAGGAGGAGAGGCAGGACAAGGAAGCACCACAATGCCAGCATCATGATGCAACCATTGTCAGGACATAGCTAAGAAGGGATATAAGATTCCAACTTGCCTCAGCTTCAGACTCTCTTTGTGATTGTTGATCCCAGTCTCCTGTCCTGTAGGTCAGTATAGGGTTGCAACTGGTCACTTTCAGGGATAGGTTAGCTTTTTGGCCCTATCACATGATTGACAATGCTAGAAATAGTGTGCAGGAAAATTTTTGCCTACTAGTGGCCCACAGATCTGTTGGGAACAATTGCTTGGGTGTTGTTTAAATAGGTCACACCACTAGGTAATACAGACCGAGAATGAATGCTAGAGATGCAGCACTGCTTGTAAAAGGACAGGTTTTCTGAATTTGCTCTTTGGGCTACATGGGTTCAGGTGCTAGCAATGACTTTTGGAACTGGCCTTGTGCCATGTCTCCTTTTAAAACTCAGTGTGTGAGGGGGATTGAAATGAGGCAGACCTCCTGAATAGGAGGATCAGTCACTGCTGAACTGTGAGACAGTAGATGGGAAGCAGAGCCCAGGTGTCTCGCCCTGTTTTGGAAAGTGAAGAGGTCAAGGAAGACTCCAATCTCAAGTATGGTTTCCACACTTTAGGGAGACCCCTCTGGACATTATGGTATAACAGGACACTGATTTATATTCAGTCAAACTATGAGCTATTTAGTTTAGTCTTGCCTATTGTGATGGATAGTAACTCTTTAGAGTTTCAGAAAAAGAACTTTTCTGACCCTCCATGGAGCTGTCAAGGACTGAACCTGAGGACTTCTGCCTCAAAGAATTTGGCTGTATTGGTCTTCTGAAACTCTAAGGGCTACTGGAGAGGCAGGGCCAGGTTTGCACAACCCAGAAGGAGAGGCAGGACAGGGAAACATGATGCAGGGCACAGACAAGCAGGAGTATAAGATTCCAACTTGCCCCAGCTTCAGAGTCTCTTTGTGGTTGTTTATCCCACTCTCCTGTCCTGTGGGTTAATATACGTCTGCAGCTGGTCACTTTCAGAGATAGGTTAGGAATTTTGGCCCTATCACCTGATTGACAATGCTAAAAATACTGGTCAGGAAATTTTTTGCCTGCACTGCACTGGTGACCCACAGGACTGTTGGGAACAACTTCCCAAGTGTTTAAATAGATCACACTGATAGGTAGGGCAGACCATGAGTGAATGCCAGGGATGATGGCACAGTTTGGGTGAAGGACAAGTTTTCTGGTTTGGCTCTTTGGGCTACATGGAGCTCAGGTATCCTTGGAGCTGACTCTGTCCCATGTCTCTTTGTAAAACTCAGTGTCTGAGAAGGATTGAGATGAAGCAGACCTCCTGAATAGAAGGGTCAGCCACTGCTGGACTGTGAGACGATAGATGGGAAGCAGAGCCCAGGTGTCTCTCCTTGTTTTGGAAAGGGGAGAGATCAAGGGGGACCCCAGTCCTAAGCATGCTTTCCAAATGTCAGGGAGACTCCTCTGCAGATTATGGGATTGTAAATCATTGATAAAATAAGACCCATTTTATACACTATCACACATATCTTGCCTCTTCATTCAGAATGATGGCACAATGTGCTATGCTACAGTACTCAGTCAAAACACTTTAAAAAAAAAGGGGGGAGAGAAATCATTATCAATTTAATTAATTAATTGTCTTTGTTTTATTTAAATTTGGATGACAACTTTATCCACTCTTCCATGTTAATTCTTCATATAAATAAACTCCTGTAACTAAGCAATAATCATGAAAAAATACATGGAAGGTAATATTTTCTGCAAAGATTCCTCCAGACTTACAGCCAGCATATACTGCTTATAAAATGGTCCTTCCTAGGAAAGTGACAGGCCATTTTGCCTGTTATAAATTCCTGTCACAAATCTTTCCCTATTATTTTGCCATATTATTCTTTATTTAATTCCTCTTCTGAGTTGATAGATCTCACAGTAATATATCTTCCAAGGAAGTAGCATAGTATTTCTTTTGTACAATGTTCAGCCAGCAAAACTGATTGATCTAATTATTTTGCTCATTCTTAGACTTCCTTCTTGATCTTCCTGTTTCAAGGAAACATTCTGAGACAAATGAACCAAAAAACATATTTATTAGCAATATATGTCTGGTTTCAGGAATATCTCAAATGCCCTTCAGGCATTTCATAAATGAAGAGGTGCTCACTTGACTGCTGAGGAATGAAGCAGTTTCATTCTTGAAGTCACACATTTTTTACCCACCACTGATGTCCTCAGATTAGTCATGGGCTTCTGCAGAGACATATGAGTGGCATTTTGTATTATAGTTATGGATTCATAACCTAGAGGTACGGATTCAGTGAGCTTATGTAAATATCCCACTCAAACAACGTAACAGCTAGCTGCTTCATCAGATGAAGGAGGCCTGTTCAGCTGCCAGTCATGGAGCAAACAGAATAATGTTGCCATATCCCTCCCATGCTTCTGCAGTGAGGCTATGACAATCAGAAGGAGGACACTTATCACAATTTCCTGTGGCAGCCTCACTTACTGGTAGAAGGTGGGTGGAAACTTATCTTCCTTGTGTTCCAGTTGGTAGCTAAACAGACCATCTTTGTCCAATGCTGCTGCTGGCTCTTAAGGTGGGTTTGGAGGGTTGGGCCAAAACAAAATTACATTTCCGCATTACAGTATTAAAGTGCTGCTATTCCACTATCAACCTTGTATGGAATTCTGGGGTTTGTAGTTTAGGGAAGGGCAGTTCGAATTCTCAGCCAAAGAGCTCTTTGGTCTTGGTAAACTACAAATCCCAGAATTCCACAGGGCATTGAAAGTGGGAATAGCAGCAGTTTAACACTGTAGTGCGGAAATGGCTTTAGTTAAGCATACATAATAAGTTGCCTATGTAGAATGTCACCATATTTGTTTATATCAGCACAGGAGAATTTCCTTGAGAACTGGAACCAGGTCCAAGTATACTTTTGGATGCTCTACAAACAACCTTCCTACAACAAATTCCTCATTTCATATAGAAACAAAAAAGTTTTAATTTTAAATTTGTTGTCATAGCCTATGCATTTCTGAAAAAATGTCTGCCTTTACTATTTTTGCTTAATAACACAACTCAATTTAAGAGACCTATAAGTTCACCAAGTATTTTGTACATTTTCTGTCAGTAAGTGAAGGATTTTCCTTTAAGTGTCTTAATTATGCAACGTAATGTTGAAGCTTTATTTTCTGGCCTTTTCACTGCCAAATCATCAATTAGACTCCCCCTACCCCCCCTAAAATAGAAAAAATCTCTTCCATACTAAATAGATAAGATGCCTGAGTGGTTTCATTGTTCCTATGGCATTGTAGAATATTGTCATGGGCCTGGCCGAGCTCACCGCCGCTGCGGAGGCTGCCGCTGCTGCGAACGGAGGCTCGGGCACCCCGGGGGCCGCTGCTGACGCGGACGGGAGCCCGGACGCCACGGAGGCTGCTGTCGACACAGATGGAGTCTTGGCTGCCTCGGAGGCCGCTGCCGACGCAGACGGGAGCTCGGACCTGTGGGAGCAGGGCTCCTTACCAGGAGACCTGAGGGAAGTCGGGGAGGCTTCGGCGGGGGATGGGCCTGTTAGCAGCACCGGGGCTGGCCCGGGGCTCTCCTCAGCGGTCAAGGTGCCTACAGGCTCGCCAGGGAGGGCGGGCCCCGGTTCCAGATCGGAATTTCTGCCCAGCCACGACTCCAGCCCAGAGGAGACTGCCGCCCCTCCTCCCACATTTCGGCAATGGCGGCAGGGGAAGGAGGCAGTCTGCCTGTCCCGGCGGCTGCTGGAGGAGTGGCTGCAGGCTGAGAGCTCTCAGCTGTGAGCCCGGGCCTGATTGGTCGCAGCTGGGTTAGGGGCTACTTAGGACGGGCGCTGGGAGGGGAGGACTACGGAGCAACAACCGTCGGTCTACCGCGTCCTCCTCTGCCTGAGTCCGGATCCGGCCTCTCCCTCAAACGACCGCGTCCAGCCTCCCTGGTGGCCAAGCTCTCTGCCTTGCTTTGGGTGAAGTAACCCTGCCTTAGCTTGAGAATTAACTTGCATTTACTTTGGGACTTAACCTTTGCTTTGGGGCTGGTGTACGCTCAAGCAGGGGCTTTCCTGTGGGGGTGCTGTAACCCTCTGTGTATTGGCTCCTTCTAATAAATGCTGTTCAACTCCAGCCGCTCGCCCCGCGTCTGCTTGGTCTCCGCCAGCCGCTGACAGAATATCTACATTTTTGATGCGTGCTTACTTGCCCAAATTTCTTTCAGCTTCTGTCACAATCACTGGCAGTGTCTATTAATGACAGTAGCTCAGAAAGTTCAAAACAAAACAAAACAAAAACAAATTGAAGCTTTTTTTGAGGAGGTACAACATTACACAAGGAATTTTTCAGAAATATCTGTAGAAAATGGAAATATACAAACTTCTACCAGTTTTTCAGGCTATCATACAATTTAACGCTGAAAAGAATTTAAAAGCAATATATGAGGAGGTTAATTTTTCCTGGGACCAGTTTTTGTTAACAATGTGAATGAGTTTGACCCACTACGTGTATATTCAGTTTGCCCTTTACATGTAAGACTGACACTTTTCCATCTTGTCTCAAGAGGTCTAGCAGATGAAAACTTGAAGAAAGCTGTAGTCCCCCCTTTCCTGGAAAGGACCTTGCTGGATCCAGAGGTATGTGAGAGCTACCATCCTATCACTAATATCTCTTTTGAAGGTAAGATGGCTAGGCAACCTTAGGCATTCTTGAAAGAAATGTAGATTATCTGTACTCATTTGAATTTGGTTTTGGACAAGGTTATAGTATTGAAACAGCTTTAGTTGCCCTGCCTGATAACCTACTAATGGTAAAAGCCAGGGAGAGTACTACCCTGTTGATCTTCCTGGATCTCTCAGCAGGTTTCAGTATACAGATCACAGTATTCTACAGGACTGACCATTTTGGAAATAGGAGGTGCTGTGAAATAGGAAATAGGAGGCACTGTGTTAAAATACTTCTTTTCCCACTTCTGGTACTATTTTCTGAGAGCGGTATTGGGAAATATTTGTTCATTTCCATGGCCATTAAACAGTTAGCGGCTATTGAGTACCACATTTTTCTACCATATTGTTCAATATCTATATGAAGCCTCTGGATGAAGTTATCAGGAATTTGGGGTTGGATGCAGTCAGTCGTTGATCTCATTCAGCTTTATGCCTCTATGTTGTTGAGGTTGGTTGAAGTTGGGCACATGGCGCACCACTGTCTTTGCTGTATGAGTATATTTAAACAATAAATTTAAGCAGAATTCTTCCAGTAAGGTGGATGCTCTGTGGACAGGCATTTTCAGGTATAGAAATTAGGTAAGTGATTTGCCCCGGATGGGATTGCACTCTCCTTGAGGGAGCAGGTTCATAGCTTAAGACTACTCTTAGATACATCTTTGTCACTGGGGGTAAAAATGTACTCAGTGATTCTAAATGCTTGGGACAAGTTTTGACTGGAGTGCTAGTTATGGGATTTCCTGGACAGGAATAACTTAGCCACAACAGTCCATGCATCCATAAAAAAATCAATAAAACTACGACAATGCAGTCTATGTTCAGTCTTTGAGGACAAGCTGAAGTTAGTACAAAATGTAAAATGTGACTGTTCACCAGAAAACCATATCAAAACTATGTAATGTTGGTTTTAAAGGAATTGTGTTAGCTGTCACCATGCTTCAAGTACCAATTCAAGGTGCTGTTGGGGACACTGAAAGCCTTAAATAGCTTGAGGTATCAATATGTGAAGAGTACTATGTCACAGAAAGAAGTTTTCTGAGTCTGAGACTTGTTCTGAGCAGAATTGCATAGAAAATGCTATTTTTTGCACAGGAAACATTTTATACACATAAAATAATGCTTCTGTGCAGAAAAAAAATCTGTTTTTAAAATGCTGTTTCCTGTTTTTATAATGCAGAAAACATCATTTCCTGTGAGGGGAAAAAGTCAAATTTTGCACGAAATACATCCCAGACTGTAAAGATTCTAGTTGTTCCATGATTCTCCTTGTCAGAGTTTTCTGACACTAAGTACGTTTTAAAACAATAGAGTATTTTTAAATATTATTTCTATCTTTTCTGAACAAACACACTGTCTCAGACTCAGCAGTTCAGACGGTTGTGTGATATTGCTTTAATGTTGCTTCTGATCTGCTCCAGCAACTTTCACAAGATCCAAGCAACAGATACATAGATACAAGGAAATATGTATGTAGAAACAGTAATTCTTCATTTCTCCCCCTCACTGTAGTGGAGACTGCCACCAGGATGTGTTTCCTCTGGTCCCTTTGAATTTCTACGCATCAGTACAGTGTACCTCCCCCCACACACACACACATTGGAAGTCTAGTAATGTAGGTTTCCAGCTCCCAGGGAAGCCTATATATCACAAGGTTCTTCCTACCGCAGACTGTTTCCTTGCGGGCAGAAGCAGCAGAAATATAGGAGATGGGACACAGCAATGGTGCCATTCTGCTTCTTTGTAGCACTAACACATGCAAAACGTCTAGGCAGTTTTAGGCTACATGCAGTCCAGATTTTGGCAAGATGTCAATTGGTTACATCAGCAGATCTCAGTGTTTTGTAGATTTTGTTCTCAATCTGTTGATCATAAGTTTCATCAGATCTGCATTTTAAATGATGACAAAAAGTTTCACTGAAATAACTGGATCAGAATAAAGTGTCAATGTTTGCAACAACAGAAAGCCATAATAATAATAAAGTGCAAGGCTGTGTAATAGAAACAAATGAAGTGGAAAATAAAATAATAGAAGTACATGACAAGCTAAACGCTTTCTGCAGTGCAGTGTTCTTGGAACTGAGTACATCATAAAGAAAGAGTCCCCTTCATGTTTTCTAATTTTGTACTGGGGATATATCTAGCCTGTCAGTTACCTGCTTAATGATATTTCATTTTATCTGGTTTAATGCATATTACTCCTAGGCCTTATGCTCAAGGTTTATTAACCAGGCCATTTGCATTGTACCAGAAAGCAAGTTGCAAAAACATAAATGAAAATAAAAGCTTGTGTTTTAATTTTGCTCTTTATGGTAAAGAATCAGCTGCATGACTTTCTTTTTACAAACATAGGCCCTTTTCGCACTAGGCTTTTTGCGCGAGTGGGGGCGGGCGGCTTGCGGGAAAAGCCTAGTTCGGGAGCCTGCCGGTTCCCCGCTGGTTCCTTCCGCAGCCGAAGGAACCAGCTGGGAAACGGCACCGTCCCGGAGGCGGCGGCGGCTCGCGAGTCCACCCCCCCCGCGCGCGCAAGAAAGGAGCCCGTCGCTCCTGGCGCGCGTGGGGGGCGGGCGCGACTGTCGCTCGCTCCTGGCGCGCGTGGGGGGGCTGCTCGCAACAGCCTCCCGATCGCGCACGCGCGCACGGGGGGCGGGCGCGACTGTCCCTCGCTCCTGGCGCGAGCGACAGTCGCGCCCGCCCCCCCCGCGCGCGCCAGGAGCGAGCGACAGTCGCGCCCGCCCCCCCGCGCGCGTGCGAGCGGGAGGCTGTCGCAAGCAGCCCCCTGCCCGTGCGAAGCAGGATGCTCTCGCATCCGCCGCGCTAGCTCCCCGCCCCGCCCCTTCCTTCCGCACGGGCGGAGGGAAGGAGGCGCGACCCGGCCGCCTCCCCGACGCACCGCACTACAGGTGAGTGCGTGTGGGCGCTGGGAGCGTAGCGCGAGCGCGGGGTGATTTTCGCTTGAAAGCGAAAATCAAAAACCCCGCGCTCGCGCCGCTGCAGCCCCGTAAGAGTGCCGGAAGTGGGAGTGCGTCGTGCGGAGCGACGCTCCCACTCCCGCACGGCTCACGGGGCTATTTCGCCCGGGAAAGCCCGTGCGAAAAGGGCCATAGACATCATTCTCATATAGCAATCATTTTGGCCCTTTAAGGAGAGCTTGAAAAATTTCAGGTACATAAATAGTAGATCAAAGTTGCCTACCAAAATAAGGCCTATAAGGTAGGTTGGAAACAATGTAGTACTATGGTTATACAAAATTGGAATTCAGGTTTCAGGTACTATGCTTCCTTCTGTTCTTGTGTAACCTGCTCCGCTGGTTTTTGCTGCTGCTGTTGCTGCTGCTGTTGTTGCTGTTGTTGTTGTTAACTGACATCAAGTTGACTTCCATTTATGGAGACCCTATAAATGACAGACATCTAAGTTACCCTGTCATCAACAGCACTGTTCAGATCTTGTAGACTCAGGATGAAGTTTCCCTGGCAGAGTCTATCCATCTGTAATGTTATCCTCTTTTCTTACTGTCTTCCACCTTACCAAAGATTATTGTCTTTTCTAGCAAATCATGTCCTATCATACTATGGCCAAAGTATGGCAGTCTCAGTCATCTTGACTTCTAGGAAGAAATCAGTCTTGATTTACTTCTTTCTGTTGTTGTTTTGTGAGTCTTCAAGTTGTTTTTGATTTATGGAGACTCTAAGGCAAATCTATCACACAGTGATCTTGGGCTTAGAGTGTACAATGGTCATCCAGCAGGTTTTCATGGCTGAGTGAGGGATCAAACTCTGGTCTCCAGGGTCAAAATACAATGCTCAAACCACTATACCACTCTGAGACCCTTTCCGCACCTTATCTTTTTTCAGCACTGGGGTGCGGGGATCGCGCGAGCAGCCTCCAGTGACAGGCTCTCGCATCCCCGCTGCTTCAGCTCCGCACAAGAGCCCTGCCTCTTGCTTCCGCAGTGCAGTGCAGGGCAGGAAGCATGACCACCATGGCTCTGGAGGATCCACACACACGGCAAGTGCATGTGGGGCCCTGGAGCAATGCGGGATTGTGCTCCATTTTCTGCTGAAAGCAGAAAATGAAAAAGTGTGTGAGCAGTGCCTGCCCTACCCTGGAGCGTCATGCAATTGTGAGTGCATTGTGCAGATCACTTCTCACAATCACATGATGCTTAAGGGGCCCTTTCACATGACAAATGCTGTACCAAAAGAGCCCAAGTCTAAAACCCATTTATATGTTATCTACAGAACTCTCCAACATCATCCCATTTCAAATGAGATGGTTTTCTTCTCATCCATGTTTTTTACTGTCCAGTTTTCACAACCAAACAAAGAAATCAGAAATACAGTGGAATGAATAATCCTAACTTTGGTATTCAATAAGGTATCTTTACACTTTAGGATCTTGTCTATTTCCCTCATAGCTGTTCTTCCTAGTCCTAGACATCTTCTGATTTCTTGATTGCGTTCTCCATTTTGGTTGATGACTGAGTGAAAGTGTAGGCAATCTTTTACATTGTTGATGTTTTCATTGTCTATTTTAAAATTATGTAAATCCTCTGTGGTTATTTTTTTTTCTTAATGTTTCCATACACTGCTTTCCTTGCTTCTCTACACTTCCCTAGACTTTAAGTGTCTGCTGCTAGCATTATTATGGCATAAATCCAATTGCAAACCTTCCAACTGAGTCAATTTGACAGGGGCTGATCAGATTAATCACCTGTCATCCTACATTTCCAGTTGCTTTTAAAATATCTCAGTTTCTCTTTCCCCCTTTCACTTTCCTCTCCAGCTTACTGAGTTCAAACTGCAACTGGGAGGTGGAGAGAAGGGGAGAAAATTTTGCCTTTCCCAGTAGACTTAGGCAAAATCAAATCATTTTGCTCATTTGTTCTTCCACATTAATATATGTTTTCTTTTTCTCTTGACCACCCTCTGCTGTTGCTTGGCCACATTTGTCCTCCTTTTCATCTGTGAAAAGTTGGATGGTATACAACTGCTTGTTCCAGCTAGAGTAAATCTACTGAATCAAAAACAAACAAACCTTACATCACTTTCATCATCTTGCCATCACTTACATCATCTCACCAAGTTCCCATTATTTCAATATGTACACTCTACTCTACTTGGAACTAACAACTGGATTGGGGCCTGTATGTATATCACTGTGATGAATAAGATGTGAATGAAGCAGCCAATAAATTGCAGTTCCAGTAGTTTGGATTGTTAAACTCTTTTACACTGATTTTGGGGCAGGTCAGGAGCATCAGGTAGAAAGATGCTTGGGAGCATTTCAAATTAGAAGTATAACTCCAGCTGTAACAGTTGTCTGGTGGGAACATTTGCTGATTCTATTCTTGTAGGAGATAGTAAATTATTAACAGAAAAGAGGGAAGATGCAATAATCTTTTTTGATGCAGACTGCAGAGAAACCCAAGGGGCTAAAGGTTAGCATTTTCTTAGGAGTTATATATATCCACCTAGAAACCATTGAAATGAAGGTCCTTCATGTCTGTGAGCAGAAGGCCTTTCATCACCTCCTTCAGGAAATCAAGAATACCATAAATCTTGCTTCTCTTTCAAGAAACTATCATGGGACCACAGAAATGCTGGATTTCTGCTCAATGTACAGTTCAGTTGATGTTCCAGGTAAGGTTACAGTAAAGGCTGGCGTGAAGATCTCACTACTAGACATTATGGTACTGACTTGGCAATATATTTGTCTAAGATTTCTCTTACTTATTGCCTGTAAATTATTGTACTCTGCTTTAACATCAATTTGCCAGAAGTAGACAGGAATCAATTTCTGAATAGGATAGGCAGAAGTAATGGTCATTTTTTTAAAAACGAGACAGTTCAAATTTCCACATGATATTATCAATAAAATGTTGCAACTTGATCACAGACTCCATAATTCCTCCTCTGAAAAGAAGATCAATTTAGAATTGTGGCCTATTTTGAATGCAGTTTCCAGAATTCCCACAAACAGCATGGCAGATGGTTTCTGGGAACTAAGGGTCAAAACATAACTTGTTCCCACACTGTTCTAACCAATTCACCAATAAGTGCCTAAGAAGAAAACATTCCTCTTGCATCTTTCCTGACCTCACTTTTAATGTAGTTGATAATGGAGACAGCAATCATAAATGGGACTGAAGGGAAAAGCTACAACCTTTCTTGTTGAATGGAAAGTGGAAGGCAAATCTTCTTTCTTCATGCAGAATATTATTTTTTTTAAAAAAAAATCCCTCCTGCTGGCAACCTCCACATCCAAAATTCTTCCAGGATTCCACCATATATGTGAATAAGAATGAGGCTTTTACTAAAAATGTGGTCTAAATTTGGAGTTAGACAAGGATTCTGCTGTACCTCTCTTCCTCTTTCTTTAATGTCTTTTTCATGGTTTTTTAAAAATCTTTTCATTTTTCTGTAAGAGTTCTGTAGGGCTCATTGGTGGACTATTTTCTCTTTATCCATCTTGATCACATTATCCTTTCATTTGGTCTTTTGAACTGAATGTATGCCAATGCCTTACAATAACTTACAGATTACAGAGTCCTGCTGGCCAAAAGCTACAACTTCTCTTGAAAAATCACATCTTTACTTTACTCTCAAGTAAGGAAGTTGCTCTTTGTACACCATCCTTTTTCAAGAGTAGAGTAAGGATGTGAATCTTCATTACAAATAATTTTAGCAATTTGTCTCCCACTGTAAGGAAGTCTTTCATGGCCACAGTTTAAGACCATTTGCATTTCTGGACTTATTCTGTGAAAAATGTGCATGTTCTGTTGTTTTGCACAGAAAACATTTAATATTGAGATTTTTTTTCTGGTGTAGAAAGGCTATTTTCTGTGCAGAGGGGGAAAAAAAGCTGTTTCCTGTGTAGAAAGTAGCATTTTCTGTCCAAAACAAGCATATGCAAATTTTGTTCAGAACAAGTCTCAAACTGAGAAGACTGTCTTTAGTCCATCAATCTTGTGATCAAGGTTTCTCAGCACTGGACAAACTTGTTTTTCTATCATTTTTCAAATATTTTTAATATGATTTCTACCCCTAAAGCAGAGCTACTAATCTGAGAGGCATCTGGGAACGTAATTCTGGTTTAAAACATGTTACGTACTTTTCCTACTGCTTGTTTTGAAATAATTTTTTTTAGAGAAAGCACTACATGGCTAAAGTTGAGTAGCATGGTGGCAAACGTGGTGCTGAGGACAGCAAGGTGGGAGGGGGAAATCAGAAACCACAGAAATGATGTGTGTACGTTTGGCACACAGGTCATATTTTGTTCACTTCTGAGTTAGATGAACTCCTCTGTTTTAAACTTAATTCCCTTGAATCTCTTTCAAAGATTTTTTCCAATGTGATCTTCTCTTATTCTTGATAACATTGTTCCTTGATTATATCCTCAAGTTCAATAAACTGGAGTTATTCTTCCTTCTCTTGTTCTCCTTATGACCAATTTCTTACCATGTCTTATCATTGTCAGGCAATCAATGTGTCTGAATTAGGGACGGAATAGGTATGCAACAATTTCTTCAAATAGTCAAAATTTGGTGTTTCTGGCCAGGGAACAACTGACAGAAAGGAAAAGAGCACTTCCAAAGTTCCTACAACTTGTGGGAACTTTTTTGGTGGGTGGGGGGTCTTGGCACAGGAAAACAGCACAACTTTGTTAAAACTGTGCAGCCTTAAAAGTAGCTAGTTGGAATACAGTGCAACTTTCAAAGGTAAAGGTGCACACATATACCAACTAACTAAAACTGCACAATTTTTATGAATGACTGAATCATTTAACAGAGAAAAGGAGAGTGTGGAATAGAATATTTCTTGAAACCAAAGCCCTAAAGTTGTGCACCTTAGCTGTGAAAACTAAACCTATTTTCTCCACTTTATCCTTGGGAAGGCTGCTCCTCTGCTGCTTCCCCCCCCTCAGCTGTGGTCTCTCTCTCTCTCTATCTCTGTGTGTGTGTTTGTGTCTCTGTGTCCAACTTGTTCCCTGAACTCTCTGGGCACTAGAGCTGCACTCATGTTCTTTCTTGACCTGCCTGACTACTCCAGTTCTTGGTAGGCAGCTGAGAAAGTATGGAGGAGGAGGTGGCAGCAGGAAAGGAGAATCTTGGGAAGGAGAGGGATGAAACAAATTAGCAAGGATGAAAAGGAATTAGGGAATCAGAGTATTCAGACAGGCCAAGAAAGAAGGGGAGCACAGATTCAGAACCCAAAGAGTTCATTATTTGGGAATTCCTTAGACTAGAAGGTAAAAGGGGACTGAGGGTGATTTTTGTTCCATGCCTTGGACCTTCTATCAGGAGAGACTAGAAAGCAGCCCCCAAACTCCAGTACTGCAATATGGCTTTATTTATACATTCCTGGTGTCATAATCCATCAATTCCTGTGCTGTTTTGTTCCTGTTTTTCAAAAAGTTGTACAAAATGAAACAGTCATGGCCAAAGGCAGACCCACAACTGTACACAGTTTTGAGTAAAACTGCAGGAGTTTCTTGAAAATGTGCAGAATTTAAGTGCTGTGGTGAGTTTTCCATCATTTGTGTGAGAAAAAAAAATATTCTGAATGTTTTGACACTGTGGGAAGATTGCCTTTTCTTTGACATCTGTTGGGAAGTAGAAAACTTGAGAATTTCCATCCTAACAACCAACCTACCAAAATGTAGCCAATCCTATTATTGATAGATAGTGATATTGATATAGAAAGGCAGCCAATCCTATTACTGATATTTGCATTGATTAAAATCACAAGACCCATTGTGCAAGACCCTCTTGGTTTGATGATCTACAGCTTGGGTGGGCAATGCTACAGAAGGGATGGGCTAGTCCTTCAGAAGACCTTGGAGGGTTACCCAATTGTCTTATGACGTATGGAGAATTTTCACTATGTTTTTGAATTCCCCTGTACTATTTTAGATTCAGGCAAGAACGACAGGAAGTGATGCAGAACTCAAAAAAAAAAAAATGGTAAAAATTTGGCATGTCCCCTAGAGAGTATGTGGGGGCATCTGGAAGCAATCTTCTTTTTAACCCCCACCTTTGTCTCCTCAGGGGGCACAAAATCAGTCCCGGGGGCACATGAGGTCTGTTGGCTTCACTTTGTTCAGCCGTGCTCTACAGATTGCCAGACTGTACGTGGAGGGATACCAGAAATGACATTCTGCCCCCTTCCCACCAATTAATGCTTATCCTGTTAGAAATTATTTCAATTTGAAGAATTCAAGGTAGAGATAGAACTAAACTGTGTCAGCTCTGGTCAGTACTTGCATGGGAGAACATCAATAAAGACCAAGTGCTGTGGACTATATTTCAGAGGAAGGAAACAGATAAAACCACCTCTCAGTGTTCCTTGCCTAAAAAAACCCTTATGAATTATATGGGGGTCGTTATAACTTGAGGGCATACACATATATACAGAAACAATATATAGAAAATTTGGGGGAGGGAATTAGAAGGGAATTTCATCATGGCTGTGGCAGGAGGCCAGGGAAGGCAGAGGTACAGCTGAGGATTATCCAGCTGTATTCTGATAGCTGGATTTACCGTGATGCAAGTGTTGTCTGGGACTTTGTGGGATTCCCCCAGAGGTCCCAGTTATGCATCCAGGCCAGTTATCAGAACATAGCCAGATGATCCCATCTGCACACCTATCTTCTCCTGGTCATACCTAGGCCATGCTGGGAAGGTATAGGAAAATGGTGAGTCTTTGAAGAAGGAGAATAACCTCTTCAGCACTACAAGAATGTCTTCAAAAACTCCAGAGCTTTTGAAGGTGTTCTAACAGCGAAGAGAATATTGAATAAATTATTTAGTCTCTCTTGCAGGAACAAATTTAACAAGGAATTACATCCTTAATTTACAGGCTTGAAAAGCTTACCTCTCCTTTGAGATGGGCTTTAATGAAATCCCCAAATTCTTCTCCAAGTGAAGTTTGGAGCAATCCAACTTCATGTACATATGACTAAAACACCACAGAAACCATGATATTGATGTAATGATCACAACAAAATTATACTTTCCCCTCATTTGTTATCACTATGCCTGACATCCTTCTTCTGCATGGCAGAATAGAATGCTCTGTGTACACACCTCTTAGTTCCTTAGAAATGGGCTCTCTAGATGTTGGGCTACTAGGTGGCCCTCTAGGTATTGGATTACATTTCCCAGCATTATGTAGCCCTCTAGGTGTTGGACTACATTTCCCAGCATTCATCACCATTGGCTATGGTTGCTAGGACTACTAGGATTTGCATTCCAGCAGGATCTGAAGGTCCACATGAGCTACACTCCTACTTTGGCTAAACAATATGATAGAAACAATGATGAGCTCCGGGCTAAATCTTCCCTGAGGGAAACATCTAACTGAATTTGGAAATTAAACTGAATGTGATGGAAATGGAGAAAAGCTACAAAAGCTACTTATTTCCTTTCCTTTTCTTTGCTGGAACTGCCCATATTTTGTGGCAAGTGTCAGTGATGCTAGCAACTCACCCAAGCAACTGCAAAACAAGTAACTATTTTTATTTATGACTCATTGCCATTACAGTATTTTGAAGAAGGAACTTTTGCATATACATGTACAGAGGACAATCATCAGTGGTTCTGCCATTCTATCTCCCAGAATCCCTTTCTGCATGATACGATGCCATGGCAGAAGTTCACATGACCTTCAAACGCTGAAAAACACATTACCACAGACACTCTTCCCATAGTCTGTATCTGCACTTAATTGCCATAGTGGACAGCTTTGCTTTGGAATGAATGATGGTAGAGGGATTGATGATAGCACCTTGACTTTTTTAGAGTTAAAAATAAGATGAATAAATTATTTTGGTGTTACAGAATAGCTTTCTCATTGATAAGTATTTCCCTATTGCCTCACTATGGTCCACTTTTACCAGAAGGCTGTCAATATTTGTTCACTTTTACCAGAACACTGTCAGTATGATATACTGCAAATTATACCATGCCCCAAACAGTATTTTCTTTCCTAACACTCACAGGTAGTCATTTTATAATAGTGAGATTTGATTGCACATACATAGCTTTGAGTATTAAAGGTAATAAAATTATTCAGCCTTTTCCTCACTTACACTATAGGCAAAGCATATTATTTCTGCAATCACCATTTAATTTTCCCCATTTAACACTGGTGAAGCTATCCTAATGGCTTTGTATGGTATTTTCTAAAGGCCAGACTTTAGATCAAATGAAAAGATGAACCTAACTAGCAAAATACAGCCTTCAAATATTTATGAATAAAACAAGATTACCTGGTTTGTCATCATTGACTTTGGTAAATAAAGTTCCTTAGAAATTACATAAAAAAAAAGAACTCTCCCTCCCACCCTTATCATTCACAGCCTGAAAACTCACTAATGTGTGCTGAAAATGAAATTGACTTTGCTTCTGGGAATTTGAGACTGAAAACCTGAGTGCTTTTAAAAATCCTATTCTTTTTCCACCCGGTTTTTGAATTAGGTACTTCTTGACATTAAAATGCCTAGTTGTATACATTGGAAATAACGATGGACAAAAGGATTTGTAAGATTAACTAGCCAATGCCATCTTCTGAACATCTGCTCAAAAAGGAAGTCCCACTGGATTCAATGAGAATTAACCCTTGGTAAAGTATGTTTGGGATTACTGTTTTATTAGTCTACACTCCCATAGCCACTTATTTGGAAGGAGGCCCTAACAAACAATGCAATTTTTTGGAAGACATGCATAGATAAGATATGCTTCCCTCTGGTACTATAGAAACACTGCTATGTTTTGATCTGCCAGACAAGTAAGAACACAAGAGATTATTTATACAGCAAGAAAACAAAAATGCTTCCTCCCTACATTGTTGCGTCTCTGGGATAAACTGCAGAGCCCCCCAGTCAAATCCAGTAAGAGATCATAAATCTTATGCCATTATATTCAGTTTTAACCCCACAGCGCCTCTTAGAGGCAAGGAAAGAAGGAATCAGCCTGAATATCAATAACGTATCTTCCCTAATTTTTGATACTCGTTCTTCTGCTGTGTGCATGTGTGTCTTCCAGCCATATGTATATATGGCTGGTGAAAAAACAAAATAAAATTGAGAGCTACAGGGGAATTCAAGTTCAGATGGTACTGCTTCCTTTTTTAGTGCCTCTGGGTTTGTACATTTTAATATTAAAAAACGTTATCTTCAGGGCCACATGGAGTGGATACTTTTGCTAAAATGGTGTACAGTTCATTCTACTTGTATAGTTATGCATCTCCTCATCTCTCTTCCCTGGTGTCCACACACATTGCTCCTGGCATCAGCATTAATGAAAGTTGTTCACGTAGAGGTCTACAAATGTAGACTGCCATTCAAGCTGTAATTGTGTACAGTACTTTGGGGGCTGTAAGGGATCCAATTTTTTGTTGAAATGGGAAAGTTCATGTCTTACTTCCTTGTGTTGATGTAGGTGGATATGATGCTTATATTTACTGCTTCTCTTTCCCACTTTAGTGATCATCAACAATGTCTTTACAGAAGAGGAAGAAATTACTAGGGAGAGGACTGCAAGGATTTTAAGTAAGTTTGCTAGATTAGGGGCAGATAATTTTTTCTTTCCTCTCCCAATGTAGCAAACCTACTTAAAATCCTGACAGTTTAAACTTCTCCTTAGTAATCTCTGGTCTATATGTATATATGCCTCTGCATGTGCAGCTTCCAAATGCCCAGCAGTTACCAAAGGTGGCCAAAGGTGGCCATTGAGAGGCACAAAGATGGTCGTCTCTGAGGTGGTGGTGGTGATGAAGTTTCGCTTCTCCCATTTCCAAGTTGTCCTCCTCTTAAAGCCACTATTTTCTCTTTTATTTCACAAGCATTCTCCTCCCAGAGTTCTGGTGCCTTCTTCCACCCACTCTTGTCCCACATCTCCTTTTTACCAGTACTGAGCCAATTTGTTTTCCATAATGCATTTTTTCTTAATAGGCTTTTTCCCAGGCCACCCAGTTTGCATAGTGAGAGTTGAAAGCTTTGTTTTAAGAAGATCAATAAACATGAACGGAATTTTTTAGGTTTGTGGGTGGCCTGTTTATTGATAATATTACATAGAATAATGCATTGTGGAATTATTTGACATCAATCCAGTCTTGCCTTCAGGAACTATCTGCAGTTTCAGAATGTGTTTTAAAAGTCTGGGTAACAGAATCTGGAAAATAATTGCACAACATTATATAGCATATTTATGAGTCTATAACCCCAAAACAACCACAACCACATTATGTATGTTACCTTTTAAAAGACAGGGACACTGGGGCTATAACACTAATTTTCCAGGCTAGAAAGATTTAGCTTGCCTTACAGATATACTTCAGCTAATATTTTTGACTATCAAGAAGATAACAACAGGAAGGAAGTCCTTGCAGAAGTTTATTATTTTACTTAGCTTTGTAATAATTATAAATCCTGTGACAAAATTAGACCAATGAGGTAGCAGCTGGAAGAAATCAAGAGAGGAAAAAAAGAACTGTGTTCTCCTCCGACTTGCTTCACAAATGCTTTAATACTGTCACATAATGATTTACTCATGGTAGAGTGGTGAATAGAAAGATTTGCTCAATTTTCCATAAAGCTGAGGACAGGGAGGCAAAGAAGAAGGGAGGGAAAAGATGCACAAAGGGTCACCATGAATTGGAGGTGACTCAAAGGCACACAGCATAAATGATAAACATACTACATCTTGTGCAGGCATCCTTAAAGACTTGGGAGCACAGTAAATTCAATAGTATTGGCACAGTATAGTCTATTGCATTATCATTCCCTGACTTCAGCATCTCTCACTCCTCCTAGTTATAGTGTTATAAAGTGGCAATATACTGTGATGACAACTCCCATTGGTGCTGTGGAAGGGTTGAAATTGCAAATTTTACCATGGTTCCCTTAATGTGTAGGTATCTGGGCTAAGAAAGTACATACTGCACCACATATGTAAGAATGTCTTTATCAACCTCAGGCTTGGGTCTCTATATCTGGATCACTGCTTTCACCCTGTGGGGCACTCAGGAAATGAAGAAGTCAGGCCTTCCCTAACCCTTCTTGTCAGCTGTGAAGCATCCTTGGGACATTCCCAGCCCAATCCTCGGTGGCAGAGGATGGGTACCTCAAAGAAGGGTGAGTTTTCAACTCAGTCACTTGCCATACTATGCATTCAGGTGATTTAAGGCTGCAGTTTCATTTCTACTCAATTTCCCTATGCTCATTAGCTGCCAATCAATGTTGCTGAGCAGAAATTTCAACCAGGAGCATAACTGGATTTTTTTGTTTTGTCCATGACATTACCCTTCTTTCCGGTTTTCCTTCACTCTTTATTCATATTATCTTCCTGTTACACCTTAACATGTAAGATGTGCTGGCATTAAGACAATGCTGTTTTTTGGGAGCAGTAATTCAACGTGCTGTCCTCATGTTCAAGTGTGGTGGGAGAACCACACAGCAGTTCTTAATAGAATAGGACCCCAGACCAGGTGCTTACCTAGAAGCATGGGATGGCAGCTATTCAATAATTGAATCTGGGCTGTATACAAAATTCTTCCAAAAAGAAGTATAATTTGCAAAATTGTGGCCATTTCATCCAATCACAACTTGTCATTGTAATTCATTTATTCTTTCTATTTGCCTTTTGTGTCCACTGTTGTAGAAATTTCTTAAAAGCAAGAGTAAGTAAAGAAAGAGTTGGAGCTTGAAAAGAATCTCTAACAAATAAAGGCAGTGAGCTCCAGTAACTCTGTAAGTATACAGAATGATTCCTGGGCCTTCTCATAATGCGGGTTTTGTATGATCTGTGCAAAACCCCTGCCAAGATGTACTTGTGTATGTTATAAAACAGAACTAATTTTGATTGGATGGTCAGGGATACAGAAGAGTTAGCTGAAAATGCCACTCCTGGTCAAATCCTGCAGCTAGCATCTATACTGAATTCCATTAATGGCAACAATAGGTGCATCAAGGTTACTGATTAAACTATTGGGACACAAATGAATACCTGCCAGAAAAGTTTCATTTTCCTCTCTTCATGTAGACCTGCAGCTGGTATAGATACGAAATGTCAATGATAGGAAAATGCCACCTTTCAGAGAAAAATCATCAAATTAAAACTTCTGATATCTTTCTTAAGTGGGTGCTTGTCAGAAATATTGCTACTTTTTAAACCAAGAGTTAGGTCATGTCTCTCAAGAAGTCCAGATGGATACTCTTTATTTGTAACATGTCCTGATTCTTTGCCTCCTAAGATGTTTTCAAAAAAAAGATTTCAAATTCCAAATTGTTTTGGGGGGGGGGGTGGATTGGACTTGGACCAAGAGTTCAGGCTGCCTGCCTCCTTTTGCTGGAAGCTTTCTGTTGAAAATCACTTTCTACCCTAGGTTTTTCTCCTTTTAGCTGAAATCGCTCTTTCAGAATCAAAGAATCTGGAATTTTGTCCAGAAAGTCCGGTCAGTTCATTCTTTTTCTCAAAGCACAGAGCACCTGGTTAGCTTATTTTGCTTGACTTTGCACTGGTTCAGCCAAAAGACTTTCTTTGTGCCTTAAAAATCCAATGAGATCAAGGAAAGGTAACAATTGACATCTGTAACATCTATATTTTGGGGAATACATTCTTTGGGCATTGTATCACTTCAAAACTGTTCTTCCGTTCCCTGCTCTGAGTGTGTTTGTATTACTTCTGAATCTTTTTTGTTCTGTCATCTGTTCTTCCTCTTAGCACTACCAACACTCAACAGCCTGTTGTGAAGAATTTAACCACCATTTTGCTGATAAAATCACTCAGATTTGCTCTGCCTTAGTTGCCAGAGTTGAAACAGTTCTGTTGGATGTAATCTTGGTCCTTGCTTGTCCAGTGTTGATGGACATTTTTCAGTTTGTGCAGCCCAAGGATGTGGACAAGATCTCTGAAGAGGTAAGAGCCACCATATGTGCACTAGACCCTTGCCCATCCTGGCTATTTAAACAGGCCAGAGAAAGATTGGCTGAATGAGTAAGCAAAGTGATTAGTGCCTCTTTAAAACAAGGCAGGATTCCAACATGCCTGAAGAAGGCTGTTGTAGATCTCTTTTTTTGAGAGCAAGTTTTCCTGAATGCCACTATACTGGATAACTACACGTATACTTCAGTTAACAAAGCAGATGGGCATTTCTTCTTGAACAGAAACTTTGGTAGCAGTGGCATAAACAACATGGAAAGAATAAAGAAAGATTCTTGCACCACAAAAATGAAGAGCAGTTTAGCAAGTTTTAGGCTATTTCTGTACTGTACTGTTATAGTGGTATTATTCCACTTTCAACATCTTTTGAGGCTTCTCCCTAAACTGCAAACCCCAGGATTCCATATGACATTGAAAGTGGAATAATACCACTATAACAGTACAGTGCAGAAACTGCCTTAGTAAAATTCTAATTTGAAAGTAACATATATACATGTGAGATGAAAAAAAAAATGAATATTCCTGATATCACTTGAAGACCTTTTTCACAGACTCCATTTTCATTGACTTGGTATCCTTCTGAGGCCTCTCTGGGATGGGGCTTAGAAATACTGCTGTACAGGGGTTCCATTCTTTCCTAGAGGGGTCCTCACAGAGTGGGTGCTGGGAGATTTCTGTTTGACTTCTTGGCCATTGGCCTGTGGGGGTCTTCAGGGTTTAGCCTTTTGAAAAACAAAAAAACAAAACAGGACAAAACAGAAAAAACCCAAACAATCTAATTTATGGGTTTTATAATTTTTGTTTAGATTTTCATATGCAATAAAAATTTGAAGAGTATAGCAACATAAAAGGGGAAAAAACAGAGAATGAAGAAGAAAGAAAAAAAGAAAGAAAAAGAGATAGATATGAATAAAAGTGATATAGATAAAAAAAAGGAGAAAAGAAATCACAGAAAAAAAGGACAATGGTTTCTGATCTTCTTTTCAACAATTATTAAAGTACATAATCAATAGATATCTCTCTCATCTATCACAACAATTCTTCATCCTCCTTTCTATAACATATATCAATTAATAGCTAAATCTAAGTGTATATATTCTTAAATATACTTTCCGCAGAAAGTCAGTGAGGATTAGTATTCTTTAACAGAAACAACTATTGCTCTTCCTCTGAGTTAAGCTAAACAAATTAACCTCTCTTATTTTAATTTAACAAATCTATCCTAATGCCAAAAATAAATAAATAAATAAATAAATCAAATATTAAATCCTTTCAGCTTCATTAGAACAGATTTCCCAACTATTTCTCCTTCCCTCACTGTGTCTCAAAGAACAAAAAGCCAGCTCTCCCTGTAACTTTTTCATAACTATTTCCAAAAAAACAACCCTCTCTTATGGTAATGTCCCTTGTAAGTATCTAACCTTCCAGCCCACATATAGATCAACCTTAATTACATCCTCCCACCCTTATTTTAGAACAACTTCCTTTACACTAAAATCACATTGAACATCGTGCAACAGGTTAATGTCTACAATCCAAAAAGCCAGTTGTTATGTCTTTAACCCTTATCCTTCTCCTCCTCCTCTTCCTTCTTCTTCTTTTGCCAAATCACTGCCCTTGCACAAACTGAGCAGCAAACACCAAATTTCATGAGACCTTGGGAGGAAATATCCCTCCATTTTTTTAAAAAAACCTTCTTACTACTCTTGTTTTCTTTTCCCTCTTCTTCCTCTCCTTCAAGCCGTCTATCTGTAAACCAAATTCTATCAGTGTCTTTCCAGAATTCCCCCCAATGACACTGTTCCCTCCAATGACTTTACTGTAGGTCTCAGCATTCATCTTTCCAGCATCTCAAATATCCTTCAGAAAAAACATAACTTTTGTATTTCCAAAATCATCTTAATTTGGCTGTACATCACTATCCAAAATTTCCGCTCCACATCTCTACTCATGAGATCATTTTTCATCAATTCAAATTCTTTTAAAATGTCTTGCCAAACTAGTCAATCCTATTCATCTTCTAGAGGTTGAATCATTCCCATTTTTTCTGTTAAGCAGAAACTTGGCAAATACAGGGTTAAAATCTTTGTCTTAACAGCACTTCTCCATTACTGTTTGCAGCAACACAACCTGATTTCTCTTGTTATTCAGATAGCATTCAATGGGATACGTCTCCTAGACTAAACAATTCCACTTTCCCATAACAAACTAATCTCTTTCCTCCATTTTTGCTTACAAAAACTATCAGTCTTCCCAAGTTTAAAAAACAACACACCTTTCTAGATTGTAATATTACTGTACATTTTTCCACTTTAAAAAGTTTTTTCACACTCTTAATAAACTTTCTACTATCAAAATATGATCATTAAAGTCTTAAAAACAATTCTTAAAGTCACTAATATTATTACTGAAAGCAGGAAAATTCACCAAGATGTTGATATTACCAAACTGAAGATCTCTTTTTATTTCAAGTCAATGAATTCCAGGTGATATAAAAAGGTAGTTTAGAAAGTGAGATTTTGCAGTCTTAGTGCTCTTTATAGCATGAGCTTGCTGGGATTTTCCTACAGTCCACCTGCTACATTATTAGATTTGTTATTGCTCAAAAAGTCCATAAACAGTTTCCAAACTTTCAAAAAGTCTTCAACTGGTTTATCCTTTAGAACCCACATTAATTTGGCCATTTGATTCCTCAGGGTACAGTCTTGTCCCTATGCTGGATAACCACTGGGAAAGGTTATCCAGAGTTTTGAGGTCAGGTGTCACAAATATGCTGATGGTTGTTGTTGGTGGTGTGCCTTCAAGCCATTTCTGACTTATGATGACCCTCAGATGAACCTATCATGGGGTTTTCTGGGGCGAGAGTGTGTGATCAGCCAAAGATCAGCCAGTGGGTTTTCATGGCTGAGTGGGGAACTGAACCCTGGTCTCCAAGGTCATAATCCAATGCTCAGACCACTACACATCAGTGTCTGTCTATGCTGAGAATGCCTATCCTTATTACTCCTGTCCACCCAATTCCAAAGAAACCATTCCTGTGTGTGCCTGCAGATCTGCCGGGGGCGGGCTTTAGGCTGGCGACCTTCTCCAGTTGGTGGAGAGCCTCCACCAACCGGAAGCTGCCATTTTGGATGCCGGAGCAGTGCGACAAGCTCACACTGCTCCTCGTCAGAACGGACCCAAACAGACCCACCAAAAAGCCAGTGAGTAGCGGCAGGGAGCGTTTCCCTTGCCACGTGCGGAAAGGGACAGTTTCACGTAGCTTAATTTCAAAGCCTCAAAGGCTTGTGAATCTGTTCATTTTAAGTTAGAATTTCACTACCTTAAAGTAACTGTGCTCTCTTTTTTAATTCTTCATGTGTTTTTTTGTCATTTGTTTCTATTCAAGTAGTTTTTTTAAAAAAAAGATTTTCAAAATATATACAGACAAAACAGTAAAAAGAAACAACAAAATACAAACTAGAAAGACGGACAAAAATAAGCAAGGCAATAATAAGTATTAAAAGTGAATAAAGATAAATACTAAAATGAAAGATAAGTGCATTGGTTTCCAGCTTTCACACATCAGGTTGTATATAATTCTATAAAATAACTTCTATACTTACAAATACCATTCAAATGCTTCAAAATACTAATTGTTAAATCCTATGGTCAACATATTATACTCTCTAGCTTGGAAAAATCATATTGATGGTCCTTATTCCCCCCCCCATGTCACCACTGATTTTTCTCTTATCAATATAATCAATTTAGTCATTTCAGCTGGATTCATTAGTTTTATCAGCTACTTCTCTTATGTTGGAATTTCTGTATTCTTCCATTTCTGTTGCTGCTGTGGTCATATATCATAGTATACTACCATATTTCTCCTCCAGTTGATCTTCTAATAGTACCAACAAAAATAATTTTGGCTTCAACTGAACATATTTTCAAAATTTGATTAATCGTAGCATGTATTTGTTCCCAGAATTTTGGCCTGTTCACAAGACCACCACATATGGTAAAAAGATTCCACTTGTTGCTCCCATTTCCAACATGTATTAGAAAACTCTTTATGCCATTTGGCAATTTTTTCTGAATACCAATGTAAGATCATAACATAATGTAATTTTTATTCCCTTTCACCACATTTGATCCCGTTGTTCCAACTGTATATTGTGGGCACATTTTGTGCCTACTTTATCATACGATCTTTATCCAACTCTTCTTCCATCACTAATTTTAAAACTCTCTCTCACACGCACATATATATAGTTCCAATTAAATTTTCATCCTCTGAGCACAACTGTTTCTCAAATTCTGATTTAGTCAACTCAAAATTGTACAGTTTTGCTATCAATTTCAAATCTTTCTACTTTTTTCTTTCAGAGAACCCTTTAGCCCTATAACCTAACATTATTTTTTCACTTGATTTTATAGTGTTCTTGATCAGTTTCCAGAAGATCTTAAAACATTTACCACTTTTTTGTTAGCTGCTGCCTCCTTCCTGTAAAATGCCTCTTGTGACAGTGTTCACAAGATTATCTTTGGTTTGTACCTATTCCACATGCTTAACAAAGCACATCTCACATAATGATTGCTAAATCTGCCTTCACCTTGGCTTTAGCATACCATAATTAAACATGTCATCCAAACTTGTTCATAACTTTCTAAATCCAACACTCTCTTGTTTGTTAACATCATCACATCCTTCAATCAAACCAATCTGCATCTAGAAAAATACATTTTCAAATCCAGTAATCCCAATCCCCTCTTTGTTTAGCATCTTGTAAAATTTATATTCAACTCTAGGTTTCTTCTCTTGCCATATAAATTTCATTAAGACACTATGCCATTACTTGAATAAGGCATCATTGGTCAAAATCAGTACGGTCTGAAACAAAAATAACATTGTTGGTAAAGCATTCATTTTGATCACTGAGATTCTCCCCAACAATGATAGTTTAAGTTTTGTCCATCTTTGTATTAAGTTTCACCCATATTTCCATTCATGAAGCTCTACCATGATAGTTGCTGTTCCTCAATGAAGCTACTGTGTATATCTTGCTTTCTATGTGTTCAATAAAATTCCCTTTTTAGCAAGCTCTGTGTGAATATGGTTGTTGAGTCCAATTTGCCTAAGATGTTCTATTGTCCAAAGATGTCCAAAGTCACAAGATGGGCTGTGAGACTATACCTGATAATGGCATTACTACACTACACCATACCATACCATACCATACCATACCATACCATACCATAACATACCTTGTAACAGTACTAATAGTATTGACGAGTAGGCTATGCTACTGTTATGAAAAATGCACCTGCTCAAAATTATTATTTAAAAACAAGCTCCACTTATTTTGGGGGGGCATTCAAACATGTTTGTCATATAGATGTTCTTGAAGAAGTTTTTACATGGTCACAGTTATGCTGGAATTTAAGATTTCAAAGTGTTCACCACTTGGTTCACATAGAGAATTTGTCTGTTCAAAAGACTCATATTACTGATGGTGGCACTGTAGTAGTTACACTATATGCTGATCAGAATGGTTGAAGAGCAGCTCTCACTTGCTATGGTCCTTAAGTGGAGCTCCTCTACCTATTACTGTTGTTGGTATGTGCCTTCAGATCATTTCCAACATATGGTGACCCTAAGGCAAACCTATCACAGGGATTTTTTTGACAAGATTTGTTTATAGGGAGTCTGCCTTTGCCTTCCTCTGAGACTGAGAGAATGTGGTTTGCCCAAAGTCATCAAGTGGATTTCCTTGGCTGAGTGGGAATTCAAACCCTGGTCTTCAATCCAATGCTCAAACCAATATACCATATTGGTTCTCTCTACTTCTACTACTGGCAATTAATTACTGGCTTGTTCTCAGTAGTTTCAACTGGATGGTCATCAAGTCTGTATTTTACACCAGGGGTAAGTATTTTAAAACCAGAGGTGAGTAAATGTGGCCTGCAGATCTTGCTGTATTAAAACCTTATCATCCAACTCCTAACCACCACAGAAAACACTATAGCTGTTTTAAGGTATGTATATAATTTTTTAATGAATTCTAATATTTACTGCTTGAACTTTATACATTAATTGCTATTTAAATAACTCTTATATTTATACTTGTGTTGATACTTTGTATAGTTTTTAATCTGCATAATTTCAAAATATTTTCTTAGCCACCTGAATCCCACACTTACTTACTTACTTATTTAATTTAATTTATATGCTGCCTTTCTCCCAGAGTGGGACACAAGGCAGCATATAAACACTGTTAGGAGGAAAGTGGAAAATAAATGAATAAAACAACAGCAATATAAATGGTTCAGGATGGTGGGATTTGTAGTCAAATAAGATCTGAAAGCCCACAGTTCCCCATTATTGTTCTGTACAATGTGCATGTAAAAACAATCACATTTCTTATCGTGAGGAGAGGGAAAAAAATGACAAGAAGAGCGTTACTCCTATTCTTGCCACATTATGTTTAATACTTACATGTGCTGACTGTTTTGTTTAGGGAGAGACTTTATCTAGCTTCACTTGGCATATATCCTACTCTAAGAACTCGATTACCTGCCAGTAATCACAAATCAGAATAAACAGTTATTCTAATTGAAACCCTATTGCTTGGTAAGCAGCTTTGAAAAAGTCTTGGTACTATGTAGGCTGTTAATGATTATTGAATCATTAGAGTCTAATGTGTCCCAAGGGGTCTGCTGTGCTGATTCACAAATAAAATGCTGATTTCCAACATTTTGATTGTTCAGTTTGGAGGTACCTTATTTGCCAAAAGACACTGAAAAATATAGACCTAGAGCTACTTGCTATTCCCAGCTGTGCAGATGCACTGAATCAATTACTGAATGGTAAATCAACACGTATGCATATCCCATTGATTCCTAGCTTCTATTCTAGCTGGGACTAACAATTCCATTTAAGCCATAGATATTGATTATGATATTTCAGCTTCTGCTCATTATTATATTATATATTAGAGTCAAATTGCAAAAATTGCTCCAAAATATTTCTATATAAGAAAAATACTCTTTGCATGCATGCACATGTATATGTGGGATTTCAGAAAGCAAATGAGTTTGGAAAGTTCTGGTTTTTGGAGTTGGAGTACTATTATTATGACCCCACCCTGGCTTAGGTGTTTCTTAGTAAGCTTTTAAACCACTCACCTAAGACAAATTGTTAATTCAAGACTGAGGAGCCTCATCCAGCTACATAATTGCATTCAGTTTTGGAGACATTCTTAGTGGGTTGAGGGAGAAGGTCCCTCCAGTGGGTGGGAAGAGCCAAAGGCAAAATGGCAAAACCTAAATCACCAGCCATATTCTCACCTAAACTTTTTACTATCAGCGACTAAAGATACTTTAACTTTTTAGAATGGAAGGGGGAAACCTCTACAACATTTGAGAAAGCAGGCACTGATGGTAGAATAATAGAATCATAGAGCTAGAAGAGACCACAAGGACCAAGTTCAACCCCCTGCCATGCAGGAATACACAGTCAAAGCGGTGCTGACAAATGGCCATCCAGCCCATGTTTCAAACCTCCAAAGGAGACTCGACCATACTCCAAGACAGTGTATGCCACTGTCGAATGGCTCTTACCATCAGCAAGTTCTTCCTGATGTTTAAATGGAATCTTTTTTCCTCAGATTTGAAGCCATTGCTCTGTGTTCTAGTTTCTGGAGCAGCAGAAATAAAGCTTGCTCCAACTTCCATATGGCATCCTTCAAATATTCAAACACAGTTATGTCTCCTCTTAACCTTCTCCTCTTCAGGTCAAACATACCCAGCTCACTACACCACTTCCCATAGGGGAGGATTTCCAGGCCTTTTACTGTTTTGGTTGTCCTCCTCGGGACATGGTCCAGCTTGTCAATATCCTTCTTGGATTATTGTGTGCCCAGAACTGAACACAGTATTCCAGTTGGGGCCGAACCAAAGCAGAATAAAGTGGTACTATTACTTCCTTCAACCTAAATGCTATATTCCTATTGATGCATCCTTGAACTGCATGGTGCTATTGGGAAAGGGGACTGGCATTCCTGGGAACTCCAAAGAGTCAGGTGCACCCCCCTTCTGGGAAACATGCTCACAGACACATTCAGTTAGCATGAGGGGCTTCCACCAGGCACTGGGGCTTCCTCACTAGGGAGGCTATGAGTCCCCAATCCACTTACTGACTATCCTTTCATCACTATATGAAGAACTTCCTATTCCAGCAGATGTTTGCTTTACATGCAAGGATTTTTTGTTTTAGTGTGCTGTAGTACTTTTATTCTATACTGGTTGTGTTTAAAATGATTTTAATTTTACACACAGTTTATTGTTCTTTTAATTTTGTGGGTTTTTTTAAAATATGTTTTAGCTAATGTAGTTTTATTTGTGTATGTAGGTGTGTGTGTATTTATATATTTACTTGTAATAGTTAAAATACATATATTTCCTGTAAGCCACTCGGAGTCTTGTGGAAAAGAAAGAGTATAAATAAAGTGGGTTTTTTTATTCTTTATTTTAAATAATTTCTTCAAATATTTATTTCCAGAGTCTTCTGCAACATGTCCTATATTTTGGCCAGTATCTTCAAAGAGTTTATCCAGCAAGTCTATAGTTGTTGTTGTTTTACCTCAAAGTTGTCTTTAGAGCTATCTAGGTGCTTCTATATGCATAAAGGAAAGTGTACATTACTTGCATTTACATCTTCAGACTTTGTTAATGGCTTGTTCTGAACTATCCAGATGATGGCAGTGACACAAAATGCTTTCGTATGAGTTTTTGAGGTCTTAACCCCTTATTTATCCATAATGTCTCATGACTTTGGCTATAATGTAGCAGATAAAGTTGAGGGAGGTTTCCACTTGTGATCTTGCCACTCTGAGCAAGAAGGTCAGGAGCAGAAAGAAGGTGCCTCCAGCACCTACATAGGTCCAAGCTTCATCTTTGAGTGTAGTGCTTTAACAAAACAGAATAACACACATTGTGTGCTCTCTCTCTCTCTCTCTCTCTGGCCATTTCCACACTACACTGTTATAGTGCTACTATTCCACTTTCAAAATCCTGCGGAATCCTTGGATTTGCAGTTTAGGGAGGGGAATTTAGAATTCTCAGCCAGAGAGCTCTCTGGTCTCTGAACCCCTGAATTCCACAGGATGTTGAAAGTGGAATAAGAGCACTATAATAGTGTAGTGCAGAAATGACCCCCCTTCTCTTTCTACATATAAGCACTCTTGAGGACACATATTTATATAATTCTTCCATAGAATGTTCCTCCATAAAACAACAGACATATGTACATCAGACATTCTCACATTAATTGATGTGAAGACTTATTCTTAGAAGTAAACTGCTGACCTGCGACTTGGCCTCATTCAGTATTAATTATTTGGATCAATAAATCTGTATATTGAGATGGGAAGAAATGAATGTCTTCTCCTCTAGATATTGACCAAATGCATGACTAAAAATATGTGAATATTATTATACTAAGTAGATGTCTCATCTAAGATTACATCATCTAAGAAACTTTGTCGAAATTACATGATAATGTGAAACAGTTCCAGAAAACTCTGTGATAGGTTCACCTTAGATTCATCTTAAGTTTGCTGTAAGTCAGAAATGCCTTAAAGGCAGACAACAAACAACAACAACAACAACAATAACCAATATAGACTTAATGTATCAAAGTGCTTAATAGCACCATGTAACTCTATTTACCTATTAAAATCTTATTTACCAGAACTATACAAAACGTGGTCTTCCACCAGGTTTAATGTTTACATTTTCTAATTTATGCATGCAATGCAGACACTTAAATGTGTGCATGTGGGAACATGCAGCTATGTGTGTGCAGTGAGTACTCAGGGGAAAAAATAATTCAAAATAAATGGATGCTTGCTCCATACTTACAACTTTCAACTGTCTACTAGCATATCCTTAGTTTCCTTGCCCATTATTAGAAGTGTTCTCTGGAAGTGATGGAACAGAAAGATGGTAAATATTGAAAATGGTTATCTGTATATGTATGTGTAAAATGGGTGATTTTTCTCTGTAAGAAAAAATTGGTTGGTTGGTTGGTCGATCGGTCTCTCTCCCCCCTTCCTTTGTATGTTTGTGTCTGTGTATGTATGGAGAGTGCCCATTCCTGTATAAAGATGAAAAAGATTTCTGAGAAACACATTTCTGTATATATGAATAGTTAGAAAGTGCAATGAATATATCCATAATTCTTTGTCCATAACCTTTGTCCATAACCATAGCCAGGTTTTTTGGCATGTATACCATGAAACAAGGCATATATTTTGATTTATATTAGATTTTGATTTATATTTGATTTATAGTTATAATTTGATTCATTTATTTTATACTTCAATTTGTGCATACAATGGTCCTGAACAGAAACCAGAGTAGAGTCAAAGGTGGTATGGACAACCAGATCAAGTTCAAAACCAAAATCTATAGCAAATGATTTCAAAATAAGTAAAACTGGGTCCATGTTATACCCTGAGACTCTGTGAGTAACCCTTTCTTGTCAAAAGCGTGATGTCTGAGCAATGTGTTGGCCGAATTGTTGAAGCAACATAGAAGGAATAGCAGAACTTGTTCCAAACATATCTAATTGTTCGCGCTTGTTTGTTGGCACAACAATTGATAAGATCTGGCTGTTCATCTAATTCTTTGAAAGATAAAAGCTTGTAGAGAGTCTTTGTATATGAAAAACACAACAATTACACATCAAATTATTTAGTAAAGATTACCTTTCTTTTTTCAAAACTATAGTCTATGATTAGTCAAAGTAGCTGTAAGATGAAATATGATCAAGGGTGTTCATATTAGGAAACCTACTGAATACACAATGCTTTGATTTATAATGGATGTGTTATGTGCATATCTCTGCTACTGGTAAATTTAAGTTGTCAGAGACTGCGTTGGTTTATGCAAGGACAGGGAGAAGCAAATACTGAAAACTATATTTCAAGGTTTTTATTCTGTCAAGTGATCCATCTGATGAACCTCTAACTTTCATGCAACTTTCCTAAATCTCAGCCTTCAACATAAAATTTAGATTTTGAAAGTTACATACATGTTGGTTTTGTGCTTCGTATTCAATGCCGAAAGGCCATAAAAAATAGAATAACTTGTAGTTGATACTCTTGCCTTGTATCCATTCCTATGTGGTCCTTGCTATGAATAAATAAATACGTTCTAAGAGGGAGGTTCATGAACCTCAAGTAAGTTGCTGGCAGCTTGTTTGTTTCAGGAAATAATATATGAATTTTTTTTTTAATGATACACATAAAAGTAAATAACAGTAGATGGCACTCAAGAATATATAGAGTAAATTCCAGATTTTTTTTTTTTTTTGACAGCCCAAAATTTTCCTTTGTACATTTTAGGTACCAGTGCTGAGATGAATCTGACATTTGTATTATGTACGTCATAAACATTTATACCTCTTTCATGCTTTTCTGACAGCCTTAGAGAATTAAACCTGAACTATATTTAAACTATCATAAATGAAACACAATGGATGTGTTGACACTTTATTGATAGAAGGAATATGAGAAGGGTACACAGGTGGAGCAAGATGTTATTTTAAAGAGAAAATAGAAGAAAAGGTGTTCTAAGAAAAGGATGGACCGAATCTGCAGAATACTGATATGAAGATGTAAAAAGTGTACAAACACCAAAGACATTTTCTCCAAGAACTGTCGCTCACCAAAATGGGAACTCAGGTGGAAGTGATCATGTGGAATAAGAAAGAATCAATATTTGAATAAAGTGTTTAGGAAAGAAAAGAAACAAGTGTCATTTCCTGCCTTGGGAACTGTGGCAGCAAGGATGAAGATTCTGACTCTGAGGCAGAGGCTTCCCCACAAGCTGAAATGTCCCCAGAAGCTGGTCCAGAGGGAGTTAATATACAAGAATAACAAGGGCCTGAGCCAGGGGAACAAACAGAAGAAGACATAGCTGACACACCTACCTTGCAGCAGAGATACCATGAAAGGGAGAGCTTGTGTTGCTCGGCCTGTTTAAATAGTAAACGAGCCCTAATGAGGGAATACCTGTGGCAGCGGCAGCCATAGATAAAAGAGGGCTACAGCTGGCTTTTCTTCCCAGGGTTAGCAACTGGTCTTGTTGGCTCTGAAACCTTGTGCTGTACTCTTGGATCTGGTTGTCTTGGAACTCTGCCTGTTTGGACTATGGTTTAGATTTGCCCCTTTGGATTTGCTCTTGGCTGCCTTTCTGTTTGGACATCCTCTGACTCTCACTTTGTGAGTAGGAGCTGTGCTGTTTGTGAGTAACTGCCTGGTCTGCTGTAGACATGACAGCATCATTCATTGAAGTTCACTGGGGTCTTTCCATGCAAAGGCTATGAGGAGTAGGGTTCTGCAACTTAAGACAGGTCTTTGGTTTCTGCAGAGAGATGAGGGGAATACCACTCTCCTCAAGACCAAAATTAGACATACTCATGCATAAGATTAATGTATGTCTGAATATGCACTGACAGGATGCCAGCATATAACAGATCTCTTTTTGTTCCTGCTACCTTCAGACAGCTGTCTTTCCCACTCTGTTTCAACCTTCTGCTTCAGGACTGAAAACTATGATACTTTGCACCCAATCTCTTCCTATCCAACATTTCTTGCCTCACTTTCGAGTAGCTTGGTATGGTTCTTTAGAGAGCCTGACTTCTTATGTGTTTGTTAATGCCAAATACTCTTGTTTACTTTTAACTGGAGTCCTCTCTACAGTTAATACAAGTATACACAGGTGAAAAGATCCTGTCATTACTCTCCACTTGCAGGCCTCCTTTGAGCTGTAATTCCCCAGTTTCTAAGGAGATGCTGGCATTCCAGATGGACTGAGTCCAGAAGCCCTTACTGAGCATGAAAGAACAATGAAACAGAAAGAGAACAGCAGCTCACCAACTACCCCCAGTATGTTCGAAGAAGAAGAAGAAGAAGAAGAATGGGTGTTTACGTAAGGCCACCGAAAGGGAAATTATAAGTAAAATGGAGACTAGTAGAAGAAAGAAAGAAAGAAAGAAAAACAATCCCAAAATGGAAGAAGCCTTCAAGCAGTCTCTAAAGGCTTAAAATGTTTTCCCCTTCTTAGTAAGACTTACCTGATTTTCACATGTGCATATTGTTTGGTATGGAAAAAAATGCATCTATACTACTGAAAAAGATTCAGATCCAGTAATGTGTTTTAATATGGTGCTGATAGGGTGGATAGATTTTTTTTCCTGTTGACTACTGTATAGTATCAGAAGTTATTGTTTAAGGCAGGAGAAGAACTAAGATTTGCTGTGGAGATAAAGGAAAGATGGACTCCATATTCCATCATCATTTGTTTATATAGCACCATCACTGTACATGACACTTTACAAGTCAAAGAACAACTGCCCTATTTAATTAAGACATGACACAAAAGGAAAAGGGGATGACAGTGTGGGAAGAGGATTAAGTCCAGCAGATACTGCCTCTTCTTCGCTCCCTCTGTAGCCAGGCTAGTGGCAGTTGTGATGGAGGGAGGACCTTCTGTTTGCTCCTTGGCCCAGACAAGATGGGAACTGTGCCTCCCCTCCTTCTCTCTCTCTCTCTCTCTCTGAAGCCAAGGCAAGGGCAGTTAGGATGAAGTGACAGCTCCCCATCTGTTGCTGGACCTAGGCATGATGAAGCTGTGCCCATCTCCTCCTTGTTCCCTCTGAGGTCACAACAGTGGCAATTGAGATAAAAGGAAGGCCTTTGCTTTGCTTCTAGGATCAGGGATGATGAAACCATGGCCACTCCCTCCCTTCTCCTTTTGAGTCCATAGTAGTGGCAGCTGGGATGGAGGCAAGACTCTCTACCTGCTTCTGGACCTGGGCATGATGGAATTGTGCCTTCCTTAGTTCTCTCTCTGAGGCCAGGGCAGTGGCAGTTGGGATGGAAGGAGGGCCTTTCATCTTCTTGCCTAGGCACCCTGCAACTGCAACATATTCTTAGCAACAGTAATTGAGTGAATGGAACTATTCTTGAATTTGATACTGGAACAGAAGGTTATGATTTTTAACTGCTTTTAAATGTTTATGGTTAGGATTTTTTACTTATTCTTTACGTGATCTGCTTTGAGTCCCACTCCAGGAGAAATTTAGGATACAAATTAAAATGAAATAAAAAGGTTCTTTGAGATGTGGGGAGTCCAGGACTTCTAGGGATACCAAAAGGAATATCTTTTCCCCTACTGCTCTAACATATACAAAATGCCTGCTGATTACTTTCTTAGTGGAAGCTTCTCTGGTGGTATACTCCCCTGTTTAATTGACAGTGGTAATGGGTGAGGGGAGACAGCAGGAAAAGACTCATTAAACATCAAGTCTCAGTGCAAGATGTGTGGTCAGGAGTGAATGGTAGCTCTGCCTTTTGTACCAATGAACTGAAACAGGGATTGCCCTCACTGAGTGTGTGATGTGTAGGTGACTGAACCACTATAATAGAGCACTGGATACCAAAAACATTTTGGAAGCATCCTGAAGAGGATGTACAAAGAGCAGCAACTTTCATGAAAGCAATCACATGAAAAAAAGTGTGTGCAATTTGGTACAATAATTCTTTTTTCCATTCTTTAGACAGTGACATTTTTCTGAACCAAACAGTCTGTCAATTGGTTTTATGAGATTAGCATGTAGATTACAGGTGTCAAGTTCCCAGGAACAGATAATGTAACTCTCCTCATTAAAAACAAAACCCTTCAAAAAATTCCACATAAAAGTATTAGCTGCTTCCATCCTGGTTCAAGAGTTGTTGTCATGTCTGCAGCAGGGTAGGCAGTTACTCACGAACAGCACAGCTCCTAGACACAAGGTGAGAGTCAGAGAATGTCCAAACAGAAAGGTGTCATGCACCGAGATTTTTGGAACTTTGGATCTAGAGAGAAGTTTAGCCACCCCAGACTATAGGATTCTCAATCAAGACACACTGGAAACCAGATCTGGGTTTTAACACTATGCATGTAACATTTATTGAGACATAAAATACAAAATCACATAAGTATCAAGAGAACTCTCTCACACACACAAGCATTCACACCATACTCACATACACGGTCCCTTTGCTGAATCATTGATCAGATGTTCCCAAAGGGGTGGATGACCTCCGTTGTCCGTGGTCGAAGAGTCACAAAGAGAAGCTGAAAATCTTCCTCTCTTTATACTTATGTTCCTCACTTCTCGAGGAAAAGACATGTTTTGATGGATGCCAGGGTTCCAAGACTTTCATTGTGTAAGGGCAATCAAGCCGTTAAAAGAATAGTTCATATCATTATGTACATTACTAATGACAGGTTACTAATAGAAGAATAGCTCATGTATCATGTTGTCAGGAAATGCACTGCACATCAGGCCTATGTATCAAATGCCTCAGTAGTTTTCAGTCATGTAAGTTAGGGTCAGAACATTAGCACTGCCAGCCTGAAGGTGTGTTGCTTTGCAAGCTTCTCTGGCCAAATCAGCATTCCATGAGTTCTCAATTTCACAGGCCAAAGAATCCTCGCCTCACAGTCCAAATTCATCCTACATTAATGCAATGCGTAGCGCCATTTTCTTTGATTTTCTTTGGTTCAGGACCTGGTACTTTCAACCACACACACACTCGTTCATCACAAAGGCAGCCGAGAGCAAATAAATCCAAAGGGGCAAGTCAAAACAGGCGGAGATCCAAGAGCACAGCACAAGGTTTCAGGGCCAAAGTGACCAGACACTAACCCTCGGAGGAAAGGCCAGCTGGAGCCCTCTTTTATCTATGACTGCTGCCGCCACAGGTGTTCCTTCATTAGGGCTCGTTTACTACTTAAACGGGCTGAGCGACACAAGCCCTCCCTTTCATGGCATTTCTGCTGCAAGGTAATTGTGTCAGCTATGTCTTCCTCTGTTTGTTCTCCTGGCTCAGGCCCTTGTTATTGTTGTGTATTAACTCCCTCTGGACCAGCTTCTGGGGACACTTCAGCCTGTGGGGAAGCCTCTGCCTTGGAGTCAGAATCCTCATCCTTGCTGCCACAGCTATCATCATATATTTATTTGATCCTCCCTGCTCACCACCAGGAATGGAAGAGCTGTGGTAGTGAATTCAACATTAGGTCTGAGGTGTGGTAAATGGCTCAGAAAAGCATAATGCTGCATATGGCTCTACTATGCTATGCTTAGTCATGAAGGATTGCAACCACAATATGTTAGCTGTCCAACCAAGTCAATACCTTTGCTGAAGTCCAATCTAGTGTTTTGTTTTGTTTTCTTCCACCTTCATTTCTTCTGTGAATCCTTCTTTTCCTGACCCTAGAAACAGAACATCTCCCAGAAGGGAAGAATACATTTCTAATAAAGTTATAAATATGAAAAATCCAAGGTGAACATAGCACTGCATTCTAATAGGCAGAAATAAAATATTTATTAGCAAATATTTCTTCTAAGTTTCCAATATGTATTTTGACAAAAATTCAATAATGTCCATTAGGTATATTAATGTGAAGATTTAAAATAAGGATCTTTTATCCCTAAACATGGTGACTCATGATACATTTATGTATCAGAACACATTGCTTTGAAAGAAAGAAGTCATTGTCTGGAAGAAAAGGTTCATAAAAGTGTTAATTATTCAAGGAATATAGACAGAACTAAACTAATGAACGAGAACAGTGCCTCTTTGTTTAGAGTCAGCACCATATTTATTCTGTCTGGATGTTTAAAGACTTTCTTTTAAAAAAACCCTGTGAATAATGCAAAGTGTGCAATACAGACAACCACATTGCCTTTGGCTTTTGCAAAATGAGTATTTTTTTTTTATCCAGTGATAAGTTCTTTCACAATTAAGAACTTGTTAAAGAAACCTAGGCAGGTGTTTGGAAATACATCAAAAGCACTAAACATCTTCTAAGGATATGCAGTAAATCTCAGTATTCAAGACTGGAGAATTGCTTGTCAAAGCCTCTCTTTTCACAGAATTAGCACTGAATCAAATGAAGGATCTAAGTTTCACGATCCTTTTCATTTATTAAAATGCCTCCATAATACTCCACAATATGTGGGGGGCACTCAAAAAAATACAAAAATATATGGCTCAGCATGGATGATTTCTGAATCTTTTCCTTCCTTCCTTCCTTCCTTCCTTCCTTCCTTCCTTCCTTCCTTCCTTCCTTCCTTCCTCTCAGTTGTTTATGTATACCACCACGGAATTTTTTATGTCCACATGATTTTGTGCAACAATTTGCCACAATATCATAATTAAACAGTAAGTTTTGAAAGAAAGAGAAGAGAAGGGGGAAAAAAAATAAAAGTTTGAGGGCTAACAACAAATTTGGGAAGCTTTTTTCAAAAAAATAATTTTTTTAATGTCAAAATGTTATTTTGGAGCAAAACATGTGTATGTTTGTATAAGTGCAAAAGATACCTTTTCTACTAACAAGTGTGAAAAGAGAATAAGATGTGCATGATTTTATCCAGCAGGGGAAGGCTTTGAAATTATTCATTTTTTCATGCAAGAATGAAGTTAGGCCATTTCCACACTACACTCTTATAGTACTATTATTCTACTTTCAACATCCTATGGAATCCTGAGGTTGTTGAAAGTGGAATAATAGCCCTATAATAGTGTAGTGTGGAAATGGCCCAAGTAGAGATTTCCATCCTTACTATTTTGTGAAGCTAAGTGAGCAATTAAGTAAACAAAGATGCATTAGAAAATCACCACTCACTTCATGCAATTTTTCACCACAGATCTCTCCCCCTCTCTCTTTCAATCTCTCTCTCTCTCTCTCTCTGTGAGAATGAGAAGGGGGGCACTATACAATTTGATTGTGATTTTATTTATTTGTATTTCCAGGCACCCTCTAAGATTCAGCATGCTCTTCTGATCTAAATGCTCTTCTGATCTAAGAAAAACTACGACATTACAATATATATCTTTATTTCTTTTCAAGTCATCTAAACTATGGATGTATAAGAAAAGTCTGTTTACCCCAAAGTTAATTGGAAGGGAAATTCTGATACCATCCCTGTACTGCATAGGTCAATTCTGCCCCCCTGCTCCTCCCCAATAAATAGCCATACAATCTACCAAATTCTCATTTGCTATCCCATCCAAGCATCCTTAAATGGAAAATTTGGAAACCAAGATATGGTATGACAGAAAAGGTCTTGACACCCACATACTCATTCCTGGATGGGAGACATAGCAAGAATTTATCCTCCACCCCTCTCATCCACTTCCTTGAAAACTGAAGGAGATGCCTCAATTTTCTTGTCTCAGTGCCATCTTCTGTCTGCAATCATGGCACATGCTGAGCCATTCCAACTGCCCTCCGGGGGAAATGTCAGTGGCAAGAGATCTTGTGCCTTGTATTTTCACCTCTATAATTCCACACCTATAATATCAAGAACAGCAGAACTTGTGTTTGTTTGCAAAGACAAAAAGGAAAGAGAAGGAGGGAGAAAACCATGCCTTATATTCTTGCTGTGCCACTATACTGAGTATGCTATCATGGCTTCCAAAAGTCCTCTCTCTACTTTGAATCAGTAGGGGATGCACAGTAGAATTGTGGCAAGTGGCCCACTCAAGTTAGGTTATATTTGTTGTCTAATATTCTCATCCCAGAAATATAGCAAGAAAATTTCCTAACATTACCACTTGTAACGGGGAGTCTTCCACTTGTAGAATCTCCAGGATTTTATTATCCTTGCACACAATTCTCCTGAAGCTTTCTTTCAGATTGGTCTATTGTATTGCAATTTTTCTTCCTTTTGTTTGATGGATTGAAGTTGGGCTCTTCCCAGTACAGTGATTACTGCTTCTCAGTGATACACTCATAGCTTGTTAACATACCCCAGGATGCTAATTTTAAACAGATGTAGGTTTGGATTACACACAATCAGTTATGGTTTTTATTTTATTTATTTTTAAGTAGAATTCATTCATGAAGAAGAAAATGGTAGTCAGATTCTATAATTCCTAAAAAAGCTCAGACAATGTCTGAAGAGGACACTGAAAGTTAACCCATAAAATTATAAAATTGCATGACCTATGTGAGAAAATATTGCAGTGTAAGAACAGCATAACAACTTAGAACCAATAGTAAGAATACATTTCTCAAGAATCAAGATGTTCCCAGGAGCAAAATATAAATCCAAAAGTTCTTAGAGTACAACATGAAGAATTCTCTTCAGAAAGGCTGTTCCATAATCATACCATGGTGACTTACTGGGTAATGCCACATTTTGGTATGAGTTTTATTCAAAGAGGTTTCAGCTGTAGTCAAAAAGTGAAACAGAGATGGGGCTTTCTAAACACTTAAGAAATAGTTAAAATGGTTTTTAAAGCTTCATGAAGGTTTATTAAGAGACTCTGGAGGAAGGTGTTGTATGAGAAACTAACTATTCTCTCTTTGTGAATCAAAAGCCTATATCTGAGTTGGGCTCTTACTGACAGCATATGCTTTTATAGAGCTATTATTCCACTTTCAACATTCTGTGGAATTCTGGGATTTACAGTTTAAGGAAGAGCATTTAGAATTCTTAGCCAGAGAGCTCTTTGGCCTCATAAACTACAAACCCCAGAATTCCACAGGATGTTGAAAGTGGAATAATAGCACTATAACAGTGTAGTGCAGAAATGGCCATAGTCTGAGGTTATGCAACTATATGGCCTTTCTGGCATGATACAGAAAAAAGCATTCAATACCTTCTCATGCAAAGTCTTCCCCATTTAGGAAAGCAGATTTAAAAGTGTGGAGTGCTCCTCTGGCTGTTGAGTGGCAAGGAGATGGAGCATGCAGCTATAATTCTGCAGCCATGAGATCCAGGGAAGTGGCATGCAGTCTCCTCTACCTGCTATGGAATTGCAAGACAGATGCTGCCTGGCTGCTCTCTAGCCCTTTGAATGAGCCCTCTGGTGGGGGTGAAAGGCACTAACTGTAACTGGATAAGTGTGACAGTATGTTGTGTCCATGTAATTTAGGGTCACAACCCTTGGGTGAAACAATGCCTTCTCGGGCAAGAAAGGTGCCCTTTTATTTCCTTTCTAACCATAAACAATACTTTCCTTCTTAACTTAATGTGTTTCCAGCTTTGCAAAAGGAAACAGAGGTGGATCTTGCCATTTTAAATTCAGAAAAAATGACTTATATAGAACAGTCAGATTGGATCCCAACAGAGAGGGTAGTGATCACAACCAAAGCAACCAACTAAACAAACAAATAGAAATCTTCATAAAATCTTGAATTTGAGGCATGTCACATTAGACTTGGTAGACTTTGCATACCCTTGCTCGCTAATTGGTAACTTGCACATTCAACATATATTTTGTCAATGTCCTGTTTGTTTCCTTTGCCATACCCACTCTTTTCTTGCATCACTCTAACCTGTAGCCATTATATCTCTCTCCTCCATTAGACCATGCACTTGATTATGAACAAGTATTATAAGTAATGCACAGTGGCACTACATTTTATATGGGGGTGGGATTGCATACTCCTGTGAGGCAAGAAGCTATGTTGATGATAGCACTGCTCCTGGTAGAGTCTCCTGCTTCAGATAGGATTTTGCTGAGGAGCCCAGCTAAATGTGCCAAACAGCCACTGGGCAGAAGCAGTACTGGGGGTGGGGGTGGGGGGATGACACTGATCTTTCAGGGATAATGGCAGTGGCACCATAGCTAATACTTGTTAGTACTGCAGTGAAAGAGGCAATGATAAACCACTCTGAATACCTTTGACAGAAGATGGCACTTCCATGTCAGAAGACTGTTAAGAAGCTACTGGAGAAGGGCAGAGGACAAGGACAAGTAATGCTGTGACTAACAATGCAACTGGACTGAAGCTGATAGGATATTCAGTTGCTGATGTTCTCAGAAATGAAAGGAAATTCTGGAGCCGCATAGCACATATTATAGGAACATGCAATGTAGGAAGGGGAAGCTAGACATTGCAAAACAAAAAGTGGAACATATTAATATTGCAATATTGGGATTAGGACATTGCAATAAAGGAATAGGACATTTTCAGTCAAATAATTACACAGCCTTTTACCCAGCAAATGAAAATAAAAGAAGAAATGGAGTAACATTAACAGTGAGCAGAGATGTAGCAAAAGCAGTCAGGGGATATAATGCAAAGTCTGACCAAATCATATCATATCAGGGAGAACTCAGCAATTTAACCATAATCCAAGTTTATGCTTTAATTACAGAGGCAGAAGAAGGAGAAATTAAAAGATTCTGTGCTGACGTTGTGGAGGAAATTGTTCATACACCATAGCAGGACAAGTTACTAATCAGAGGTAACTGGAACACAAAAGTAGGAAACAGTAAAATCAAAGATTATTTTTTAAAAAAATTGGCCTAGGATCAAGGAATGAAGCAGGAAAGTGACTTACTTAATTTTGAAAGATCAACAGCTTGTTTATCACAAACACATTCTTCACACAACTAAAGAGAAGACTATAAATGAATATGACATGATGGCCAATACAGGCTTCATAATTAGAAGCAGAAGATGGAAAACCTCCACTTTGTCTACAAAAAACAAGATTAGGAGCTGATCAACAGACCATGAACAGCTAATATCTAAAATGTAGTAAAACTCAAGAAAGAGCACTAAATCAATCATTGTGCTGACAACCTGATGAACATCTCTATGGAATTTAAAGATCATGCAGAAACTAGATTTGCATTAGTAAGCCTAATTGACTGGGATCTGGTCTGGACTGAAGCCAGTGATATTATCAAGGAGAAATTCAAAAAAGATGCTATGGCAAACATATCTTGGCTAATGCAGTGCACCAAAGAATTCAAAAAGAAAATCTACTTGTCCTTTATAGATTATAGCAATGACTTTGATTATGTTGCTAATGAAAAAACTATAGATCATTAAAAAAATAGGTGTGCCACAATATTTGATTGTCCTAATACATGAGTTGTACTGAGGACAAGAGGCAATAGGACAAAATATGGAGAAGCAGGATGGTTTCCAAGTGGCAAAGGGGGTCAGGAAAGCCTGCATTTTGTTACCTTATTTGTATCACATGTGAAGCAGATTCAAAGCAAGGAGGCATGAAAATTGGAGGAAAGAACTTGACATTTTAGGATATGCAGATAACATGAAACGACTAGCAGAAAATATCAGACAGACTTGGAATTGTTAGTTAAGAAAGGCAAGGAAGAAAATGAAATGTAGGTTTCCAGTTGACAATTAAGAAAACAAAAACAATGACCACAGATTATTTATACAACTTTTAAGTACAAATAGTCAAAGATTTGAAATAGTCAAAGATTTTCTATACCTTGTGTCATAATGGGGAATCCATTATCCAGGTAACAGAGCTGAAGAGAGATAGTTCTCCCTCCAGGCATACAAAGGGTTAATGAACTACTGGTTTAAGTTACGTTTTATTGGGGGTCAGCATCACAAGGACATCACAGATCACAAGAGATAGTTGCCCAATCAGTGAGATGAAGGTGAGAACCTTCAAGATATTTTGGTCAAGAAGTTTTAAAAACCCACAGAGGATGACAAAGAAAGAAGAAGGACAAAAGAAATTCCAAAGAGGCTGCTGGTCGTAGGTGGGCAAAATGGGCCTAGCCTCCTGGCTTCCCCCTCCCACACCATTTCAGCATCTGATAAACAATGTGAGTAGCTAGAATGTTGTAGCTAGTCACGTATTCTGTTCTTATTAAAGCTGTGGCTGATATGATGTAATTCTCTGTAACTTGTCATTTCCAATTGTACCTGAAGGAAGAAGCTTTCATGTATGGGGGATACCTTTTGTATTAAATTGCCTGTTCTTAGAATAAATGTTTCCTTAAAGAACTCCTGCTCAAACTCTCCTCTTCCATGTGCTGTTGGCTACACACATAGATAGCATTCCTCTCTCCCAGAAAGGTGGGGGGAGAAAAGGGATCTCTAAGCTTAGAAGTTCTTTGTTCCCTAGTGGCATCCCACTGTACTACTAGGACAGGAATGTTTAATTCAGGGTGTGGTGGCAGCATTTTAATCAAGAAACAAATGGTTTTTTTCATCCCTATTCAAGGGCGGAAGTCAGGCTTGAGTGGGAGAAGAGCCCCGGGTTCCATAATACATTGGCTAAGTCAGAACCAACATAGAGACTGCATTCAAGAAATCAGAAGAAGTCTGTGACGTGGAAAGGCAGCTATGAAAGAACTGGACAAAATTCTGAAATGTAAAGTCAGGATTTCCCATACCATTATAGTGAGGAAAGCTGAAAAGAAGAAAATCAACTCATCTGAAATATGATGCTGGAGAAGAGTTCATAGATTGCCAAAAGACAAATAAATGAATCCAAGATGACTAAGCTGAGACTATCATACTTCAGAGTTACCATGAAAAAACATGACTCATTACAAAAGACAATGATGCTTGGTAAAGTAGAAAGCAGTAGGAAAAGCAGAAAACCACTTTACAAATACAATCAAGGAACCCAGGTTTGCAAGAGCTGAGCAGGGCTGTTGATAACAGGCCTCTCCCTAAACTGCAAACCCCAGGATTCCATAGGATGTTGAAAGTGGAATAATAGCACTATAAAAGTCTAGTGTGGAAATGACCAGGGTGACTTAGGCCCTTTCTGCAGCTTACCTGATTCCGGCATGGGCTCATGGGGATCATGCAACCAGCCTCTTGTGAGAGGCACTCACATCCTCTCTGCTCCTGCTCTGCAGCAGCTCCCTGCTGGCTGGCTGGCAGGCAGTTTGAGGGCTCTGCCTCTTCCTTCTACTGTGCAGCCGGGTACTTTCTCAGGCTGCGCTGGGGGAGGAAGTAGGGGGCCGCTTCTTTGGAGGCTCTTCATGGATGGTAAGTGTGCGTGGGGCCCCGGAGTGACGTGCAATCATGCATCATTTTTGGCAGGAAGCCGAAAATCATATATTATGCGATCAGCACCTGCTGGCCCCGGCAGTGTTGTGCGATTGCGAAGACGTCATGTGGAATGGTCCTCACAATCACGCAGTGCTCCAGAAGCCCTTTTGCATGAGAAATAGCATGCAAAAAGGACCTTAGATGTCTCTCATTCATAGGGTCACAATAAGTCAAAGATGACTTGACAGCAATGAAAAACAAACACAATTTTAAGTATAACAACTTTTATATGTTTTACAAAGAAGATTACGTATATTTCTTTCTGTGCTGGAGTGGGTAGAGAATTGGTTTTGTCTAGTTTCTATTTTGCCAGTTTGATTTCTCTACTTGAGAGATCCACTGTCTCTCACATTTTGCAACAGTCATATTGCTGTTAAAGTGGTATATGGTTGTTTGTTTGTCCCCTCCCCTCTCCAAACAGTAGAAACTCCTAAGGCTGTGCAAGTATGAGACTTGATTATTTACAATCTAAACAAGTCACACTTTCCAAATGAATTGAGACACATGTTTTAATTAGCACAAAAAGGAATACACTGCAATTTCCTGGGAATCAATGAACTTTAGAATCTGTAGTCTACGTACCAAACAGGAGGCAGGAGCCTACAGTTACACTGGTATGACTGAAGCCTTTGCCTTGAACAAAAGGAAAGGGGTGGCTCTTGGAAGATGACTAGTAAATAGCTGCCCAAACAAAAATTGAAACATATGAGCATTAGGTTTGAGAGCTGCAATATCCTTTGCTTTGGAATATTAAATTACCTCTGCTGGTCAGTCTACAAAGATATCACTGTGCAATAAAATGTACTTGATCCACCTATATGAATCAAATTGGTCTAAATCCCTTTGTTGCTTAGGGAATCACAATGTACCATGAATAAAATTCTCCTCTCCTTCTGGCTGTAAAAAAACAAAACAAAAAATAAACCATTTCGAAGCTCTTCCTGAAAGGGAAAAAAACAAAACACAATTGTACAACTTCTTGCATCAAGCTTAAACATTTTTTTTGGTCCCCTGGCAGCTGTATATTTATTACTCTTGAGCAATTGTAGTTGAGAGAAAATGAAATTGAAAAGCCTTGTGAAATAGTTTTTAAAACAACACGAAAAAACCTTTATAAAATGAACTATTCTTCTTTTGAAGAAAAAATGGTTTATTTTGCCACTTTCCTCCAGCCTTTCCAATGAAGAGTTGTTAACAGGGAATGCCAAGAAACAAGAGCTTTGACAGTGACATTTCCATTTCTGCCTCTGGGAATTATCAGGCATCTGACCCTCTTCAACACCATAGATAGATAGATAGATAGATAGATAGATAGATAGATAGATAGCAATTCAGCAAACATTTTTTCAAACCAAACAATATGTACATGTGAAAATCAGATTAAGGCCCTTTCCACACGCAGAGGAAGAAACGGGCAAAAGCACGCTAAAACGGAGCTTACCTGAAACCGAGTGAGTCCGTCACCATGTGAAGCAGCGCGTTTTCCCTGCTCCATACTCGTTGGCATCCCGCGGCATCCTGCAGCGCCCAAAATGGCGGCTTTTGGCTGGTGGAGGCTCTCCACCAACTGGAGAAGCTCGCCAGCCAGAAGCCCGCCTCCTGGCAGGTCTGCAGGCATGCCCTTGCGTGCGCCTGCAAATCTACACCAGGCGGTGCGATGGGGCTGCACGCCCCATGCTTTTTAAAAACCTAATGAAAAGTGTTTTTTAAAAAGCACGCGGTGGCATCACTTCTGGTCGCCCTAGCGTGGATTGGGGTGTGGAACTACTCAAAAGTAGTCAACTCCAATCCACTTTACGGTGTAGACAACCTCCGTCAGAGGTTGCTCTACACCGTTTTTTAACCCTCGTGTAGAAAGGACCTAGGTCTTACCAAGAAGGCAAACATATTTTAAGCCTTTAGAGACCACTTGAAGACTTCTTCTAAAAAGCATCCTGGGATTTTCCCCCCCTTTCACCAGGTTCCATTTTACCTATAATTTGCCTTTTCATAGAATCATAGAAATGTAGAGTTGGAAGAGACCACAGGGGCCATCCAGTCCAACTCCCTGCCATGCAGGAACACCCTCAAAGCACTCCCAACAGATTGCCATCTAGCCTCTGCTTAAAAACCTCCAAGAAAGGAGACTCCACTACACTCCGAGGCAGCATATTCCACTGCCGGACAGCCCTGACTGTCAGGAAGTTCTTCCTGAGGTTCAGGTGGAATCTCCTTTCCTGCAGCTTGAATCCATTGCTCCTTGTCCTGGTCTCTGGAGCAGCAGAAAGCAAGCCCTCTCCCTCCTCTACATGGCATCCCTTCAAATATTTAAACATGGCTATCATGTCCCCCTCTGAACCTTCTCTTCTGCAGACTAAACTCTCTAAGTCTATCCTCATAGGGCATGGCTTCCAGGCCTCTCACCATTTTGGTCACCCTCCTCTGGACTTGCTCCAGCTTGACCATGTCCTTCTTGAATTGGGGTGCCCAGAACTGGACACAGTATTCAAGATGAGGTCTAACCAAAGTAGAGTAGAGTGGTACCAGTACCTCCCTCGATCTAGTCACCATACTCCTATTGATGCAGCCGAGAATTGCATTGGCTTTCTTGGCTGCGACGTCACACTGCTGACTCATGTTCAGCTTGTGGTTTATGAAGAGTCCTAGATCCCTTTCACACATACTGCTATCCAGCGATGTGTCCCAAATCCTATATTTCTGTATTCCATTTTTTTCTACCTAAGTGTAGGACCTTACACTTCTCTCTGTTGAATTTCATTTTGTTCGCTTTGGCCCAGCTGTCCAATCTATCCAGGTCATTTTGAATTTTGATCCTGTCCTCTGGCGTATTAGTAACCCCACCCAATTTGGTGTCATCTGCAAATTTGATGAGCACGCCCTCTATTCCTTCATCCACGTCATTGATGAAGATGTTTGGCCCAGGACAGAACCCTTTGGCACCCCGCTAGTCACTTCTCTCCAGGATGAAAAGCAGCCATTCGTGATCACCCTTTGGGTTCGGTTGGTCAACCAATCACAAATCCAGTCGCCCTGTCCAGCCCACAAATCCAGTAGCCCTGTCCAGCCCACATTTTACCAGCTTCATTGCAAGAATGTCATGGGGAACTTTGTCAAAGGCCTTACTGAAATCGAGATATGCTACATCCACAGCATCCCCTTCATCTATCAAGCTAGTAACTCTATCATAAAAAGAGATAAGATTAATTTTTGAGAGATCCATGTTGACTTCTCGTGATTACCGTGTCACTTTCTAAGTGATTAGAAACTGACTGCTTAATGATCTGCTCCAGGATCTTTCCGGGTACTGATGTCAGGCTGACTGGGCGGTAATTATTTGGGTCCTCTTTTTTCCCTTCTTGAAGATGGGGACAACATCTGCTCTCTTCCAGTCTGCTGGAACTTCTCCTGTCGTCCAAGAGGACCTTTGGTGGCCTTACACACAGACTGTTGCTGCTTCTTCTTCATGCTGTGAGTAGTTGGTGAAATGCTGTTCTCTTTTGGTTTTACTCTTTTTTCATGGTCAGTAAGGGCTTCTGGAGGCAGCTGCTTCTCTTGCCTGTTGCACACAGACACACAGCTGCAGTACTTAGAGTAGAGTAGACTATTTCCCAACTTCAGCTTTATTGCATATTTTACTGCAGGCACACTGTTATAGCCTTACACTAAATGCCTATGTCTCTCTGCCCCCCTATAGCATTCTTCCAATAAAGATGCACAAAGCTAGAAGAGGTTGTTATCCCAAGAAGTGGGAGACTCTGAGGTCCACCCGCAATGTCAGCGTCTCCTTCGAATTTGGGTAATTATGTCTCAAAGGAAGCCTGTGAGGGTAGGGTAATAGCAGAATCTTTTCACCTGTGTCTACCAGTACTAGCTGTAGAGAGGGCACCAAATAAAAGTTATACAGAGTATTTATTTGTAATTAGTAAACACACAAGAAATCAGATAATCTCAAGAACCATACAAAACTATTGGAAAGTGAGGCAAGAAAGCGTCGATAGAAAGCGATTGGGTGGAAATGGTGATAGTTACCAGTCTTGAAGCAGAAGGTCAAAGCAGACAGCCCTCTGAGAGTAGCAAGAACAAACAGAGGTCTGAGCACTACATATTACATCCAAGTACTACAATTTATTGGGACTGGAGCTGGGGGTTTTATACCATATTTCCTGTCCTGAAGAAAGGTGTGTGGACAAGGTGGTAATGGCTTTCTCATGGAGTTGACAAAGGAACCCTGAATGGGCTGATTGTCTTAACTGTAGGTGAAAAAACATGGGTGGGAGTCTTGACATTCTCTTAATGTTTTGGTCAGGTAGTGTGAATAGGTTTCCATGCTCACAGTAGGGTCCCTGATTGTTTCACCTGGGCAGTTTTGCCTTTTATTGTTTTTGGGAATGCTTGTAGCTTGCAATTTTAAAGGGTTATCAGAAGCTTTAGGATCAGGCTTTCCTATCTAATCCTCTTTGTACTTGTGATCAGATCATGTCTGAGGTCATCCTAACCTGGCGACCTGCTTACTGCCAGCAAGTTTTCAAGCATGTAGTAGCACATCCTGCAGAGTAGGGGCGTAAGTTGTGGTAGCAAGGTGAAGTGGGACTGGATGGGTGTAAAAAGAAGCTTCACTCTCAGAAGCTTTTTAAACTGAATTATACCTGTACTATAACAAATAGGATTTCCTGAAGTCTTGCAGACCCTCACAGAATCTAGATAATTGTGTGTGTGTGTGTGTGTGTGGGAATCAACATTAGGAAGGAGAAAATAAAACGTGAGTGAAAAACTGTAAGTTGTGGGAAAGAGGGCTGATTTTTGCTAAGCCCCAGTGAAGGGGACAAATACAGGGGACAAATATGGAAGTATTTGTCCTCTGAAATGTTTTCACCCACCATTTCTTACAAACAAATAGCTTTTCTGGTTCCTATAGGATTAGGATACAGAAACTGGGAGCAAAATCAGGGTGACAGTGAAAGCTATCTCTAGGACCTACCTACGTGTAATTCCCTTCCTGCTCACAGTTCAGTTCAATTCACTTTTCTCCCTGTAATATTTAAAGGTCCCAGTTAAAGGTGGGCCAAATGTTTGGGGCCAGTTTTTTTTAAGCATTTTACAGAAGAGACCAAAAAAAGCTTTATTTTAAAAACCTCACAACTATTCTCAGTAGAAACGAGAAGGCTTCTTTCCACTGAAGCCTTTGAACGATATTTACTGTGAGGCAGAAATGCCAATGGGAAAAGAGTCATTGGAATAAGGAATGAAAGCAGATGTTGCCTGCATCATCTTTTGACTGACTTTTATTGCCGATGTGATAACTACAGTAGTGGATGCAATTTCTATATTAATAAGAGGAATACTTGACCATAAGTAACTTAAATGAGTTTACCAATTAATCTGGCATTTTAATTACTCATGTTTAATGGCCACTGCTGTGGTATGTCAATGAAGGGTACCTATTGATTTGCCTTTCACTACTGAGCTATGGTGTACATTAAGGTAATCAGTAGTCAGAAATGTATCTATACATACAAAAGATCCTGGTGCAAAATGAAAGTTAAAAAGTTTGTTCTAACACATTTAAAAGTAGCATGCATATCTTCAGATTCTGCATTTTGTATTTCTGGCACAAATAAATAAGCAAAGGGCAGTTTCATGCCAGGAGGCAAACTTTTTAAAGTGTCCTGAATGTCCAGGACTACTGCCTATGAATTATCTCACACTTTAAGAATAAAGAAAAAAAATTCTCATATCTGATTTAAAAACTGTTTTAAAATCATCTATCTGCTCAGGATTGTGTGGCTGGAATCCTGTTTGTGTTATGCTGGTGCAGCCTCCCACATACAGCCTTTTGTCATTGTGAAGGTGGTTTCCAATACCTCCTTATGCAATAATCCAACCATTTGAAGAACATAAACTCACAGCCAATCAATAGCTGGTGTGGTCAGAAACTCTCATGCATGACTTGCATACAGTTTTGCAGCCGAGGAAAAAGAGCAGCCATCACTGTCCTGGTCCCTTGTACATATGCTCCAGGTCTGGAAGAGTAATGCCCTTTTCCCCCACTCTCTACTGCAAAACTGTTGTTAGATGGTGCCTGAGATCCTGGTGTTATACAGCTAGCAGCAGCAGATGTGCAACAGAAACACACTGATATTGATTTTCCTCTATCACCATGATGCACAACATTGACTGGTAGCTCAGATTCTTCAACTATATCAAGATAAATCTTGATCTATTAATATATCTCTGGGTGCTTTTCAGTTAAAGCAGTATGGATTTCTGATTCCCAATTACTTAACCATAGTATCAATGACCAAGGAATATTTTTAGGTTTTAGTGTTTAGAAAGTTTCCAATGGCAAGTCATTCATATGCCTGGATCCTAAAATGGTCTCAAAGTTTCTCACCACACAATCAAATCTACACTTTCAAAGAGTGTCTGTTATTGCATGATGGATGTGACATTAGAACCAATTAATTTACCTAATGCATAACACAGAGAAAATTCTATTTTCCTCCAACTCTAAATTTAGCTGCTTGACTTGCTGGGCAGCAGATTTGTGGCTTGGGCTGGCTTCAGTATTCCCGCTGGCTTTGTGGCATTCATTTTGCTGGCCCCTCTGGCTCCATGATGCCATATGGCTCCCTGCCATGTGCTTGCCAGTGTTCCTGCTTTTGCCTTCCCAGCAACCTGTTTCGGCCCTGGGAAGGACCCCTTTCCAGTAGACAGCCAATCGGTTCAAGCCTGCTGGTTTGAATTGATTGGCTGCTGCTGCTCAGGCCAGAGCAGAAGGCAATCTTCCTTCTGGTCCAGGAATTAGGTATTTAACTGAGCTGTCCCCCCTCCAGAGCTCAGTTTTTTCTTTCTTTCATGCATCTTCCTGCTCACCCCTACTGCATTTTATTTCCTTCTTTGTTTAGGGACATGTTGTGGTTGTTATTGTGCCTTTTTGTAACAACTTGTAAGGCAGTCAGCATGGGTCCTGGATCCAGGTCATTGAGTTCCCCAAGTCGCTGGGTCCTGGGGAAGGAAGGAGTGGTCAGGAGTGCAGAGGAGGTGGCAGGTGGGCACCACACTGATGGGTGTTCTCATCCCTGCACTCCTTGGGGTCAGATCACCCTGGAGTTTTGGCTTATGGGCTTTATTGGTCTCATCAGACAACATGCAGGCTGGCCAATACATAGATTCAAACATATACATACCAACCCTGCTTTGCTATAGCCAATAAAGTTGTGGCCTATTTTCACCCAGTTTTGGCTCCTTGTCTGGTTTATTGCTTTTGCTAAGTGCTGTCAACACTGAGCATGGAACAACCACTTTGTGGAATCTTCATGCATTTTCTGGGCATGAATACATGAACAGCTTAAAGAAGGCAAAATTACACCACATACCTTGAGAGTTATCAAAAAATTATTCATTGTATTCTCACAAACAAAATATTACTGGAGGATACACTTTTCTTAAAGATCCAGAGAGAAAGCAGGTTGCAGACTTTCTGTATCTCTTATCATATTTTTCCACCCTGAACTGTTGTCTACATGTAAGTCTATTAGTTATGCAGTAGGATTTAGGGTATAGGGGGAGAAAGACAGAACAATAATTCTATAGCTGCAGTTCCTAAGTGCTCTGTTTCATTTTCCTTATTTCCAAAAAAAAAAAAAAAAAATCTCCATTGTGAATAAACAAAAAAGAAATATTTGTAATTTTTTTTCTTCCAAAAGGAGTAAATTAAAGTCTTATGTCTCAGTAATTTTTGGCAATATATCTTGATCTTCAGTTTGTTTCAATTTAATATCTAAAAATCTCCTAGACATTGTCAGTAGAGCCTTAACCTCCCATCAGCTGTGTTCACTTAACACTTACTGCCTTTATGTCCCTTAGCAGGAATGTAGAACTTCATATATTGATCCATACCATTGCACCCCACACTTTAGTGTCTTTAAATGAATTTTCATGCATAAAAGCAAAGCCTATGAAGTCAAATGTCATCTATTATCCAATTTATTTCTGTCTCTTGTTACTAAAACAGTCTGCATTTCATCTAGGAAACATAATATATAGGACTCTACTGTGAAAGAATTCCAATAAAATATTGATGTGTATTTATTTATTTATTTATTTATTTATTTAGCACAACAAGATTTTTTATAGAATCTGTTGGAGGGAGTCAGGAGAGAATAATGTTTCCTGGCTCATTAAGTAACATGTAGGTATAATTCTTACTAACTTTTTGCATGAAAATCAGGCCTATTACTTGGCTTAGACAAAATAATAGCCTAAAGCTAGTTTGACAGGAATAGGGTGCACATAATTTCTCCCCCCTACACTAAAATAATAAGGAAGGGGGCCACAGGTCTCCTTGGACTAGTCACACATGCACCTTCAATATATTGAGAATTGGTACATATCCAGCCTCTTTTAATGCATTATATATTTATGGGCAGAGGCAGTAGAGCTAATCGGAATAAAAAGAAGTGGGGCTAGCTTATGACACCACACAACTCCCTTGCAAATTCTTTCAACAGCTTCAAACCTCAAGAAGAAAGATTCCATCTAAACATTAGGAAGAACTTCCTGACAATAAGAGCAGTTTGACAGTGCATCCCGCTGGTTCGGAGTTTGGTGGAACCTTTGGAGGTTTTTAAACAGAGGCTGATTTCTCTAAACTTAGGGAGTTACTTGCTGAAATCCCGTGGTCAAGAATACTAAAAGAGAAAGGAGTTCATGAAGGATGGGAGTTTTTTAAAAGTGAGATACTGAAAACACAATTGAAAACTGTGCCAATAAGGAGGAAAAATGGCAGGTGTCTAAAGAAATTGGAATGGTTGACTGAAGAACTCTCAGCTGAGCTAGGTGTTAAAAGAAACATGTATAGGAAATGGAAAAATGGTGAAACCACCAAAGAGAAATTCAAGCAAATAGCCAGGAGATGTAGGGAGAAGGTCAAAAAAGCTAAAGTACAGAATGAACTCAGGCTTGCCAGAGACATCAAAAACCATAAAAAGGGCTTTTTTAGATATGTCCACAGCAAAAGGAAAAACAAGGAATTGATAGGATCACTGCGTGGAGAAGGTTAATAATGGGGGGAAGAGAGAAGGCAGAACTACTCAATACCTTCTTTGCCTCAGTTTGCTCCCAAAAGGATAGAAGTATCCAACCTGGGGCATGGGGAGCAGGTGAGGAAGCGAGGGAAATGCATCATAGAATAAGTAGAGAAGTAGTACAGGAATATCTGGCTAAACTAGATGAATTCAAGTCCCCAGGGCCAGATGAATTACATCCAAGGATATTAAAAGAACTGGCAGAAGTAATTTCTGAACCACTTGCAATAATGTTTCAGAACTCTTGGAGAACAGGAGAAGTCCCAGCAGAGGGGAGGAGGGCAAATGTCGTCCGCATCTTCAAGAAGGGGAAAAAAGAGGAACCTAATGATTATCTCCCAGTCAGCCTGACATCAATTCCAGGAAAGATCCTAGAGCAGATCATTAAACAGTCAGTTTGTAATTACTTAGAAAGCAATGCCATAATCACTAAAAGTCAGCATGGATTTCTCAGAAATAAGTCACGCCAGACTAATCTTATCTCTTTTTATGATAGGGTTACAGGCTTGATAGATGAAGGGAATGTTGTAGACGTAGCATATCTTGATCTCAGTAAGGCCTTTGACAAAGTTCCACATGACATTCTTGAAAAGAAGCTAGTAAAATGGGGGCTGGACAGGGCTACTGTTAGGTGGATTTGGAATTGCTTGACTGACCAAACCCAAAGGGTGATCACCAATGGCTGCTTTTCATCCTGGAGAGAAGTGACTAGTGGGGTGCCACAGAGTTCTGTCCTGGGCCCAGTGCTATTCAACATCTTCATCAATGATTTGGATGAAGAAGTGGAGGGCATGCTGATCAAATTTGCGGATGATACCAAACTGGGAGGGGTTGCTAATACCCCAGAGGGCAGGATCAAATTTCAAAACAACCTTGACAGATTGGAGAGCTGGGCCAAAGCTAACAAAATGAATTTCAACAGAGAGAAATTTAAGGTCCTGCACAGGCAGAAAAAATGGAACACAAAAATATAGAATGGGGGACATGTGGCTGGATAGCAGTACGTGTGAAAGGGATCTAGGAGTCTTGGTAGATCACAAGCTGAACATGAGAAAAGCAAAGGCAAACCCCCTCTGAACATGTTTGCCAAGAAAATCCCATGATAGGTTCACCGTAGAGTCATGATAAGTTGGAACCAACCTGAAGGCACACAACATAATATTTACAACCAGTAATGTTCTATAGAAGAGGAGTGTACACATCTTAAAGTCAATAGATGGCTTTATTTTTCCACCTCTGCAGTTTATCCATGTCCATGTCCATGTCCATGTTTTGCTCTCCCTGACTACATAGTCTAAGGGGATGGGGCTTCTCCTGAGTCATTGATTGCTTGGAGTAAGAGTTGGGTGAAGATCTATGATGTAATAAGGAAGTTGACAAGACTCATCAAATCCTTTGACCATTACCCTTCCTTCTGATCCACATTGGAGTAAATGATACTGCAAGACAGAACCTTCAACATACGTCTGCTAAGAATATAAGGTCCAACAAATTCTTTACTACCTTTGCAGACAATTCCATTATACAGAAGCAAGAAGATGACTGACTAAGGTGGATTTGATCCTAATCAATAGTGATCAACTAGTCACTGGGGTGGAAATAGTGGAATGTTGGGAGCAGGGACTGACCATGTCCTCTTGGGATTTGTTATATAGAAGATAGAAGCCAAAAAGTTACACACGTGGGCTAGGCTTAAAGAAAGCTGATTTCAGTAAGCTTATGGAAATACTGGTGAGATCCCATTGTGTTTTGGGGGGGTCCTGGGAGAGGCGCCCAGATTGCCAAATAAGATACCAAATTGGGGGAATTAACTGGAACATTCTTTTAGCTAGCGAGAGGCAGGGTAACTGTGCAAGGATCTTTAAACCCAATGTATACAACAGCGGGTCAGAGAGCAGCTAGACAAGGTTCTCCAAATAACAGACAATTCTTTATTAAAGACAAAAACATGAAGGACAAAACATAAACTAACTAGCTGAGAAATAGAAACGGAGGTTGGTTCGGGAAAGGCAATACGACCTGTCTCATAGTCCTGGAGAGAAGAGGGGTTCTGGGGAAGAAAGCTCAGCCTGGGGAGCTGAGGCGAGTCCCTTAGACAACCGGCAGCAAGGCGGGATGGCAGTCCAAAGTGATCCGAAGACATTTTGAAAGTGAGGGGTTTTTATAGGGGAGTTTGTGCCTCTCAGCTATGGCAAGCCAGGTGAGAACAAAAGGAGTTTTGGTGCTGGACAAAGGATTTGGAAAGGTCAAGTTTAACATGTTTGGATTTGCGTTTGAAGACAATAGCATGGCCAGGACACTGATGGCCCAACTTAAAAGAGTAGCTCGGCTGAGAGCCGGGCGGCTATTGTGGAGATTGCGGCTGGAAGTCCCCTGAAGCTGAGAGTGGAGTTTAGACTGCTGGCCTCAATAGAGTCTGGAATGTAAAACCATTAGTGGCCGCACTCATGTCCGTGCTTGTCCGGAGGATCTTGCAAACAAGTGGAGTGTGGGAACTGCTAGCCAGTCCAGCCAAGGCCGAATTAGATGATATCAAAGTGATATCTGGAGGTCCTCACCCAGGGTGCCATACTGGAAGTAACACCATGGTCAGAAATGTTCAAAGGGAAGAGAGTTCATGATGCATGAGAGTTTCTTAAAAGTAAGATATTGAAAACACAGTTGCAAATAATCTAATGAGAAAGAAAGGTAAGAGTGTCTAAAGTAACCATGGAAGATGTAAAAAGAACATTCAGATCAGCTGAGATGTCAAAGACACATTTAAAAGAAATGGAGGAAGGGGTAGATCACCAGAGAGGTTTACAGTGAATAGTCAGTACTTGTAGGTTGAAAGTCAGAGAAGCAAAAGCTCAGAAGAAGCACATCATTACCCTGATTTCTGGGGTCCCTTGGGGGATACCTCAATGTGCTCCATGTGATGGGGAATGGAAACTAGCCAGGGCACAAGCAACTAGCAATGTGAGAGGCAGGGTAACCTACTGGGGGTCTTTTTACCCAGTTTTTACGGGGTTAGGCCGAGCCAAAAACCAAACGAAAATGTCCAATAAATGATTTTATTGAATGAAAATTTCACGCACCAACACAGTCACTCAAACACTCTCTCAAAACCTATTAAGAAGCAAAAGAGAGGAAACTGGACAGGGGAATATTGAAGGGGTTGTAGCTGGGGTGATACTGCACCTTTTCCTGAAGTCCTTGGTCTGGGAAAAACAGCAGAGAAGTGGGGCTCAGCATGGAGAGGGCTGAGGGGATTACTCAACAAATGGAGCAATGGTCTGCTGGGATGACCAGATGACTGAAGAATCACTCAAAAACAGGGACTGTTTGTAGGGGGAAAAGTACCTGGTGGGCTAATCCTTTCCTGGGGAGAACAATGGGTGTTGCAACAAGAAAGAAGCTCCACAATGATAACTTTCTTTGCATGATGGAATTACAAAGTGTTGCCCAAGTCTCAGGATTTTTGGCAGCATTTGGTTGTGGTGTGACTTCATGTAAATGGTCCTCGCTTAGATAGGATATTTGCTCAACTTGGGGCAAACAAGCTAATCCTCTCAAGTCAGCTTCTCGGGGCTGAGGACAAGTTGTTTATTGTGGGTTTGCTCAGCTTGAGGTCTCCTGGGGCTATGTGAGTGGGGATTTTACTGCCCTGACCTGGTTTTTGATTGTTCGACCCTGGCTGCCTACATGCTCATCCGGGCAACCTCTCAGGCACATGGAATCATATTTCAAAATTGTAGACCCCGGGATAGGGTTTTTCCAGTGGAGTAACAATAAGATTGCTGCAGTAGTTAAAAGTAATAAAAAGGGACAAATGTTGGCTATATTCATAATATGAGGAAGAACAAGGAAATGCTAACTCATGAAAACAGAAGAAATCATGCAGTAAGAGGACTGCAGCCCACAATAGCTAAAGAGGTAGTAAAGGAATGATACCTACTCTAAATGAATAAATTCTATAGGTCTGGATGAAATGCATCCAAGAGTACTAAAGGACCTTGCATAGGTAACTTCAGAACCATTTTGTTTTCCTTTTGTTTTCCTTTTTCTTCTTTCTTTTCTTTTCTTTTTTTGACAAATCTTGGAGAACAGAAGAGATCCCAGCAGAGTAAAAGAAGTAAAATGTTGCCCCATCATCAAAAAGGGCAAGAAAGAGGACTTGGGAAATTACTGACCAGTCAGCTTGACATCAATACTAGGAAAGGTTATACAGGAAATACTAGGAAAGGTTATATATTTGGAAAGGGGTGAAGTAGCTAATAATCCAGATGATGGAATCAAAACTCAAAATGACCATGACAATTTAGATAACTAGGTCACAAGTAGTAAAATCAATGCGTGACCCCTGGATTGAAAGTGGTATATGTAAAAAGAACCTTGCGATCTTAGTAGACCACAAGCAACATGAATCAACAGCATAATGCAATGGCCAGAAAGGTCAATATAATTCAGAGCTTCATCAAAAGGAGTATAGTGTCCAGATCTAAATTTAGCCACTTTATTCTGTTTTGGTCAGAGCTTACTTGGAATACCATGTCAAATTCTAGGCACAAGAACTTATTCACAAGCTGGATCATGTCCAGAAAAGTGTGACCAAGATGATCAAAGATCATGGAAACTAAGCCTCATGAGAAATGACTGCCATCTGCTCTATCCAGCTTGAAGACTGAGAGGGGACATTTTTAAATATCTGAAGGAATGTTGAATAGAAGATGAAGTAACCTTTTTTTCCTCCGCTGCTCCAGAGATAAGGACATGAAGCAATGGATTAAAATTTCAATTAAAAAAGCTGCCATCTAAATATTAGGAAAAACTTACTAACTGTTAAGAACTCTTTAGCAGTGGAGTACACTGTTTTGTCAAGTAGTGAACTCTCATTGGAGGTCTTTAAACAGATTGGATGGACCTCTTTCAGTAGTACTTTAGCTGTGTATTCTTGCATGTCAAGGGGTTGTACTAGATTACCCTACATGTAACTTCCAACTCTAAAGGCCTTTCTGCACTACATTGTTACAGTGCTATTATTCCACTTTCAAATCCTGTGGAATTCTGCAGTTTATAGTTTACTGAAGCCAAAGAGCTCTCTGGCTGAGATTTCTAAATTCTCAGGATTCCATAGGATGTTGAAAGTGGAATAATAACACTATAGCAGTGTAGTGCAGAAAGGACCTAAGATTCTACAATTCTATAATTCCATGATTCTATATCTGCCAAACTGGATTAAACTGGAATGATCACACATCCTCAGTTGCATGAAAAAGCTTCTGACTATAAGAAGCTTATCTGGACACATTGTTTGTACCAACTGATTTAGAATGTCCAGTACAGGTGTATGATCATTTGTTTGTTTGTTCTTCTGTTGTCACAACAGATAAAAAATGAGAACACAGACTAGTCCTAGGGTCACTGCATCAGTTTCAGCTTACCTGGTAAATGGGTCATAATAAAGGCATAAGACAAGGGTGAGTGACCTGTGGCTGTCCAAATGTTAGACTTAAGGTCCCATCAAGAACAGCCCATATAAGCAATAGAAAGGGATGGCGAGAATTGAAGGCTGAACTTCTGAAGGGCCCACAAGTGACCTATCACTTCAATAGGAACAGATTTTTTTTTAAAAAAAAGTATATAGATATTGAAATATCTTTAAAAATCCCACTCCGTATATAGGAATGAAATACTCAAAGAAGGGTGTGAATAGGTTGGGTGAGAATACTGCACATTGACCTAGTTATGATAAGGTTTAGAAACGGGGCTTCCTGATTTGTAGGAATTATGGAAGACAGCCAAAGTGATGCTGGTCCCTAGATTATTCCACTTTCTGGAACTCATTGTTCTCCTAGATGTTTTGTGCATAGCAAATCCAACCTACATATAGTTCAATCAGTGTATCAAATGGGAAATTAGGACAACAAAATATGAGTGATCCAGGCCTATTGCTTATATGTCATACAATTAAATCAAACAGAATGTCTGCCAGATTTGATAGGAATATTGTCAGTAATAACTTGAATAAGAAAGAAATAAGGGAATACAAGTCCTTTTGTGTTCTTACAGAATTAGTCCTACACTGTAGAACTAGTTTTCTTTGTAAATTAAAACAAGTGACCTGCCCTCATTTTATTACCCTTGGGGTATTGTGCATCATAGAATTTTAATGGATATGTTTTCCCTATGGGGAAAATATGTTTAAATGCTGTTTTAAAAAATCACTGCTGAAGGCTGTACTCAGCTTTTTCTTTTCTTCTCCTTTTCCTTGCCCTGAAGGAATCAAGGTAAATGATCCATAGTAATATGTTGCATTTAAGATCTGAAATATCTTATGTGGTACATTCATGGATTTTGTAGTGCTGTGGACTTTTCCCATGCACTTGGGTCTGAAATTACTTAATGGAAGATAATGTAAGGGCCCTGGGCTATCTGGCTTGCTAGGATTTTCATTTTCTTTCTTTTAGAATGACCATCCTAAGGATGAATTGCTCCATTCAAGCCACTGGTGCTTATCTAGATTAAGGTGAATACTTGGGAAATTCCTCAGTTGCCTGACAATGGAAACAAGTGGTCTGCCACCCTCTGGGAAAATGATATTCAGTCATAGAATGTTTGACTGTGGACCTTTCTGCACTACATTGTTATAGTGCGATTATTCCAACATCTTGTGGAATTCTGAGGTTGTAGTTTACTGAGGCCAAAGAACTGTCTGACAGAGAATTCTAAATGTCCATCCCTAAACTGCAAACCCCAGGATTCCATAGGATGTTGAAAGTGGAATAATAGCACTATAACAATATAGTCCAGAAAGGTCCTGTGTGAGGTGGGGGCAGGGGGAAGAATGACATAGTATTTGTGCAGGAACAAGATGCCCACAAAATGAGTAGAATCAATATGCGAATACGATCTGAAGATATCAAAGCTTGTATTTCTGTATCATTGCTACCTTCTGCTCTTTGGTAATGCCACTTTAGGTGAATAGTTTTCCATTCAAATCCTATTGGCCTATTATGTCCACTTATTTTTTCCACTCCCCCATATCTGTGGTCCAGCGAGAGATTATTCTCATATTTATCTTGCAATGGGATAGGTACAAAACACATATTACTTTTGGGTTCAAGCTAGATTGAGCTGAAAGAGTGATGTGTACATTATATCAGATTCCTCCCCCAGCCCTGCCCCAGCATATTCAAGTTTGTTTTAATTACCCAGGGATAAGAGCACTCAGGCATTACATGAAGAAGGACATAAGGATTCTGATGAGTTCTTTCTTCAGTTTAGCAAGGGACAGACACCAAACATTGATTCAGAATGGATTAAATTAGTATTGGAACATTGTGCATCTGTTCTCTATGTCTATGTCAGTCTGTCTGTCTATTCCAGAAAGCAGCCAAAGCAGGAAGTGTGTGTGTACAGGGTGGAGGCGGGATGGAATATAGAAGGCAAGAAGCAATGGTAACAGATGTTTCTGAAGATTCAGAGAGTTTGGGCTGACTCCATAAATGATCTCAATATTATAAACTTTAAAATTCATTGTTACAATTTCTAATGTTGGAATGTTTAAACTGGTATCATGGCCAATCCTGCCACAGTTGACAACAACTCGTTTAAAGAAGGGAATATTCTTATAGCCGGACATACAGTGACCTTAGCTGCTTTGTAATAAGAAGTAGCTCATTACTTTGAAGAAGATCAGTAGATACATGCCAAATGTTGGAAATAGGATATTGTAAGTATATGGTATAAATAGGGATCAGAGCAGAAAAGCAACAACAACAACAACAACAACAACAACAACAACATAACAACAGCCTATTAGTAACTCTAGGAAAGGTTGCTGGTGCTGGCCATGCTCAGCCTTGGGGGGGGGCAGGGAAACCGAATAATAATACTCATCAAATTTCTTAAGGCTTACTACAGAGAAGTCAAGTACTTACTCTCTGCAACTACAGAGAACAGAACAAGATATAACAGGCTTATAGCAGAATATAGATTTTGGATAAACATAAAAAGAAACTTTTGTAAGAGCAGTGTTTCCAATTACTTAGCAAAGTGATGGGCTGTCTATCATTGGAGGTCATGTGGTGGCTGTAGGAGATGATCTTACTCCAGATTTCAAGCAGAGAGTTAACTCAGTGACATATAAGACGCCTAATATCACTATGATTTCTCCCAGAGAGGAATATAATGGATCAGGGAGCTCACCCTCATAAGGGAAATGTTTTCTTCTAGTTTTGTTTTCTGTCTTGACCTCAGTCTACTCCAAACATTTCACAACCAAAGTACTCTATATTTTGTCTCAGACTATTTCACAATCACAGCTACAACAATACAATCCTAGCTTTAGTGTAGTCCTCTAAGTGGGTGGTGGATTTTTATTATTATTATTCTGTTGCCTTCTTTAGTTTTATATAGTATTGATGAAATTGAAAACCAGTGACCTGACACAAACGAAATAACACAGCATGAAGACTGCTGCCATGATTTCACACTGTGTTAATGTGGGGATGTCATCCTGTCTTCAAAATAATAATAGCATTCTATTGCTGAATGTGCAGCACTCTATTCAGAGTTAAGGAGAGAAGGGATCTAGCATTACTGAACTACAGTTGTATCTGTTTACTGATGTCTGTACGCACAATTAAAAGGTAATGGCTCCTGTAAAATATCAAGTCATCTACATTTTGTCCATTTAGGAGAACTATCAAAATGACTTTCATATAAAATTGATTCTATCAAGCTATTTGGCAGCCATCAATTTGAATGTGTGGTCTCTTTTGTAGCAGAGTTCTGAAAAGAAATCCCAGCACCAGTTCTTTTGATCCACCATAATCAATGAATCATGGCTTGATCAACATTGCTAGTTCTTCAGTTCCTTTGCCCATATTTGCATATAAAGGTTGCACCTTTTTCAGGTCGACCTCCATCAGCAGGCATTTACTACTGAACTCAAGACATAAACATGTCTTAAGATGGTCTGGCCTTTTTTCATTGCTATATGGTCCTTTCATTACCAAGATATAAGAAAGGTGAATCACTCTCCTTGACTGGTGTACTTCTATGTTCTTCTTCCACCACGCTCCTTCCATACTAAGACTTTATTCTACCCTGAGAGTGGCAATAGAATTTGATTTCGAAGTGCATTTTTTCTAGAAGTTCTAGAGTGCACCAGGATGGTGTCATCCTGTTTGTCTTAGAAGTATCTACACTGCCACTACCACTTGGTGAACAAGTTTATACAAATCTTTCCTTCATTTGTGCTACTACAACTCTTCATGGAGCCTCAACTGTCCTTTAGATATTGTGGTCTGTTTGACTTAGGCCATTTCCACACTACACTGTTATAGTGCTATTATTCCAGTTTCAACACTCATGGAATCCTGGGTTTTCTGCTTAGGCAGGGACATTTAGAATTCTCAGACAGAGAGCTCTTTGGCCTCAGTTAACTTCAAACCCCAGAATTCCACAGGAGGTTGAAAGTGGAATAATAGCACTATAACAGTGTTGTGCGGAAATAGCCTTGGATCACACAAATGCCAGTAGGAACATTTTTCACAGGGGTAGCCACATCAGTGATTTTTAGTAAAAACATGGTTTTCTGTTACCTAATAAATGTATTTTAGCATGAACATTTGTATATTGAAAGCCAGAATCCCAGTGTTGGACTCGGATTCTGGGAGGCCAAGTTTTGAATCCCTACTGAGTGATAAAAACCTACTGGGTGACCTTGGATAAACTACACTCTCTCAACCTTGAGGGAAAGCAAATCCTCTAAGAAGATTTTTTTTTCTGAGAAATCATAGAATTCGTTCAGCTTAGATTTGGCATAAATAATAAATAATTTGAAGGCACACAAGAATAGCACATTAGAATCTATTTCTCGGATGCATTTTGTGCTGTACTGTAATAGGGCTGTAATGTTATATCCCAGCACTGATTTTAGGGACCAGGAACAAAGAGAGATTAGATACAGAAAATGATATTTCACTGTGATCCCTCCCCTCTTCTGTGCAACTTGCCATGCAAATTTGTTTCTGCATATATCTCTGAAGCTTCAGTATTGTACTTCATGTATCTGAGAGAGTAGATAATAATGCATGAAAAATCATGCTATCTTAAAGTTTCCATAAAACCATATTTTTAGTAGGAACACAGAAACAGTTATTAAAGTAGAGTTCACTTCTCTTAGTTTTGGCATATATTGTTCTTTGTAGTACTTAGGTAAGATTGTATTCAAGACTGTTGGTCTATGACAAGTTCCCAGTACCCACTCACCATTGCATCTTTTTGTTTTTTAAAAAAGAGAGGGGTAAGAATTTGTTTTAAAGCAGTGAGACAATGGAAGAAAACTTCCTAAGAAAACTTAGCGTGGTATATAATAAAGGTCAGTAATCACACCACACTTGCATCTGTCCTTATTACTAACCTTTTATGTTTAAAAACAAAAAGAAGCCAGTTGAAGTAGTAAATATTTGAGGTATTTAGATTATTTTTGGCATATATGTTACCCTCAACTTTGTTGTACCTCTTATGCCAGTAATTCTCAGTCTTTGACAAGTCCCAATCAGCATGCCAATGACCTGGAGTTCTAGGAGCTGAAGCTCAAAACAGCTGGAGGAACAAAGTTTGAGAACCACTGTCTTAGACTTTAGAAACAGTGTGTGTTCAGAAATTCCTCTCATATCTTTAGGATCCATCTTTACATTTTCTCATTTTCTCATTTTTCAAGCATTTTCTAATACTTTTCTAATACCTCCCTCTCTGAAGTGTCATTGCTTTACTTCCACCTTTCATATTGTTTGATTTTCCTAACATCCTTTGTTTGTTCTGGAAGCTGGCCATTCTATTTCCATTGTGGCAGTTTTTACTATATTTTGCTATGAAGTTCCAGCTGATGGGCTTCCTGCTGTTTTTATTATATTGGTGGAGCTTTAGTATTAGCTGTGCTAAACACTTGAGTAGCATCCGTTGGTTTCACATTCTACAGGGATAGCAGGTGCTCCATCCATTCAGTTCTAATGCCTGATCTAGTCCATTAGCTTGCAGCCTTGATGGGTTCTTTTAAGGTTGGATGCATGTACCAGCAAGATTAAGTATAAAACAAATCTGCTGCTTTAACTCTAGACCTTTCTTTTTTGAATTATGTCACTGTTGAATTGTCTTTGCATTTTTCATTGTTTGCTATTCACAAATGACGTATTTCAAGATTTTTTAAACGAAAGTTGAGTGACATTATTCTTAATTGGTACTTTGCTTAGAATGTCAGTATTTGATCAGCAGACATTTATTTTAATTTATGAGCCACTCTGTCCCAAAGTGCCATAGCTAGCTACAGCAATGTACATATTTCCAGTATCTCTTTTCCTTAAAGGTCATAAAGCTGGCTTATAAATGAATGTGCATTATTTGCTTGCTTACAGTACTAGTGAAGATGTAATTGCTCCAATGGCAACCAGTATCTCTTATCTTTGAAGCAGAAGAGGACTATATCTACTAACTATCCCCAGCTTCCTGTTCCTGCACAACCGAAAACCTTCACCTTCTGAATGCCAAAGAGAAGTTGTTGAATGCTCAGCTAAACATGCTTAGAATCACCAGTGCAGTATTCCTGATTGTGCAGAGGTGTGTAAGCTCATTCAGTTGACTACGTGAAGGCTTCCCCTTCAGATCTTCTACTAAACATGCAAAGGTCTGATGCTACTCCTGGAACAAATATATGTGGGGAAGAGCCAACAATCACAACCAGACTTGTCCCTCTGTGCATTCTGAGAACATGAAGAAATAATGCTTGAAGAACATAAGGATGTGAAAATTTGACTTTCTACTCCAGCCATCCTTTTCACCCCTCAAATTCTTTCTACTTTGAATATGAAGAAATGTGTGAATTTTGATATATTTCTTCCAAAATGAATTGAAATGATTCCCCCCTGCTACCTGGGCTGACCAAATGAAATAGTTCCTGGTATTTCCCATAAGACATTCTCATTTTAAGAGCAAAGGATATTGAGGCTACTTGCCATACAAATGAGAAAAAGTGAGGAATGTCTCAGGAAAAATAGTGACAACTATAATTCAGCACTAACATGAACCATGGATTCAACACAGAACCATGCATTCAACAAGAGATTCAAATGCAGATTCCTAACAGTTAAGAACTAAAAGCGCTAGCCCTAGATAGATCATACTGTTTGGTTTCGCCTACCTTTATAGTTTTATGATTCAAGTTCTTTCTATCACAAATATTCTTATTCAAAATGAATTGAAACAACATTCACTGGGTTTCAAAGTGCTCTTCCATCAAGGTTGTTGAAGCTTCAAAGAGATAACTACATCAGTCCTCCCAGGCTACTCTTGGTATAACCAGTGGGGGAGCTTGGACTGTGTGGAGAGGGAGGGTGGGAGGGAGCAGGGCTAAGGCACAAGGGGTGTAGCCACTGTGTGTGGGGGCATGGCCAGGGTGTGCGGGGGCATGGCTGTGGGCTAGGATGCTCCCAAAACATTGCTACTCGGGGCAAATCGCCCCCCGTCCCCATGTCCCTACGCAACTGGGTATAACATGCCTGTTTGATTTTATAGAAAATTAGGCTATAGGAAGTTTTATGAAATTCTGCATTGTGGTAATTGCTAGTCACACTGGATACTGTGGATACAGTTCTAAGGACACTAATAGAACTGGAAAAGAAAAGTTTTTGTGGCTGGATTTCTGTTTACATCCACATGAATGACTCTAGTGTGCCATGGAGTGTGCATATTTAGCCAGTTGATTGCCTCAGTTCACAATCTATTTGTTAAACGCATGAAATAAATTAATCTTTCTAAAGGACTGAAGCAAAAAAGAAGTTAAAATGGGCAGTGTTTTGTATATCTCTCTCAAACATACATACCCTTAATCTTTATTTAATCTCTATTCATTCAGATGGATTGGAAAAACCAGAAGTCTCTGGTTTTGTCCCTGTACTTTAAGGTACTTTCCACTTACAAGGAATGTACTTAGAAGGACTTTTTATTCCCACTCTCCAGGTCAGTTTAAATTAAGCCAGTATTTCCTAAAATGAAAGGTGTATCTCCATGACTGTCTGTGTTATCCCAGAATCAGCTAAGATGGCCACCAGCAAGAAACATATTGACTGTTCCAGGGACAGAAGATTCAACAGAGCAAATGAGCGGAAAGGGAATGCTAGCAATAAAACAAAATGATCTGATGCTTAATTAGTGTAACATCACTAAAGCACTTTAACATTTTGCTTATTATGTGTCTTCAAGTCATTTTCTAGTAATGGTGACTCTTAGGCAAACCTTTTACAGGGTTTTCATGGCAAGATTTATGCAGAGGGGGGTTGTCTTTGCCTTACTCTGAGGCTGAGAGATTGTGACTTTCTCAAGGTCACCCAGTGGGTTTCCATGGATGAATGGGGATTTGAACCCTGTTTTCCAGATCCATACTGGCTGTAATTCCTGGATAACAATTAAAAAGGGTTCAATGGAAATTGATGAAAGTCAGTTTCTGAAATGTTGCCTGTGTCTAGATTTGACATGGGAAGAATGGGAAGGAGAAAAGGAAGAGGAAGAAGGGAGGAGTGAGTGAGGGAAACCTAGAATTTTCAAGAAAATATTAGGATGCTAGTAAATGCAGGTTATCTGCATTGCAAGTAAAACCAAAACAAGAAAGAACTGGAAAGTCTTGCTACTTCCAGGGACTTTTCTGCTTTGTGAATAAGCCCTCACTCTGCATAGTTTTATACACTTCCATCAACACGATAGCCAGTATTTCTCAATGCTGTGCCACATGTAGTTGCTTGCTGGGAAAAATGCATAGAAATACTTGTATATCTTGTGGACTGTGTCCATAGTGGAAAGACTAGAAGCACATACACATCTTTCTATCCCTTCTAGGAATTTCCTTCTACACCTTGTGTAATAGTAGAGCTTCCTTTTTCTAGAGAAAACCTAGGATTACCTGCAGACAATAGACTGTATCGCTAACATTGCAGTTGGTGGTCAAGATCCTACATCACATTTATAAATTTATAAATATAGTTACATATGATGTAAGGGATCAAACTGCAGAACCCACCTTACACTCATGGAAGCCAATCTGAGCAATAGAAATCGGTGGTGCAGGTGAATGTGGCACTTTAGTACGATCTACCTAGCCCGTTCCTGAACCATGGTGTGATAACCCCCTCTGTCCCTGAGCCACAGTGTGAAAAACAGAACGTTACAAATGTGAAAGTGTAATGCAGAATGCCAGCCACTGATTTGTGAACAACACCCTAGTCCCAAATTGTGCATAACTAATATTTAGTGTTATTAAATAGTACATATGTTCTAATTAAGTGACAGCTGATTAAAGAGTATGATGACTGACTGGCTTGCCATCCTTTTGTTGCTGCATCATTGCATAAGATGATAACAGGCCCATATCTGTGATCACTCGTCATGATAACCCATCATGTGTCTTATGGCTGAGTGTTTCACTAATGACTGAATGATCACACAGACAGGATAGTGTGACAGACACACTTCTTACCATAAGAATTCCTGTCAGTCTTATAGACATAATTACTAAATAAAGAACTAGATTGTGCATGGAAAACCATGGGATAGAAAATCATGCATCCTTTTAATAAACAACATCGCAGACCAGAACAGTTCTTCTGGCAGTTGCCAAATGATGAATTTGTTTCTTCCTCTCCATACAATCATACTCCACCAACCATACTACATTATAGCGCTGATTTATAAGCAAACAAAAACACAACTACTCTATTTTGTCCTATTACATTTTAGGCATTACAGAAATTAAGCTTCTTTCCCTTTTAATTATCTCTTGCAGAAGGACTATAATCTCTTAATCTCTGCAAAGCTTCTCTCTTCGCCTACTCACTTGAATTTGCTCCACACCGTACAAATCTACATTACAGATAAGTGTCAGTATGCAGCTTTGGGGCTCTACATATTTGACACTAAATTATTTGTTATATACAGGTCATTTCAAGAATAACTATTGTTTCCTAGGTTGGAGGGGCTGGTTCACTCTGAGATAATGGTAATATGTAACTGACAGTTTAATATTTTGTGCTGTATGAAAGGGTTCCTTCCACCCTCCCTCATAGAATCAAACTGATTAAAGGCAGCTTATCAGATAGTTAACCTGAATGCAGTCAAAATGTATAGCTATCCTTTCTCCTAATATCTCAAATGTTAACACTCTGATCAAAGTGTGAAGTCTGACCTATTTGTAGGACATCCTGCCCTACTGCCTGCACTTCTTTTAATCTGGTATGTCAAGACAATGGTCTCCAATTTTGATGTTTGACAGCTCCATTTCTAGTCTGCCAGCTCAACACAGAGTAGGAGCTGATGGCTCTTTGCTGTCACTATGTCACTGTCCAAGTGGCTGCTGAGATAACCTTTTTTTTCCCTTTCCCTCCCCCCCACCTTACACTGATATGATAAGAGAGATCTGGCATGGTGATCATACACTCTGCTTGATTACACAAGACAAAAGAAATGTACAAGCATCAGCTACATGAATATCCCCCTAAGCAACAATGGAGAGCACACTTGTTTGAAAGCAAGAACTGTAGACATAAGAGCCATAGAATCCAGTGGAACTTTCACTTGAAGAAACATATTTCGGATTTCATTAGTGGTCCAGAGCTCACCCTATATATATGGCACCAAATGTAGCTTTATAGAAAATGTCTTCCATTTGAGCCATGCTGAGCAAAGTGAATTTCTTTGATTAACCTCTGTAGCCATTGACCCATTTAAAACTAATACACTGCAAGGCTGTAGGAATGATTCTGTTAAAAACTCAGGAAAGGACAAAACATTATTGGAAAAAGTAGTTTTCATTGACTGGTTGTACATGCAAAGCAAGAGGAAACTGTTATCTTATGCTACTGCATGTAATCTATATGAAAGCATGCAATCTATTACACTGCAGGCCAGTATTTTGATGAAGTTAGCTAAGAGGATGGTTGGTGCTTATACTGGATAGTTTTCAATTTATGCTCTGGTTTACTCGGTTAAAGACACTTTCTACATCCATTCTTTTTGTTGGTTTGCTGTATTAATCAGAACCATGTGATTATTTTATTCCTCATGAATATCTGGATTCTTATGTGGGAGTGCTTGCTGTCTGTGGAACTGATTTTCTTGTGCATTTTTGACATATAAAGTTTTCTTATTCTGAAATGTTAAGTGAAAAGATGACCAGCCATTTCTTTAGGCTTTTGTGTATTTGATAACTCAAGTTGCCTGCTTAATGGGCATTGACTTGTCAATTTGTAAGTTCTCTGGGATCATGAGAGATTGCCTTTTCTAGGAACACATTAAAAAGTCTTCAAACAATATTTGCTATCATCATGGTTGCTTGTACTGCAGACCTGAAGCCAAAGTAAATGGTGGTGGTGGTGGTGGGGAACAATAACACAGAATTAAACCCCCAGGCATGAGCCTTTCTCACAGAGTAATAGAAAGAAAATTTATTAGCTGTAGAAGTATTGGAAAAGAATTGTGCTGATTGTATTTTATTTAATTGTCCCACAAACTATGGACAAGAATTGCCTTTTTAATTAATTATCTACCAGAATTCAAAATGATTTATGTAGTTTAAAAACGACAGAGGGTTGTAAAACTTATATACTAGCTGAGAACATTTTATTGCTACATTTAAAAGAGAAAGCCTTTTTGTTGACCTTAACTGTAGATTAAAGCATAGGGTCTATACAGAGAACTATAAATCTGGTACAAATAATCTCATATAAGAATATATGTATATGCTGCTGCTGCTTCAGATTCACAATCCATCTAGTGGGGTAGCTTGTTTCCCATCTGTAAACAGCCAGGTCCCATGAATTACTTGACCATTGCTGATAAAGTAACTTGCTTACCAAGTGTAATCAACCAGATCCTATGAACTACATGATCATCCCTGGTACTACTGTCTGTTCCCTGCCATTGACCCATGTCATTGTCATTAAACAACCAGCATATTACTAGTCATTGGAGAAGTGTGTTCAGGAAAGACCAGGACTTGCCATTTAGTCTCTCTTGGTGAGAATTGCATGATCTAGAAACTGGAAAATGAAAACCAGCAGCACTGGAATTGCACCTAAGGTGTACCCTCTGGGATATTAAGTGCATTACCATTACGACTTTTTTTAATTCTACATTTCATAGAGGAGGTAAAAACCCTTCACCTTCAGATTGACTGACATCTAGATCAGGAGATGCCAGCAACTGGCAAAAATGTTAGTTATGAGCTATTTTGTATGATATTGCAACCAACAGTAGGAGAACATAGAAAGATAAATTCAGCATACTTGTTTGTAGGTCTTTTATAGCTACCATAGACAATCTTGGGCTACTACTCATACACTCCTCCCATTTCTGTATACTATTGACAATGCTTTTTACTAATATTGGGCAAACTATGTTTCCTGAACCTTCAAGCTGATCCAAGCCAAATCTGATACTTTGCTTTCCATGAGATAGGTAGAAATCATGTTACCCTTTATTTCATTGCTGAAAACTATGTTACCATTTTTCACAACCAGAAATTGACTATCATTGTGAATGGAAATATTTTCTTATATGGGCTTCCAAATCATTCATTTCTGTAGTATTGATGGCATACTGTGGGTCTTTTATCAGGAAAGGCATGGGTTTTCATTTCATGAACCCATAAGTGATTTCTGTTATTTCTAGAAATGGTAGGAACAGTTACCTCACAAAATTTCCATTTCAGGAAAAAAAAATGCTGTGTCGATACACACTGTTAACAGTGCTCCAGTTGCCATTTTCTTTTGATAGTTTGGTCATCTTAGCAAGTGTTGTCATACATATATATTTCTGAAACTGTTCTTTTTTGTTTTCCCTCCAAACATTCATACATCCTTAAATAAGTCAGCTATAACACCTATTCTGCATATGGTATCACTGGTGGAAGTGAACTAAGGGGAAGAGGAGAAGCAATCTAGTTAAAAAAAAAAGGGTTACACATAAATTCACAAAAAATGAAACTGGTAACCCTAAGCATCAGGGCAAACTTACATAGGGATAGAAATAAAACATAGCTTTACTAGTAGATATCATCCTGAAATGAGAATATGAATGGCATTTGCCTGAAAGCAAAAACTGAATGCTCCACAGAAACAAGTAATGATTTTGAATGTAGATGTTTCAAAACAAGTAGCAGTTCTTATATCTATTGAAGATCACCTCTGCTAAACATGGAATCTCCAGTAAATTCTTGATATAATACAAACTTTATTTCCAAATTACAGGAGATAAATTGGATTAGAGCAATCTCCAGAGGACAATTGTCTATAGTTCATGATACCACACTTTAAAGTAAACACAGGCTCAAGGGAAGATCTAAAAGAAGACTGAGAAGGATTCCTATGATATCCAAGTGCCTCCCACTCAAAGTGATGTCACATAGACAAAAGGAGAAAATTCTTCTCTTCTGCTTCAGAAGGCAAGACTAAGGGCTTTTCTGCACTACATAGTTGCAGTGCTATTATTCTATTTTCAATATCCTGTGGAATCCTGGGGTTTGCAGGTTAGGGAGGGGCATTTAGAATTCTTAGCCAGAGAGCTCTTTGACCTCAGCAAACTGCAAACCCCAGAATTCCACTGGATATTAAAAGTGGAATAATAGCACTATAAGATAATAGTGTGGAAAGGCCCTAAGTCCAATGACTTAAGTTTACAAAAGGGAAGATTTCAGGTGAAGACTTCTTAATGGTAAGAGCAGTTGCATAATGGAATGAATTGTCAGGGTAGATGGGCTCTCCTTCATGAGAAATTATGTTCTAGATTTGGATGTTCCAGGTTTGGATGTAGAAAGCAGTGAATTACACTATGTAACTTAGAAAAAACCATGCAAGTCTATGAACATGTTAAAGCTTTTAATCTAATTCAGTAAATGTTAACCTTCTTCTGTTAACCTTCTTCTACCATTGATGCTTATGCATTAATACTTGTATGATCAAAGTTAAAACCCAGTCAAAACCTCAGTGGTTGAATCTAGACCAGCTGTTATCTTTCAGTCCAACCTATGTCAGTGGAGGGCAGTGGTGTTCATGTCAGTAAAGTCATGAATCTGGTCTCATTTCAACTTGAATTTTTAAAGGAATGACCCAAGGTGCAGGGTGCAATGTTCCAAACATGTACAGTACCTTGAAAATCACCTTTAAATTTAAAGCTAACATGGAATGGATATACCACCTCCTTACATGAAAGATATCAACTGCAAGTGTGTACCTGTATCACAGGGTGGTTGTGAGGATAAAAAGTGAGGAGGTGGTAGACAATAAAGAAAAGGAAGGATAGAAATGTAGCAAGTAAAGGTGTAAGTATCATTTATATCATGATCCATTTTTGTCATCAGCACTTCAAGAGAGGTGATAACATAATGATTTCCCAGAGGAAAGAGCAGAGGAGAGCTGGGCCTGTGAAGACATCCTAGACCAGGTGTGTTTTGCAGGCTTGTTTTTGCTGTGCTTGTTTTTGCTGTGCTTGTGGGGCCTTGCTTGTTCTTGCTGTGCTTGTTTTTGCTGTGCTTGTGGGGCCTTGCTTGTTTTTGCTGTGCTTGTGGGTCCTTGCTTGTTCTTGCTGTGCTTGTTTTTGCTGTGCTTGTGGGGCCTTACTTGTTTTTGCTGTTAATTGCTTGCTATTGTTTGCTGGCTATTGTCCTGGCCGTGGGCTCTGCCTGATCACACGGTCTGACTAACAAGGGGGAGGAGGTAGCTAGCGGGGAGGAGCTTTATCAGGAGCTACCAACGGCAAGTGCCTTCGGCACGCGCACTTGAACTCCTTTACTTTCTCGAGCTTCTCCAGTACTACTCTCTGTAGTTTCAAGGATGGAAGGAGAGGGAGCTGCTGTAGTCACCTGTAACACTTGTGGCATGTTCCTTTTCTTGCCACAAGAGGTTCTCGGATACACCTGCACCAAGTGCAAGCTGGTCACCTGCTTGGAGGAGAAGGTTCGCCAGCTGGAGGCACGAGTTTCTGATCTCCACCCTATCAGCGAAGGGGAGGAGTTTTTGGATAGCGAAGAGAAGACCTACCGGAACTCCAAATACACGGAGGAGCTGCCAGATCAGGAAGCCAGTACACTGCGCCAGGAAACGGAGGCTTGGGCGAATGTCACACGGAGAAGTAAAAGGACCAAAAAGGTAACAGAGACTCTTAACCTACACAATTGCTTTGATGTACTTGGACTTACAGACAAAGAGGAGCACTACGCAGAGGGAACAGAATGTCAACAAGAAAGAATCCAACATCGGCAACAGGAACTAGATCAACGCTCCCAGCCTCAACAGAATGCTCAGGCAGTCCTGGTAAAACATGCTTATCGAGGAGCCCAGGGGAAGCCTCAGAAGAGGCGAGTTCTGGTTGTTGGGGACTCATTGCTAAGAGGAACTGAAATAGCAATCTGCAAAATGGACAAGCTCAATCGAGAGGTCTGTTGTCTTCCTGGGGCCAGGATCAACCACATACCGGAGAGGCTAACCAGGCTAGTCAAACCCACTGACTATAAGCCCCTCATTTTGGTTCATGTCAGAACCAATGACACTGCGAGGAGCAGCTTAAACCACATTGCAAAGGACTACGAGCGTATGGGGACGAAGCTTAAGGACCTTGGTGTGCAGGTGGTCATTTCATCTCTCCTCCCTGTTCAAGGATACGGCGCATGTAGGGAAAGGGCAATAGTAGAGGTCAACAACTGGCTCCGCGCATGGTGCCGCCAACAACGGTTTGGGTTTTTGGAACATGGCCTGAATTTCCATGAACATGGGCTTCTGGCGAGGGATGGGCTGCACCTCACAAAACTTGGCAGGAATGTTTTTGCAAACAGTCTTGCAAGGAAGATTAAGAGGTCTTTAAACTAAGTTCCACTGGGGAGGGAGACAATATTATTCAGGGCAAGGACTCAGAGAACACAGGGGAAAAAGGCCCAAATGATACTGGACAAGTAGTACAAGCGGCCAATGGCGGGAGGAGTAGATTCAATAGTACAAGACTTGCAGGAAGGGCCCAGGGACTTAAGTGTCTCTACACTAATGCAAGGAGTATGGGAAACAAGCAGGATGAGCTTGTACTCCTAGTACAAAAAAATAAATACGATTTGATAGGCATCACTGAGACCTGGTGGGATGAGTCTCATGATTGGAATATAGGAATAGAGGGGTATAGCCTATTTTGTAAAAATAGACCAAACAAGAAAAGAGGAGGAGTAGCCTTGTATGTCAAGGATGTTTTCACCTGTGAAGAGATCCAGGACTTAAACCCAGAAAGCCAGGTCGAGAGCATTTGGGTAAGAATTAAGGCAGCGAGAAACAATAGGGATATTCTGGTGGGGGTTTACTACAGACCTCCAACCCAGGCTGAGGACTTGGATGACGCCTTCCTCAACCAAATGACTGCACATTCAAAGAATAGGGATACAGTAATAATAGGAGATTTCAATTACCCGGATATATGCTGGCAGTCAAACTCTGCCAAGACAGCAAGGTCCAGCAAGTTTCTTGCTTGTCTTGCAGACAACTTCATGGTCCAGAAGCTGGAAGAGGCCACAAGGGGATCAAATATTCTAGATCTGGTCTTGACCAACAGGGATGACCTTGTGAATGAGGTAGAAGTGGTTGGATCTTTAGGGGGGAGTGACCATGCCCTGTTGGAATTTAGCATTCAGTGGGAAGGAGAAGATAAGGGTAGCCAGACACTCATCTTAGATTTTAAAAAAGCGGAATTCTGTAAACTTAGGGAGCTGCTGGCTGGAATTCCGTGGTCAGGAATAGTTAAAGGGAAAGGAGTTCAGGAGGCATGGGAGTTCCTTAAAAAGGAGATACTGAAGGCACAGTCTAAAACAGTGCCAATAAGGAGGAAAAATGGAAGACATCTGAAGAAACCAGAATGGTTGACTAAAGAGCTCTCAGCTGAGCTAAGAGTTAAGAGAAACATGTATAGGAAATGGAAGAAGGGGGAAACCACCAAAGAAGAATTTAAGCAAGTAGCCAGGAGATGTAGGGAGGAAGTCAGAAAGGCTAAAGCACAGAACGAACTTAGGCTGACCAGAGACATTAAAAACAATAAAAAGGTTTTTTTAAAATACGTCCGCAGCAAAAGGAAAAAGAAGGAGACAGTAGGGTCGTTACGCAGAGAAGATGGCGAACTACTCACAGGGGGGAGAGAAAAGGCAGAGCTACTTAACACCTTCTTTGCCTCCGTATTTTCCCAGAAGGATACAAGCACTCAACCTGGCGGTTGGGGAGCAGGGGAGGAAGCAGAGGAAATGAGGCACATAATAAGTAGAGAGGTGGTACAAGAATACCTGGCCGCATTGGATGAATTCAAGTCTCCAGGGCCAGATGAATTGCATCCTAGGATATTAAAAGAGCTGGCAGAGGTCATTTCGGAACCGCTTGCTATAATCTTTGAGAAATCTTGGAGGACAGGAGAAGTTCCAGCAGACTGGAAGAGAGCAAATGTTATCCCCATCTTCAAGAAGGGAAAAAAAGAGGACCCAAATAATTATCGCCCAGTCAGCCTGACATTAGTACCCGGAAAGATCCTGGAGCAGATCATTAAGCAGTCAGTTTCTAATCATTTAGAAAGCAACGCGGTAATCACGAAAAGTCAACATGGATTTCTCAAAAATAAGTCATGCCAGACTAATCTTATCTCTTTTTATGATAGAGTTACTAGCTTGATAGATGAAGGGAATGCTGTGGATGTAGCATATCTCGATTTCAGTAAGGCCTTTGACAAAGTTCCCCATGACATTCTTGCAACGAAGCTGGTAAAATGTGGGCTGGACAGGGCTACTGTTATTTGGATTTGTAATTGGTTGACTGACCGAACCCAAAGGGTGATCACGAATGGCTGCTTTTCATCCTGGAGAGAAGTGACTAGCGGGGTGCCACAGGGTTCTGTCCTAGGCCCAGTGCTGTTCAATATTTTTATCAATGACTTGGATGAAGGAATAGAGGGCATGCTCATCAAATTTGCAGATGACACCAAATTGGGAGGGGTTGCTAATACGCCAGAGGACAGGATCAAAATTCAAAATGACCTGGATAGATTGGAGAGCTGGGCCAGGGCGAACAAAATGAAATTCAACAGAGAGAAATGTAAGGTCCTACACTTAGGCAGAAATAATGGAATACAGAAATATAGGATGGGGGACACGTGGCTGGATAGCAGTACATGTGAAAGGGATCTAGGAGTCTTCATAGACCACAAGCTGAACATGAGTCAGCAGTGTGATGCGGCAGCCAAGAAAGCCAATGCAATTCTCGGCTGCATCAATAGGAGTATGGTGTCTAGATCGAGGGAGGTACTGGTACCACTCTACTCTGCTTTGGTTAGACCCCATCTTGAATACTGTGTCCAGTTCTGGGCACCCCAATTCAAGAAGGATATTGACAAGCTGGAGCAAGTCCAGAGGAGGGCGACCAAAATGGTGAGAGGCCTGGAAGCCATGCCCTATGAGGATAGACTTAGAGAGCTGGGTATGTTTAGTCTGCAGAAGGGGAGATTAAGAGGGGACATGATAGCCATGTTTTAATATTTGAAGGGATGCCACATAGAGGAGGGAGAAGGCTTGTTTTCTGCTGCTCCAGAGACCAGGACAAGGAGCAATGGATTCAAGCTGCAGGAAAGGAGATTCCACCTGAACCTCAGGAAGAACTTCCTGACAGTCAGGGCTGTCCGGCAGTGGAATCTGTTGCCTCGGAATGTAGTGGAGTCTCCTTCCTTGGAGGTTTTTAAGCAGAGGCTTGATGGCCATCTGTCGGGATTGCTTTGAGGGTGTTCCTGCATGGCAGGGGGTTGGACTGGATGGCCTGTGTGGTCTCTTCCAACTCTGAATTTCTATGATTCTATGATTCTATGATTCTGTAATGCATTAACATTAAAAGCTCCAAGTCAAGAAGCCTGAGCCATGAATTTTCTTCAGCCCCACATCCCAGCTTGTGCACTGGACTATGAACCTGGAGAACAGGGTTCAGTTCCCCACTCAGCCATGGAAAGCAATAAAGGGTGACCTTGGGCATGTCACACACTCTCAGCTCAGAAAATCCCATTATAGACTTGCCTTAGTGTCACCATAAGTTGTTGACAACTTAAAGGCACACAACAATAATGACATACATAAATGATAGAATGGAATGGACTGGAATAACCATGGATTCTGCAGTTAGCAAGGCCAACCATGTTCTTTCTGCTTCAGCGACTCTTCTATCCCAATCTATCTTTTCAGAAAACGTATAAGAATTACCAAAATAATGTACTGAAGTGCTGTGGACACATTAAATATGGTCTATATAGTTTGCTAAGTATTGGTACTAAAATGATGGTTTTGAAAGCAGGACATTTACACAAGGACAAGAGGCACTGTGTGATATCTCTGGCATAATCATCACCAGGAAGGTATATTGGCAGCTAGATGGTGTTCCAAGTTGTCATAAATCAGTAGCCAGCACACATTTTCAGTAAGGCAGGATCCAAGAGGTTGACAGCAATAATTTACCATCTTGCTCCCTGCTTGTCTTTTGTCTTTTATTCTGCATAGTCCCACTGGAGCTTTCTACTAATGCAAGGAAATTCTTCTCTCCTGCTTATATTTCCCATCAAACTCAGTTATATCAATTCACCCTAAATTAGTGGTTTGCTGAATAGGCATCATCAGGTGTAGTCAATGGGTGACTTGTGGATGATTATTGAGTTACTTATTCTGAGTGTCTTTGATAATGATTTTCATCATATTGCTCAAGGATTAAGGCTGTAGTCCTTTCCAGAATTCAGCATGATTTCTGCACATCCATTTTAGAACATGTGAATAGTAGACAACTACTGAGCTTGAAAGGAGCTATTTATGAAAAAGTAGACTGAGGCTCAGGTAGAAATGAGGAAGAAGATTGATGGATTTGTCATTCCATATGGAAAAACACAGCTCATACCTCCTAAGACTGCCAATGACACAAACTCTTGTTGTCTGAAAATATATCTATTTGTGAGTTTCATATTGTGTCTTGTGGAGGGAATAGATACTATGTGTATATTTGAAAAATGAACACATATTAATGTACTTTGTAAGATGGCAATGTAAAAAAGTGTAAAAACATCATTAGCAATAGAAAAAATGCACAAAAATGTGTCCATAGTGAACAAAATTCACAGGAACACAAAGTTCACAACAATTTCTATAATTAGGTAGATGAAAGTGAAGGAAAAGCAATATGCCAGTGAGGAATTAAGAAATTCCACAAGAATTATACATTTTCCCCCACATTCCTAGGTGTAAAGAAGAGGAGTCAAAAGTACAATCTCTACGGTTGTTTTTGAAGCTCCTCCATTTTTGATGTGTGTGTGTGCGTGCGTGTGCATATGTGTGTGCACATACATGTATGTAAGTGGACTGTTTTAGACTAAAGAGAGGTCTTTTCATAACTAGGAAGTAAACCGGAAGTTCAGATTTATGTCCCGATTAAAAAAGGCCTTGTCTGCACCTAAAGCATCCTGATTCAGGGATAAAATGTCTCTTCAAGTTTTAATAACTGAAGATGGGTTGGAACAAGGCTGGAGAACATTAAACATCAGGAATGTTTCTGCTTGCAATTGAGCCCTCTAGAGTTATTCAGTGATCCACATCCCAAGATAGTTGATCTCCTGTCCCTGAAATCTTACATACTGGCAGTGAAAACAACTAAATACTGCTAATTTTGATCACACACTTTTGCATTTCAGCCCACTCACCTCTGTAATGTGAACTCTGAAAGCACTGTTATATTTAGCCATTGGGGAAGTTCCTCATCTTGTATCCATGGGACTCTAGTTGCAAGTAACAAACTGTATAGTTTGTTGTTTGTAGTTGCTGTAACATACAGGCCAGAATCCTGTTGATTAGTCCCTGTTAGAGTAGAACCATTTGAATCAATTGCTGAGTGATCAGTCAACACATCAGAAAACCTCATTGAATTAATGGTTCTCCTCTAGCTTAGGTTAACAGTAGGATATAGGGTGCAGAAAGGGCCTAAGCCATCCTGAGGCAGGTGCCTCATGGGTGCTTTCTTCCCAAGAAACTATTTAACTTTTGGAAGAAGGGTGACCTCTGCAAGTGGGCAGGAAGCAAAATGGTTTGAGTACATAGATGAAAATAAATAAATAGAGAGGTGAAACGAAAGAGCAGGCGTGCTCTTTAGAGCTCCCTTTCACTAATCTATACAACTGTCAATGCCTTTTTCTTCCAACACCTTGAGATGTGCTCAGAAACTTGGGGTTATGCTCATGGGCTCTAGTATAGTACCTTGAATATTAGAGTGGATGTGCCCATATGGAAAAGGTGTTTTCCATTTTTCCCTTGTTTATCTTTAATGTGTATGTGTATCAGGTGCACCAATTTACACACATATGCTTGCTCTCAGAGAGACAGAGAGAGAGAGAGAATAAGGTATTTTTACACTGGAAGGTTATGATTGTACTTTAACTGTGGCTGGATCCTGTGGAATCCTGGGGTTTGTACTTTAATGAGGCCCTAGAGCTCTTCAACTGAGAATTCTAAATAGTCATCTCTAATTACATACCCCAGGATTCCATAGGAAGGAGCCATGACAATTAAATCATAGTGCTATACCTGTGTAGCCTGAAAGGGCCATCAGTGTCTCCTGTCATTTTGTATACTTTGTACACTAGAGTGTAGAAAGGAAAGTGAGCTAGGAAAATTGAACTCTCAACTCATTTACATGCTTCAAAATGTGTTTCATTCTTTTTTGAGGGTAGATATTGAATCTGGCCTGCAATTTGCAACTACATGTCTGCAGCTCGGCAGAAATTTTTTTACTCTGGAGCGACTACATGTTTCTACCAGCTTGGGTTCCAAAGTGGATTCCAACTGGAATCAGGAGACCTTCATACATCATTACTTAAATCTCCTATTATAATTAGCAATAGCATTAAAAAAAAACATGTACTTTGATAAAACAGAACAGCACCTACCTGCTAAAAGCCCCTTTATTGGCAGCTATTCAATTGTCAAAAGGGCTAGTAGAACAAAAAGCCATGCCATTAAGACTGTCCTGTAGTACAATTTGAACTCCACCAGTATGCTCTGTGTTGGTCTTTCTTTGTGCCTCAGGTAGAAAGAGAGCTTATAAGTTTATTTTGAAGAGTAACTAGTAGTATAGTATAGTTTCAAAGAAAAAAAAAAGAAAGTTATTGACCAGAATTTGCCTGGTGAACTAAGCTGTTATAACCATCTCTTATGCCATGTATGTACTTCACAGTTGTGGCAGAAGGTAAGGACTACCTTCTTAAGCAGTGACTCCCTCACACATCAAGATCTCGATTGTACCAGCATTCTCTCACTTGGCCCTTTAGTGATTGGGGCAGCAGGGAGCTCCCAGATGCTATTCAGTTGAAATTGTTAAGCTGAGGGAAAAGAGCAATTACCATCATCCCCATCCTCCAGGGTACACTTTTGCTTTTTCCCAGCTGCACAGCGGCAACTAGATAGTGCCTAGAGACCTTTGCCCTCCCAGACACAAGTTGACCATGACCATACACCCCAGTCCCATTAAGTTGTTTGGCACAGTCAAAAGTCCAACCTCACAGCATAAGGCTTGTGATGGACCAATAGCAGAGATTCACAATCTGCCAGCACCTGAACAAGATCTGGATCAGTTACTGAAATAGTTACTGTCGTTTAAAATAACTTTTTGCTGCTTTGTTTACTTAGTACATAGCTTGAAACTTTCAGAAGGTGAGCTTTACCAATTTAGAATCAATTATTCCTATCAACGACAAATACTTAATCTCCTTTCCTTTTTTGCAGGTAAAGATTAGAGTCAGGTCAGTAGCAAAGCATCCTATAAGGGTGGAAAAATTGCAAGTACTTGAAAAACCATTTACAAATTCCTGCCAATATAAATTACAAAAAACCTACCCACTGGTAGCCATTTTCATTAAAGGATATATGTTCATTCTTATCATGCAAATGTCAAGGTTTTCTTGAAGTCAAATGATTAGTGAATAAATGAATACATCACATCTATCTTCTAAACCCGGTATTATTGCTTTATTGCCTCCATTTAAGTCTTCTCTTTTCTTTCTGTGAGATGAACACAGTTGTTGAACTCTCTTTTTGCCTCAATTGTTTTTTCTAATTTATAATAATTTATGGTGCAAATTTTGCACTGGGGTCATTGTCTATTGAATGCCTGTTCAAAGAAACGTAATAACTCTTATCCTCTTGGGCATTTTACAAAGGTTTAACGCCAAAAAAGTTTAATTTAAAATTGAGGAAAGACATTTTAACTGCCTCTTCTATTACATTAAAAATACCTGGTAAACATTGATTTTCATCTTCCATTTTGCATGAGCTATCATAGATATGAGTTTTGCAAAAGGTTTTATAGAGTTGCAATTATATTGCAAATACAAGATGGGCAACCTTCCCGTTGTGCAGAATTTGTACTGTGCTAGTTCTTGGACCTTTCACAAGTCCTGATTTATAAATGATCATTACTACATATCTGAAAATGTCTCATGCCCTGCTGTTTTTGGTAGAAAGAAGGTAGGACAGAAGGAGACTACAGCTGTCCTTGTTCATTTAAATGTATCAACTCATGTAATACCGTCTGAAATACTTTAGATTCCTTATGAAGCAAACATGTACCAAAGCAAAATAATAATAAAAAATATGCTGCATGTGTGACTTTGCAGATATATGTGTACACACAGCTGGTATAAAGGTAACAGCTTGTGCCAATTATTACCATGCAAAGAAACAACTAAAAAGAAAACTATTAAAATGGAAAATCTTATGCTGCTCCTTAAAAAAAAAATACAGAAAGTATTTATGGTGAGATTGTCTAGCCAAAAGATCTGATGATTTATAGACCATTGCTGGGAAGGTTCTATTCTCTTTCTTATTTCACTTCTATGATTAAAGAAACTCTAGCAAGTTCCCCTCACTAGATTATGATTATTATTCCTACAGTTAGAGGTATTGCATTGGTTTCATTGGATCTATGTGCAATGTGGTTTCATTTCATCTTACCAGTAAGTGGTTGGTCTTGGAGAAGTTTGTTTATATGACACCTTTCTCCCAGAGTGGGACCCAAGGTGGCTTCCAAAAAAGTGAAAAACATTAATAAAACAACTAAAACATACAAGAACCTATAAAATTGTTTTTAAAAATTACAAAAATTCTTAAAACATTTTGATAAATTAAAAGCCTGCCTGCTTACATATTAAAAGCCTGCTTAAATAAGATTATATTTGCCTGCCAGCAAGAGAGCAAGGAGGGGTACCAGCCTAGCTTCCTGAGGAAAGGAATTCCAGAGGGTAGGAGCAGTCACTGAGCAGTCTCCTTACTAGTTGAGCCTGGGATGGTAGCAGGACCAAGAAACAACCTTCCCTATGGATCTTAGAGCTCTGGCGGGTTAGTACAGAGAAATATGGTCTTTCCAATATTCCAGACCTAAGATGTATAGGGCTCTATAGAGCATGAACAGCTTTGAATTGTATTTGGAAAAGAACAGGTAGCCAGTGAAGCTGTTTTAACAGGGGAGTTATGTGCTTCCTGTAACTGGCCCTGGTGTGCATTCTGATTGCCATGCTTTGAACCTACTGAAGTTTCTGAACAGTTTCCAAAGCCAGCCCCACATAGAATGTGTTACAGGAGGAATTGAGATGTATACAAGGTGTGTGTCACTGTAGACAGATCTAAATTCTCAAGGAATAGGCACAGCTGGCATGCAAGATTAATTGTGCAAATCAACTTCTGGCCACTGCTGAAATCTGCGTATCCAGGCTCAGAGTTGAGTCCAGGATAACATGAAGGCTGCAAGCCTGAGATTTCAGGGGGAGTGTAACCCCATCCTGCACAGGCAGAGTCCCTATTCCCTGATCTGCCTTTTACTGACCAGTAACACCTCTGTCTTATCTGGATAAAACTTCAATTTGTTTGTTCTTATCTGGTCCATTACTGGCAACAGACATTGATTCAGGACTGAGACAACTTCCTTGGAATCAGACAAAGAGGAGAGGTATAGGGTGTCATCAGCATATTGATGACACTGTTCCCCAAAAACTCCAGTTTCTCAAATGTTGGGAGATTCTTAAGTGGATGCTTCTGGATTGATGTGATTCTTCACATCTGAAGAATTATATGCACAAAATGTACATGCAGTCTAGTCCAGAGTTCAGTTCAGCACCTTGGACAGCTCATTGAAAATCCATATTGTCTCCCATAAAATCTAACATGGGTTCATTTTCCTAAAGCACTGGAATAAGTGTACACCTCCAGGAAATCTATGTGATAAGAAGTGTTTACGAAGAGTACAAATCTGCTGGAGAGAATGTATTGGTTTTAAATAGCTGGTTGCAGGTAGGTATTCTTAAATATAGATTGCCTAAATACACAGTAGCACATTTGCATCTTAAACAACCTTAACAACTTCAAAGCCTGAGAAAACAGTAAGGCATATTTATTGGGGTGAGGCTCTCAGACTTGTGGGATTTAATTAATTAATTTTTTTTCACTAGAACCCTGGATTCTAACAACCAAAGACTCATATAGTAGACATATACTTAGAGTTCATAGCGAAGAGTCTTGTGGCATCTTAACTACCAAACTAATGACATAGAGTTTTGATTATACCTATCCACAACTATCTGATAAAATACATAGTGTCTATAAAAATTTGTTCCATAATTAATATGCTACAGTTTTTTAGGTGTCACTAAATTCTTTCTTGTTTTTCCTGCAACAGATAACATGGTTATCCCTGTTGAATCTGGTACACTCTGTGCTCCTGAATTTGTTTTTAACTAGCAGAAGAGAATGATATTTCTACAGATACATTCACGTCTTGTTAACAAGCTCTTTCTTCAGTACAGCATATTAATGGAGGAAGATATTGAATTTAATGAACCAGCAAGAAAGCAGCTAGTAGATTCAAATCTACCTTTTGCCCACCCTGACACACACACATACATGCATACAGACATCTTGGATGGGTGGGGATGTCCCCCCCCTGCATTTTGCAAATCTCTGGTTTGTTCTTCATGCTGTACACTCTCTCTGCAAGAAATTGCACCTAATTACATTCTCCAGCTCTGTCACAAAGAAATATATGACAATGGCACAAACCAAAAATAATGGTCTTATTACACAGTGATTTTGAGATAAGAAGGCCACCAAATTATATCTAAGCCATATCACAGAAAAACTATCACTTTGAAAAGTATATGATGTGCTTAAAAAAAAAGGTGTGCCAAGGAAATAAAAGGTTAGTACTTAAGAAGTCCATCTCTATAGTGAGAAAATTCAGGCTTGGATTGTAATTGTCAAAGAAAGATTAGGTGAAAGCACACTCCATGTGGATGCTCCAGTTTCACACACAAAAAGGGGTTCATTAAAACAAAGGTGACAAAAATAGAATAGAGCAAAGAGGCAGTTAAAGACCACAAATGACTACTGAGTTCATAGTGACACATGTTCTAAATTGCACTTAAGGTTGTTCTTCTAGAAGAAGTTGATTAAATCTTTAGTGTAACCTAGTAGTGTCATAAGAGTGCTACTGTAGTTTCAATCTTTGCCAAGCAACTTGGATATTTAAAAAATGCATAAAATTTCCATGCCATTTAATACTGTGAGAAGACAATTGAAAATCTGGATAACCAACTGCTTGATATAACTTGGAAGCAAATTAAAAGGACATTGACAACCTTTATGCACCATGTGTCATAAGACTGGTAGATATTGTAAATGAGATTCCCCCTTCCCCTTTAGTAGTCAGACTCTTGACATATGACTGTTGTCCTGAACAGAACGGAACAAAAGACTAACTGTAGTTTTGTTCACACACATGACTAACCTGAGAATAAACTTTGTAAACAATAGCATAACTCCAATTGCTAGGCCCAGCTTAAGACTTACTGAATCAATGAGATATACAATTTCAATCCTTTTGTTGGCCCTAGCAATTTAGGCCAATATGTCCTAGGAGAGAAAGGACATAATTTAATATGAAGCAGTGATGGATGATGGCTATAATGTCAGTGGAGTGGTATATCTGCTCTTGGTTACACATGGAACTTTAAAGGCATATGTTAAATCTATTTGGGAGCCAGAGTTCAGCCCTTTGGATACTTCCTTTAAAGTATGGAGAAAACCATGGAACAGATTCACTCCCCACTGCAGTGGAAGCCACCATTATTTTAAGAGGCGCATATTCCTAGGTAAATATTTCTAGTATTGTAGCATTATGTATTTTGCCTAAGACTGAGTTGTCTCTTGAGCTTTTTCACATCTGCTTCACACATATGACAATGAGTGCAAATTTTCCAAGTGGTCTCTCCTTTGGTATAGAACGACAGTCAGAACAGAAGAGTCATATCAACACTTTTAGTCCTTTTGGTGTTCAGTCCCATAGCCTGTTAGATACTGTCTTATTTTAAACAGGCAAGTATCCAAGAGTGTACACCTGCAGAGGCTGACAAGGGAAAAGCCAGGCCAGTCCCAAGATCATACTGGTGTTCATAGAAGTGGAAGTGTAATCCAGACAATTCAAAGTCAAATGAATTAAAGAGTTCTGAGTGAACCAAGTCCAAAACCAAGAAGGAAGTTGCCAGAGAGATTAAATTAAATTCAAGATCTGTAAATATTCTCTAAGATAAGCGAAATTAGGTTAAATATTATATGTATTATCAAATTATTATGATTATATTTATTATATTTAAGTTTTGCCTTTAAAGATCTTCCTATTTAAGTATGAATTGTTTCTATAGGTATGTATGTATATGTTACCTATTAAGAATTTTATGTTAGAAATACCTTTTAAAAAAACCAACCTCAAGCCAAAGGTCAGGTATACATGACTCTGAGGACATCACACAAGGTTACTAGGCAATGTTGAATCTATTGTCTGCAACATCAAAATGGTTTTACTGTAGCTAATCTATAGCCAGCAGTAAATTACCCAGAGGCTCAGTGTAGTATAGTGGTTTGAGTGTTAGACTGGAACTCTGAAGAACCAGAATCCCTGCCTAGCCATGGAAACTCTTTGGGTGATCTTGGGCAAGTCACATTCTCTCATCCTCAGAAGAAAGCAAAGGCAAAACGTGTTCTGAAGAAATCTTGCCAAGAAAACCCCATGATAGGTTCACACTAGGGTCAGTATAAGTTGGAAAAAACTTGAAGGTACACAACAACAGCACAACAAAATGTACCCAGCAGGTCTCATTAATCTGCCATAGTTTTGTTAAGGAAGAGAAGAACATATCTGGATTTTCTTTTCCTTGTGTTTCAACTGTCCACATGTGACAGGGTGCAGAGCTTCTGTCTCCTCAAAGTCTGCAGGTGCTACCTGGGATGGACTAGACTCTGCTTCTTCTCAATTGGGCTACCAAACTCTTCTTGTTCTGGCTGGGCATCATCCTTCTGGCACTTCTTTTCTCTTTCTTCATCTGAGGAGGTCTCCACCAGGTGAGGCACAACAGATAAAAGGGCGATGGCTTTCTTGGTAGCTGATCTCGGATTTGGAACTCATTCCCTGGGGTGATGAGGATGATTCCTTTCCTGGCTGTCCTTCTGTCAGCAAATGAAAACTTTTCTATTCAAACAGGCTTTTGGGAAGTGAGTGTGATGGCATTTAATGCTGTGCTGTTATGTGGTTATTTATATCCTTTATTTTAACAAATGTGTGTTTGTTTTTAACTCTAAAGGTAGATTAATTGCTTTTGAATCCTGCTTTTATATATATTCTTACTGATGCTTTTATATTTTTTTTATCTGCTCTGATTTTAGTATTTTGTAAGCTTCCTTGAGATGAAATCATTATCATCACCATCACTGTCATCAATCCCTGTTGCCTAAAATCGGCATCCTAATTGCATTTAGGCATTTCATTTTGTCCCCCCACCCTCCCACCTTACAAAGCAGCATCAGTTTGGATCACATTTTCAGGCACTTTCAGAAACCTTCAGATGTGTGAAATTGCCCACTGCCACTGTCGTTCCTTGCTGATGCTTCAATTCAAGCTTCAATTCAAGCATGAGCATATATGGCCATTTCTGTACTACGCTATTATAGTGCTATTGTTCCACTTTCAACATCCTGTGAAATTCTGGGATTTGAAGTCCACTGAGGCCAAAGATGTCCTTCCCTAAACTGCAATTCCCAGGATTCCATAGGATGTGGAAAGTGGAATAATAGCACTGTAATAGTGTAGTGAGGAAATGGCCATATTTTCTGGCTCTTCAGCTTGGTTAAACTGGGACTTTCAATATATCCCATAGCTAGGATTTATGGGACTGGAATAATTCTGATTTATTCAGAGAAGCAGGGTGAGATGTGACAGTATCAGTCATATGTAGTAAGCCCAATGAGACACACTGTAAAATACTTCCATTTCCCACTGTGCCAACAGCTACAAATTCCCATCACACTTTGTTCCCTGATAAACGGACACCTGTTATCATACCTGTCTTTCATCCTATTCTTTTCTTAGAGAGACTACTGTTTTCTAAAAAAAAGTGTAATGGGAATTTGTAGCTGTGGGCACAGTGGGAAATAGCAAATATGTTTCAAACACACATTTAAATGCAAATTTTCATGAGTTTTTTTTTAATGCAGATTAACTCAGACACAAGACAGGATGAATTTGTGTAAAAGCACATGAAAAAGTTACAATATATAATGTTTAATTCATCCCTAGAGTGTCATAGTATTTCTTTTGTGTCCTAAGCAGCGACTACACACAAATACCCATAAATGACAAAATATTGTCAATGGTTGACTTAACAAGCTATCAAGAATTGCAGAATAGATGTACAGAAGAAAACTGTGATCTCAAGTATACTTCAGGGGAAGCATTCCTGAAACTCTGACAATCTATACTGTATGATAGTCTCCTTTAGATCATAACTGTGCAAATGGGATACACAATCCAAGGCAAGCAGGGTCATTCTGCTGACGCTACCCTGACGTTGAGTAACAGGGAAGTACCTATGTGCCAAGTACTTTGAATATAAGCACAGGATGCTACACAATGTCTGGATGGGCCTAGTACTGTAGACTCACATTCTTTTTTTGTTTTGTTTTTTTGTTTTTGTTTTTTGAGGTGATTAAGGTATGAAAAAAGGTTGGCTTCCAGTCTTTCTTTCCAAGAGAAAACAACAGAAAGAGAATGTGAACAGACATAACTTTATAAGCTGATATTTTGAAAATGTCTTTAATTCCATTCAGGAAGTTAGTCAGAACATAGTACAAGCAACATGCTTAAGGCAGATGGAGTTATGTATACATTGAGGTGTCCCCAGCTTTTTGTCAACTCATTTGTTAACATTCAGCTCTTTTGATGGTTGTAAATTACAGACATGCACCATTAAATTGAAGAGAATTCCACACTTTCATAATTTCTTCTTGTCTATGGATGCTCGCTTGGGATTGCTTGCACATGCACATGTGCATGCCACTTGCAAAGTGAGCTCGGGGGAGGTGAGAAGGGAAAGTACCAAGCCAACTAAGAAACTTTTCAGACAATATACATGCATGCAGTCAGTCTCAAGCAAGCCTCCATAATTCCTTTGTGTTCCTAACAGGAAGAAGACTGGGTTCCGATTATTCCATTTGTAACCTCCTTTGTAAAAGAAACATTTTTCAAAAGGTTTCCCACTAGGAGAACAACAGAAGAGGAAAGATGTCAGGTGATAAATCTGCTGAAATTGCAAATTATCTGCCTCATGTGATAAAGAATATGGCCACATTGTATGGCTCTAAATTTCATGTTTCAATTGCTAATATCCTACTTAATCTAATTGCTGAATATGTTCTAGTTTACCCCTTAATGGACACTTCTCTGAACATTGCTTATCTGTAATTGTGCCCATAAACCAGGAGTTTCATAAACTCTTTAAGTTGTGAGGCACACTTTAACATAATTGCATTGTAGAAGAGAAAATGTTATTATTATTATTTTTCTATGTATATGTGATCTATAAAACAGTGCACAACAGATTATGGAAAGTTATGCTTTATAATGGAGTGATATACATATAATTATCTCCTTGCAAGTCACAGCAAGCTGCCAGTTATAACCCTGTGAAGCCAAAAGTATAGCCAAATACAAGAATCTAATTACCAATATTTAAACAAATAGGCTTTCAACTTCTTTACTGCTTTTCTTTTTGGCTTTCTTCGAAGAGTGCATTTAAAACCTTTATGGACACCTTTAATAACTTTTTATTTGAATAATTTACAATTTTGCATTTAATTTACAGTATTTTTCATATTCTGATGCAGCTCATAGCTGTTTAACTGATTTTGTTGTCAAACACTTTGAAACTGCACAAATCAAATAAATAAAAAACATAATCACAAGAATGATGAGCAAAGAATTGTCCAAAAGAATTACTCATCAACTTTAATTCTCTTTCTCTCTCACACACACACATACACAGACACACACAGGCATATATATATATATATATTTCTGAACAATTACCATAACATTAGTACAGGATTCCTATGAAAATAACTGCTGTTATAGCTAAAGAACAGCCATGGAAAATCCTTAAAATATAAGCCTTTGATCCAAATGACAGAAAGAAATTTGCCAAGGACACGGTTAGAATTAAGAATGTTTAAAATGACCCATATTGCTTGAAATTCAGGTAGGCTATTCCTCATTTTGATGAGGCCATTCAATTTAAGATGTACACGAAATTAAGTTATGTGCATAATATGTATAATATAATTTGGCACTTTATTCTTCCAGATGATATTATTTGCATATATTCACTAGTTTGCCCTATGCTGCATTTGAATTTATCACCAATGTACAGGCATGACTTGATGCTAGAAATGGCCATGAACAATTAAGTGTTCAGTCAGAGCAACAGTGAAAGGTTCAGCTTTAGCAGCCTTCACTAAACCTTTCAGTAGCAGCTTTGATAAGGTAGAATGAAGTTCAAGAGTGAGAAATGTGAAGTGCAGATGCAAATCTCATGCTTGATTGGTATTCTGTTATCGAAAAAAGTCACATTGATCCTGAGTGACATCAGACTGGATGTTACTATGTGGTGTTTTCCCCCTGCTTTTTCAGGAGGATGAACATACATTTACTTATTGTTTAAACCTAGAACAAATTGGCTTCTATAGTGGTTACAGAAGTAAATTTTTAACTTCCTAAGCAACAAGTGCATGGGTGTGGAGGCTGTGCTTTAATAATCCACTGTTACCCTGATTTCTGGGGTCCCTTGGGGGACACCTCAATGTGCTCCACGTGATGGGGAACGGAAACTAGCCAGAGCACAAGCCAAGCACCATATGAGAAGCAGGGTAACCTAGTGAGATCTTTCACCCAATGTTTACGGGGTCAGACCAAGCCAAAAACCAAGCAAAATTGTCTAATAAATGATTTTATTAAAAATAAAGACATGTGCACATGCGCAATTACGTACTCACTCACTCACTCAAGAGCTATTTAGAAATAAAAGGGAGGAAATTGGATAGGGGACTTTGGAAGGTTACAGTTGGGGAATACTGCATCTGGTCCTGAAGTCCGGAGGTCCGAGACAGCAGTGGAGAGAGAGATGAGACTCAGCATGTGGAGGGCTGAGGGGATAGCTCAACGGATGGAGTGACGGTTTGCTGGGAAGCTGGAAGCGATCCAAAGAGCCGCTCAAAAACCAGGTCTCTTTATGGGGGAAAAGGTACCTGGAGGGCTAATCCTTTCCTGGGGGAACGATAGGTGGAGGAGCTAGAACAAAGCTCCAATATGTCAAGCGTCTTTTGCATGAGTGGATTTGCTAGGGTTGTCAAAGCCTCGGTTATATGCAAATCATCCTTGCTTGATGGGCTGTTTGTCAGATGCATAAATCCCTGCAAACCAGCTCCTCGGGACTGAGGACCCTTTGTGTATTTTATGTTTTGCATGTCTGGAGGTCTCTTGGGGCTATGTGACTATGGGTTTACTGGCCTGACCGAGTTTTTCCTGTTTTTGGCTGTTTGACTGTGCCTGCCTACGTGCTCGTTTGGGGGGACCTCTCAAGCACATGGAGATGTCATTAATATTAAATTGTGGACCCCAGGATAGGCTTTATCTACTGTAGTAACACCACACACATCCCTCAGCACTTCCCAAATGTCATAGATCTGTATCTAGAATCTTGACTAATTGTACATAATCACTGAGTATTGTAGTGTCAGATGCTGATTTGTAGGTTTTGTATGGCTCATAGACTTCAACTGGACATACCACATTTGAATAAAAAAAGCAATGGTTTCATGTTTGATAAAGATCAGATATACCTGTAGTAAAGCGAGAAGGTGGGTGTGATAGACAATGATGCTGTGATTGAGGAACAACTGATTGTGCAGGGGGCTGAGCCAGTGAGTGAGCAAGTCAACCTGCAAACATCCCCTGCACTGGAAGGTCAAACAGAGACTGAGTTGCCCCAGCCAGCTCATGATGGAGAGGGAACCAGCAGTGATGCAGAGGAGTTGCAGTCAGCTGTGCCCATCAGCCCTCAATCATGCAGAAGGCTGAAATGGGCTGCTAAGAGGGAGGCTGCTTGGACTAGGCTGAGGAAACAATAACGAGCAGCACCTGCTCACAGGGGCTATTTAAGTCTGCTGGCATGGCTGCTCCTTGCTTGCAGCAAATTATTAGTAAGCCCTCACAACCTTTGTGTCTCCTGCTCCCTGAAACCCTCCGGATGGATCTCTGCCTCTTGAACCTTTTGACTGGACCTTGACCTGTCTTGGCTTGTGTTTTCCTAGTGTTTGGTATATTTGGACTCCCCAAGTGTTCCTGACCTCTCTCCTCCCTTGCTGGCTGCGGCCTGTCAGGGTGAGATTCCTGACATTGGGGATCTCTAGGTGGCAGTGTGCCATTTACCTCCACAGTGATGGTGAGGATGAAGAAAATGGCTGTGGTCTGAGGTAGTTGAGGATGCCTAAAGAAAACTTCACAAATGGCTGCCACAGACTCCTGCTCCAGCTAAAATGCATAGTATAGAGGAGTGCCAGATGGATGGACAGGACTGGACACTTCTAGGGAATTTAAAAGGGAAGCAGAGGTGAGGTGAGAAGAGGGAGCAAGTAGATAGAAGGTGATGATGCTGGGAGGAGCTGAGAGAGACAGAACCCCAGGGAGAGTTAAAACCTGGTGTCAACAAACTGGGTAGGGACCAGACAGTTTATAGATCAGGGGAAATGGGAAGGTTGAGATGGTGTGGGACAAAATGGGGCTTGAGTGACAAATTATGTGTGGAGCAAACTGAGGAATAGTTTCTCAAAAGTGGATTTAGCATCCCTGTCCAAGCAGGGGATACTTCTAGGCCTGAATGTTCCTGTTCCAAAGGCATCTCAGCCAAAGACTGACCTCTTTCCCCAAGATCATCATTCCTACCCACAGAGGGGGAACAGGCTGCTTTTTTTCCTAGTCAAGTCTGGGGACTGGACACTGGTCTGAGGAAGTGAGAGAGGTGGAAGAAAACTGAAGGCAAGGACAAGATTTATTTGAACTACTTACCTTACCTGTGTTCCAATTTCTGTGAAATAGTATTGAAAGATTTTTGTCTGAATTAAAGAGTTATGCTTATGCCATTTGACAGACTTCAACAATAACATCTGAGTACAAAAATAGAATAGGTTATGAGCATTTATGTTTCTGGAAGTCTCCGTTTAGGTTACTAAGCAGCACACAGAGACTGTTAAATCTCATGGGATCCCAGAGCAGTGGCAATTTTACCACATATCTGTTTATAGAATCATATAGCTAGAACAGATAAAACACTATTCTTGCAGCAAAGCAGGTTCATCTACTATCATCACAACTAGAAGAGAGAACTATCACATTTGGCTGTTGATAAGCAGTGAGATGATCCAAGCAGAAGAGTTGTCACAAAATGAAAAAAAGGGGGAGATTCCTCTTATTAACATCTATTCTCATGCACCAGCATTCCTAGCAGCATTACTCGCAATTCTGTGGACAAAGAAAATGGCTACTTGGCATATGATTTGGATTTGAACAAATCTGATTCTGCAGTGTCTGGGTTATGTCCTGCTCTCCTCAGAACAGAAGAAATCCAAATCTGAACAATTTTAAATACTAGGTTTGAACTGCATTCATAGGGACAAAAAGACACATACAGTGGACCTCCAAAAATACATTTCTCTAGAAGTGGCTCATATAAGAAAACGTCAGAATGGGGGGAAGAGTGAACTGAAGGGGGAATGTAAATTTTGTTTGAAAAGAAAAGTGGGAACAGCACAAGTGAGCTAGAGAGGGTGCTTATTCAGGTTTTGTAGACACTTTTTTTTTTAAAAAAAAAAAACTTTGCTTCCAGTCCTGTATTGATATTTGCTGATCTCACTTCCTTCTTCCTTTCCAGACTTGAGGCTTGACAGGTAGGTGTCCTTGCTTTTGACTGAGAAGCTGGGATCAACAGCACTTCTTTGCAGCTCAGTTAGACAGACAGAATTAAGGATTTCCATCTTCTTTCCTATCACAATTAATTTCCTATAATGAATAGTTTATGAAATACACTACTATTATTCTTTTGCTTAACAATAGCAATAACCATAGTGGTGTAATAGGAATGAAATCACTTTTTTTCTTCCATCATCATCATCATCATCTTCATCTTCATCTGTATCTGTGTAGTCTCTGCTCAAAATCTTGTGCCAGTTTTTCAGAAATGGATTTTTAGGATTTTTAGCTAGTTACTTCTTGACTGCCAAGCAATAGAAAAGTTTTTGGCAGTTTTCATTTCTTATAAAAAAAAGAAGGAAGGAAGGAAGGAAGGAAGGAAGGAAGGAAGGAAGGAAGGAAATAGGAACATGACAACAGTAATCTGCATGAAATTGACAAAGATTAATTCCTTCCTGAAAACGGAGGAATATCAATGCAGACAGGGGCCACTCCCTTTTTTTGGCCATGTAGGGACTGGGAACAAAGGACAATAAAAGACAGAATTTTCAAGAGTTCCCTATATAACTGTTGTGTGCCTTCAAGTTGTTTCCAGTTTATAGTGACTCTGAAGTGAAACTACCATGGGAGTTTCTGGGGCTGTGAGTGTGTCACACACTCAAGGTCACCCTGTAGGATTGCATGGTCCAGTGGGAAATTGAACCCTAATTCCCATGGTCATAGTAAAATGCTCAAACTGCTATACCATGCTGGCTCTTCTTGTACAGTTATCTATCTTTTGTTGTCTTTTGTCCTTCATCCCAACATAGCCAATAAGTGGAGTGACCATTGTATGCTTTGATGTCCCTCTAGACCAGTGTTTCCCAAACTCTGGTCTTCTGGGTGTTTTGGACTTCAGTTCCCAGAATCACTGATCATTGGTCAGGGCAGCTGGGACTTCTGGGAGTTGAAGTCCAAAACACCTGCAGGACTTGAATTTGTGAATAAGTGCTTTAGATCATCTTAACTGACAACAGAAACAGCGTCTGAGACAAAATGTAGGCCTGTAACTTTTCTTTTCCCATATGATTTTTAACAGAGAAAACCAGCATGGTATAGTGGTTTGAGCGTTGGACTACAACCTGAAAACCATGGTTCAGTTCTCCACTTGGCCATGGACACCCACTGGATGACTTTAGGTGTATTTTCAGCCCCAGAAAATCTCATGATAACTTCCCCTTCAGGCCTCTGTAAATTAGAAAGGACCAAAACAAGGACATTGATTTTTAACATCTTTGCTTGATGAAGAAGCCAGTGAAGCTTCGCAAGCATGCATGATGCATTTTCCACATGTTGATTGGCCAATAAAGGTATCACTTTTTGTGGATTTCGGATGTTGTTGTATATGGCTATATGTAGGCATTCACCTGCTTATGTGTAAGCGCTCAGAGAAGGAATAATGATGTGGGTGTACAGAGAAGTTCCATTTTCGTATATCATTGGAACTCATTAACCTTGTTGAATCAAACAGGGTAGCCCTATGCCCACATGCCCATTTTAAGTCTGATAGGCAAGCAGGTAAATGCTGGCATAAAACACTTATTCTAAGCCCTCATGCAGCAGGTCTCCCTACAAAGAAACATGTGGATTTGATGAGAATTGTAATATTTGTGAAGAGATTGTACATTCACTTTGATGTCTGGGCAATTCTGTTTGTGTATTCCTTTTTATTTGTTGACTGTCACTGAAGTGAATGAGAACAGCCAATGTGAACATAAAGACCCTGGCAAAACTAAGTTTACTTTGGAGTGCCACAGAGCTTTGGGATACAACATCAAGTCTTTTCAAGATTATCAGTGCTATTCTATGTTGTTAAAGTACATAATTGCCTTGTTTCTTCTTAGAAACGGAGTTTATTTTAACTAGGTTATCAGATTTGTTTCATGCTATACTTTTTTTAACAGTATACAAATTGTTGAGCAACAGATCCACACACACATGAAAGTGCACTATTGTGTACATTATTGTTTGCAATTTTAAATGTGCAAATTTCTTTCCTAGAGGATAAACTGTAAGAACATAACAATAGCCTTTGAAGTCTTAGTTGTGATTCCATACAAGTTCATGGTTTAGGTTATTTCCACCCTATACTGTTATAGTGCCATAGTTGCATTTTCAACATCCTATGGAATTCTGGGATTAAGAAGGGGCATTTAGAATTCTCAGCCAGAGAGCTCTTTGGACTCAGTAAACTACAAACTCCAGAATTCCACAGGATTTTAAAAGTGGAATAATAACACTTTAACAGTGTAATGTGGAAATGACTTTAGTCTGAAAGATATAAATTGTATATATTTTGCATCACAATGGCAAAAACAAACAAATAAACAAAAAACAAAATTTTATCCACCCCAAGATATAATAATTTCATTGGGATGATGGCATGTTTTCAAGGTCAAAATGTTACCCCAGAACATGAATGATTAGAAGGTCCTTTTATGATGCCAGTACCTATATGAATCAATGGGCAGTATTAGTGCAAAGAAGAGGCCTGCAAGGTTGGGGGACATAATGATACCTTTTACACCTCTGTTTACCAGTACTAGTGCAGGGAAGAACCAGCCAGAAATCCAAAAGTATGCTTAGTGTGTTTAATTGCAGGAATTAACAATCATACACACAAGATCCTAGTTATCACACAATTATGCGAGGCTAAATGAAGGAAAAAGAAGGAAAGGTTTGGGTATCAAGACTTCAGGTTGATATCCAGAAGAGCAGCGAAGAAGTGATGTGGCTTAGATGCAAATCTAAGGACAGTACACAATTGGGATTCAGAGTGGCATACTGGTGACCAGCAATTGGTGTACTGTGAGTTGACTAGCCAAAGGCTGGGGTTTAAATACTCTTTTTCTGCCTGGAGGGTCAGGAGGAGAGGAATTAAGATTCCTGTCTTGTGGGAATCTCACAGACTTTATTGTCTCTTAGAGGCTGAATCGTCAGAGGCTAACTTCAAGTTCATTATCACTGGAGTTTCCTGATGATTTCCTGACTATGACCTGGCTATGCCTTGAGGTCTTTCCTTATATTATTTTGCAATGCATGTATGTGGCCAGCTTTTGCATCTTGGTCAGCATGACCATACAGCCATACAGGGGTATATTTTACATTTATGCCAATTAATATTTTGCCAATTAAATCATATTTCACCAATTAAACCATATCAGAGCATGGGGGTTTATAGCTTGGTAACAAAAATGGGTTAAAGTTTGGTATTAGAGTTCATCTCCCTGCCCGTACCTTTCTGCCACAAGGGAAGGAAGGTGACACTACTGGTCCAAAAGGAGGAGGCAGTGGGGGGCAGGTATCCAAATGCAAACAACAAGTAGAGACACTGAGCTGAGCTGAAGTGAAAATCAAATCCTAAATGTCCAGAATGCTGAAGGTCAGTCCCAAAGGATCAATAGAGCTGGAACACAAGTGTTGTGGGAACTTGAGTAGCGATTTGCTAGAAGCAAACAGCAAGCCATGCCAACAGACTTATATAGCTGAAGAAAACAGGTGTTACTCATTGTTCTGTTTATTCAGTCTTGTCAAAATGGCTTCCCTCTAAGCTGCTTGTTTCTTTTTCCTCTGTGATTGAAGTCTTGGAGGCAAAGGTGGATCAAATTCCTCCAAATCATTGCTGGTCCCCTCTCTCACTGGCACTGGTTGCAACAACTCTGTCTCAGCTTGTCTTTCAGCTGATGGGATTGTTTCCAAGGTAGTTTGGTCTATCACTGGCTCTGTTTCTGGAACAATCAACTGCTCTTCAACCTCTGAGTCATCATCTATCACATTTGGGTCAGTAAGAAGCGAAGATGACACCTTATGACCACAGTACTTATCTCAGCATGGTAGTAGTTGGGTTTCCAACCACAAAAGCAAACAAGCTTAATTGACAATAAACTAACATTCTGTAGCATATTTTATTGTGGAGAGAAGTTTTGTTTCAGTTCAGGACCATTCAGATAACTTGAAAGTCTAGGTATAATTTTCTTTATAGTTTATGTCTTACTTATATAGGTAGATCTAAAACTGGATGACTCAATTTATATATTAGATATATATTAGAGACAAATCACCTTCCCTTTCTGCTGAAGTGCTTCAAAGCTCTATTCATGTTAGAGGCCAGTGAGGTGCTAGTTCTCCATGCTAAGCCTTATTGACACTACTTGTCAGTTTCTGCACATCTGTCAATCAGGATTTGGCAATATATATGTAAGTTTCATTGCTTTGCACAACTATCTTGCCATGGTGGCAATATAGGATGGTTTTATCTCCATTGAACTGCACCCTGTAGTGAAATGCTTGTGTTATTAAAAGAGGTGGTGGCCAACATTTTGTTTTGCACTGGACATTGAGACTCAAACTGTTGCATTCTTTCCCTAAATTCAACAGGATATTAAATACTTAGCTGCATGCATGAGAAATGTTTACTGACCTCAGTCTCTCAAACATGAGCTTATTTTAAATTTAATTTCTTCCGTGTAAAGTCGAAGGCTTTCACGGATGGAATCCATAGGTTGTTGTGGGTTTTCCAGGCTTTGGGGCCGTGTTCTATCAGTACTTTCTCCTGATGTTTCACCTGCATCTGTAGCTGGCATCTTCAAAGGATCTGGTAGCATGGAAGAGAGACAGAGTATATATACTTATGTAGTCCCTGGGTGGGAGTGAGCAATTTGCATGTGTTACAGTTGGCCTGTGTGATGGCCTATTGTTAAATGGGATATCCCCCAGGGTGTATTGTTAGTCAGGGGACTACTCACTGTTATGCATATCCCCTGACTAAAAATACACCCTGGGGGATATCCCATTTAACAATAGACCATCACACAGGCCAATGGTAATGCATGCAAATTGCTCCCTCCCACCTGGGGACTAAACATGTATATATACTCTGTCTCACTTCCATGCCACCAGATCCTCTGAAGATGCCAGCCAGAGATGCAGGTGAAACGTCAGGAGAAAATACAAATAAAACACAGCCTCAAAGCCTGTGAAACCCACAACAAACCTATTCATTTCTTCCCTTTGATGATTATTGAAGTAGTCTCCAAAAAAGGCATCTTTATCACGCATCTCACATGTGTCACATATAGCAAGCTTGAAAAAGTAAAATGGCTGTATCACTCTTTCCAATGGTATTGTCTGGAGGTTCGAGGAGTCATACCATATTGTTGTCATATGAAATAGTTCTGCCATTTGGACCTTCTTCTTCTGATCTAAGAGAGCTCAAAAACAGGAATGACCCCTCAAAAAAAAAAAAAGTTTCCTTGTCTTGATTTTGAAGAAAGGTTTTTCTTGAAACAGAGAGGTAGCTTGTCAAGGATTTTTTTTAACCCTGTAGGAGATCTCAGTTCCATTTTGAAACTGGGATACCAATCCATTTTTTTTCCTTAAAAAAAAAGAAGGAAGAAATGTGTTTTCTACAATTTGAACAAAATATCTTTCAACAAAACTATTTTTTTTCCTTCAGAAATCACATACATCTGGCAAACAAAAGGGCCAGACCTACTGATCATAAAAACACAAACAAGCTGTCCATTGCTACTACTTTTAGTAGCCCAATCAACAAAAAAACAACAGCAGATCAGAGGTGAAATATAACTTCCCTGTTTACTGACTACTGGCCCATTTATGGACACAATACAATGGTTATGACCTATAAAGCCCTGGCAGTTTGGGTCTAGACTATGTGAAATACTTTGTCTTTCTATATGAACATGACTGTATGTGTTTTGTGATCATCAGGAAGGGCTTTCTTGTTCTCTCCACATTTGGGACAGATATGTGAGAAGCCTTTTTTGGTGGCTGTTTCTAGGCAGTGGAACTCTCTCCCACATGGGGCTAGGCTGGCCCCCTCTTTGCTCTGTTTCTGCTGCTGAACAAAGTTCTTTTTCTTTATACAAATTGAACTATTAACTTGTTGCTGCAAAATGCTGTTTCAATGTGGGCCACTGTACTTTTATCCCCATTCTTATATTTTAATGTGTATAACTTGCTTTAAATTAGTACCATTTTAATAGTATAGTTTATTTAATAGTTTTTAAACTGTTTGTTACTGCTACAATTGTTTTCTTTATCTGTTCTTTATTTCCACACTACACCGTTATAGTGCTATTATTCTACTTTCAGCATCCTGTGGAGTTCTGGGGTTTGTAGTTGATTGAGGCCAAAGAGCTCTCTGGCTGAGAATTCTAAATGCCCCTTCCTAGACTGCAGACCCCAAGATTTCATAGGATGTTGAAAATGGAATAATAGTACTGTAACAGTGTAGTCCGGAAATGGCCTGTGTCTTGCTTTAATATGTCTTGTGAGCCAGATTCACATTTTAAGGAAATGTGTGAAAACCAACCAGCAATATACAAACTCCACCCAAGCTTTGCCATCTTGTATGAGGAGTTTTGTTTTCTGTACAATATGAAGTACTAACCAAGTTAGGATTTACATGCCTAGAAATTAGCAGTCTTTAAACCATCTTATATTTCTGGGGTGTAGCTATGGGGTGGTGGTGAAGGCATAGCATTCCCAAAATTAGAATTGTGCCCCCATGAATGAAGTGTTTCTTTAGTCCACATACTTCTAGCCTTGCAGTGACATAAAAGAATGGTTGAGTATTTAGAAATAAAGTTAAACATGTAAAGAAAAGGAGTAGTAACATGACCAAGAGAATGTGAACAAAGAAAGTATCACAGTTCTAGCTGTGAGCAATTTATTATTGTAAAATTAGAAATGTGGAGACTGAAGGAAAATTCCATTTTTATTTTGGTGAAATATTCTCATTTCCCCCCCTCCAACTACACCTTTGCTTATATTTACTGTATGATTACTAAGCATGCTCTCAAATGTCTCCCCTCCAGATCTTCAGGATGCATTCCACACTCTGTTCCCTTTTGGGAGCATCAACCATTTATATCAACTCTAAGAAAACTTCACATGAAGTCTTTGGGTACTGATATAGCAACCCCATGTACTCCTTTCTGTTGTTGTTGTTGGTAGCAATAAATTTTCAACTCTAATACATGAAGTAGTTTGATGCTGACCTATCTGGATTATTTCCCAAGTTTTATGAGACAGAATATGTTCATCTCATCTTAACTGAAAAAAGCATCAAAAAACACCTGACTGTTGTCTAAGATGGCTGTATGGTTTTGTTTAATTTGTTGAGGTGAAGCCAGGCCTCATGGTTTCTTGCCTCTCAAGAGTACCTCATCAAAGACTGCTCTGCCCTTGCTTTCTTAACATCAACAGATTTATCACTGCAGTGAAGAGACAGAAGAATTCGGTGGAAATACAGAATGCCTTGCATAATCATGCATACTTGAAAGAGATGCCTCCAGCCTCTTGATCTTCTGAATGTACTTCTTCTGTCTTCTTTAGAATCTTCAGGGGAAAGCAGTAACCCAAGTTTAGTAACAGTACAGCTCTCATTTAAGTGAAAAAGTCTATACTGCAGTTTGATTCACTTAATATTTCATCTGATGACATTATTTGCCCTTAATAAGACTTCCTTGTTTCTTATGAGCATAGCTATAATCCTCATAATTATTGAATGAGTGTGAATTTTCTTTGCAACAATATGTTCTTATGAGCAGTCTCTATTTATTATAAACTGGAGAAGCCATATTTTAAAAAACCCTTTTAGCTTATATAAAAGATCTGTACCTGGTAGAGATGAAAGCTGCTCAAGCTTGTTTGCTGATATGACCACACAGGAATGGAAAGAAAATGGACATTTTCCTCATCATTAATATGAAAAGGTGTCTTAACACATCAAGAGATCCCATTTAAAAAAGGCAAATTTTGCACACCAAAAAATCAATATGGGATTTTGTATTTATATAAAGTACAATGGCTGGCATCCTGTTATGCATTTGAGAGCTTGTAAATTGAATTTATGGTCTCATTACTTTTCAGGTTCAAAGTAATGGTCATGAGCACAAAAAAACAGGCAGCATCTCACAGAAAGGCTTCCAGGCTGCTGCAGATTAGGATGCTTGAAATCATGACTGCAGTATTTTACTGGTCATGGGACCTGTTGACACAAGCAGTTGCAGCAGGTCCCCAAAGAGTCTTTCCAGCTGTCTGTCTTAGTGTGCCCCACAAATAGAGAGCATGGAAGTCATCATTCCCCAGCATCATGATCCTTTGGTTGGGCACTGCTGGACTTAAGAGATAGGTGGGGGGCATGACGTCTGGAGCATTAGTTATGATGATAGAGGTTCATTGTAGCAAAGTCAACAATGCAGGATCTCTGCTAACTTTTCCATAACAAAAATTGTTGTTGAGGAACAAAAATCACAAAATTCCAGGAAGTCTAAAATTTGGAAATAGAACTTTATAATATGCTCCCCCCCAAAAAAAAAAAACACAACCCTCTCCTCTACTGGGGGAAAAAGCTTTGAATGTTATTTGTTATTACATCTAACCACAGAATAAGTGAAGTATTATTTCCCTAATCAGCAATGTTGAGACTCTCCATATGGGACTAGGGTCCTTTGCTCACTCTACCTTGTCCTGTCATGCTCTGGTGGCAATTCTGGCAGAGGCTCTGTCAGGAAGAGAGCACAACAGGAATGCTCCCCTCCACACTGGACTGGTTTCCTGCCAAAGAGAGTGTGATGGACATGCCTCTTCCTTCCGCAGTGCAGCTGGGCACTTTCCCAGGCTGTACTGGGGCAGGAAGTGCCTCCATTGCACTTCGGGGGCTTTTGCAGGCCAGGTAAGTACAGGATGGTTGCATGATCGTGGGTCATTGTGGGAGAAAACCTGCCAATGATTTCCTGTCCCTGTGCTGGGACAACAGTGTCCTGCAGAAAAGGCCATTTTTTCCCCCTCAGATCAAGAATTTTTTCTCATCACAGTTCACAAACTATAACTGAAACTGTAATGGTCATGAGTGGAATCAAGGGAGACAAATTTAGCTATTCAAACGCCACTGACCAGACTTGTACAGTTATTAATTTCATTCTCAGATTTTCAAAAGTGTCTTTATTAGAGATGGAAAAAATATTGAACAATGTCTGAAAAATAGCCACAGAAAACAAAAGAAAACCATGTTCCTTGAGTGTTGTGAAACTGAATAGCAGATTCATAGACAGGCAAGAAGTTTCACAGCTTAGTAAATTTTTTTGCATGAAAAATACATGTGGGATTTTTTTTCCCTCGCAGAAAACAGTATTTTCTGCACAGAAAATAAGTTTCTGCCACAGTAAATAACCTTTATGTATGCGGGAAATGCTGTTTCCAGCACAGAAAATGTGCTGTGCATTTTTCTTTGGGGGGGGGAGGGAAACAGAATAAATTCCAAGCCATATATAGTCTTCAAAAATAAGTTTTTTTCAATGACTCTCTTGCAGAGAACAGAAAACAGTAAAATTATTTGTTCTCGCCTGGAGACTGAAGTTTATGGGGACTTACCTCCCTGGTTATATATTGTATCTGGCTCAATTAGAGGTCCAACAGCCAATGAAGCAGAATAGTACTAAACTGTCACTTGAAATTTCATTACTTAAAAAAGAGAGAAGATGCAGCCTCCATTCCATTTTCACTGAGACCATAGCACCAAGTGTGAGGGAAGAATTAATCCATACTGTTGTCCCCATGTAAATTAGCCTGCACTGATTGCTAGCTCTGAAATCATTTCCACCCTACATTGTTATAGCGCTGTTATTCTACCTTCAACATCCTGTGGAACTCTGGGGTGTGTAGTTTATGAGACCAAAGAGCTCTCTGGATGAGAATTCTAAAGGCTCCTCCCTAAATGTTGATGTTGAAATGATGTTAAAAGTGGAATAATAGCAGTATAACAGACTAGTGTGGAAATGGCCTGAGAGGGAAGCTTTTATCAGTGTTAGTGACAGCTGGTTTCCCAAACCGAATAATACTTGTTTAGGATAGGCAAGGGAGGAGAGAATTTTCTTGAAGATAAAAATATATGTGCAGCACTTCTTACAAAATTCCTCCCTGAATGTGCTATTTTACTTTGCATTTTTTAGTTCTTTTATTGTTGCTAAATGATGCATTTTTCATCATTTAGAACCAGGTTATGTTTGACCCCCAGTCTTGAGGGAACGTTGTCACTAAGAATGTGAAGACTATTAGTCCATTTCTTTCATCCTCAGCAAGAAATGGAGGCTCAGCACACTGGGCAGAGTGAGCGTCAACTTCTGTTGATTTTTTTTATTCTGGTGTGAGAGTGAACAGGCAAATTCTTTTTTCCCCTCAGCAACAACAGCATGTGTTGCAACAGCACACACACACACACAATAAACAAAAAAACAAAAAAAAGTGGCTAGCATCCAGACCAATATTTACAAGATTATAAGCTGGACTTAATGATGTCGTAACTTTAGGGATCCATGCTTACAGGTATTAATGACTGACTGAACATGACCCTTAAAACCTTTCTCAAAAGCCAGGCAATGGCCAAACTGAAGAGTTTCCAAGACATTAGAGATCCGTGCACTGGGAAAAGATGACTTCAGCACTGTCCTGGTTGTGGAGGCATTAAGACAACATGTGGCAGAACCTAAAGGGACTTCTTCAGCTGCCAGTCTCAATTGGCTCTGAAGCCAGGAGAGACCTGCAGTCCTGAATTCCTTGTGCTCTGATTTGCAGAACCCTTAAGTTGGGATGCTGCCTAGCTTAGGAAGTAGCATTCATTGGGGGATGGTACTAGAGTTCCATCACTGTAGCTATATCTACCAGTGCAGGATAGCAGCAACTGTATTTTCCCCGGAAAATAGGATTCTTTTTGCAAAAGAGCATACTTTGGACAAAACAGAAGGGCTTCAAGAAATAAGGCATTCAGGAAAATGTTGTAAAAAAATAGTTCCAAAATGAAGAAAAAAAAATTGGAAGTTTTCAAAACTCTCTCATACTCACGTTTAGTGGATAGAAAACTTCTATTTTTTTAAAAAAAATATGTCTAAGAATAAAATAAGTAAAGATGCACACTCCTAATTGCAACCATCATTACACTAAAAATGATGTCTTATATGTCTTAGATTCCCTTGGAGGGTATGGAATCTCAGAGCGAGGAACATGTGGACTGTGCAACTAAAAACAATGAGGAATTAGATAGTGCACCTTCTATTGATTAGAACCCAATGCAGAGACAGACAACTTGAGTCCCTCCAGATATTGATTGACCGCACCTGCCTTCATCCCTTATTATTTATTATGTTGGCTAGAGCTGACCAGAGTTGTAGTCCAACAACATTTGAGGGCTATCCCAGTTTGTTTGTTTTAATAGAACCACTATGAGGTTGTGGTTTGACTTAAGATCAGAGTTCAGATTCCACTCAGCCGTGGAAACTGAGTAGGTAACCTTGGAAACATCACATTCTTTCAGCCTAAAAGAGTGCCAGTGGCAAACTTCATCTGGATAAATCACGCAGAGAGAACCCTATGGTAGGGCTGCCATAGTCAGAACTAACATGAAAACAAGTAGCAACAATAACAACCAGTTATAATGGTAACCAGTAGTAAGGTTACTCATTTATAGCCAATTAGCAAATTATTCTGACTAGTACAAAAGATCTACTGAATTGCTGAAAATTATGCTCATTATTGTTGTATGCCTTCAAGTCATCTTATGGCAAACCTATCATGGAAATGTGTGAGTGACATGGAAACCAGTGGGTTGCCATGTTTGAGTTGGAAATTGAACACTGATCTCCAGGGTTGTAGCCCAATGCTCAAACAACTAAACTGCATTGGGTCTCAGGAAGTATATTTTGAGGAATTTCAGAAATACTTTTCAGAAGCACTTTTTGTTATTCACATTCCTTTCCATTTGCATTGTCTGACTTTTTTTCCAGGTGTCCATTTTGCAATGTATTACAGAATATCTGGGCAAAACTGGATCGTGCACAACCTCTTGAATGGTTAAAAGTATTTGTGATATTCACCAAGGTATAATTTGGTTTCCTATATAATCCGTTCCTGCAGAGTTATATATTAAGGTATCCCTTCAAAAACGTCAATATGAGATTGTATTGCAATAAAGCACACTCAGCATTTAATACTCTGAGATCATTTTCCATGATATTTCTGTAAATTCAGCACTGTTCCTATGGAAACACAGCACACTTGAATTATATAATATTGTGATTTGGATAAAACTGTACTTTCAGCTTAACATCAACATGGAGATTAAAAACAGAGATGTATTGGGTCATGCAGGAAAGCTCTATCAGGAGTAACTATCACTGTGGTTTGTAATCAGAAATCTAAATACATGGGTGTAAGGCTTCTGGACAAAGAATGCATCTCTTTTCTATGCTGTACATTGCCAGCAGCACTGATGGCATTACATAAATGTCTAGTAGAAATTGCATTAGTAATAATAATATTGCTTGCTTCCTCATCACAGCCTAATTAATTACTTTCTCTAGAAATAGATTTTGTTTGTCATACCTTAACTAATATCTACTTGTGCTGATTTTTCTTACACTTAATTTCATGCTCAGCATCTTTTATATACTTTGTTAAAAGAAACCCACAGATGGATTCCATGGCTTAGCAATTCTGCTGACCTCAGGTGACATTGTGGACTTTCATGACTGCACTATAGTAAGGGCTGGTAACCTTTACAACTTCCATGTCTATTGATATTTACTGAATGTAAAATAGGCCTGCTTTCAGCTCAAATGATGAGAAACAAAGTTCAGTCTGTCTCTCTTCATTCAATCTGTGTACAGTCTAATTTCACTAGATTTGCAGAGGATACTACAGAATTAATTTTTTTGTGAATTCCAATCAGCTTGGCAGCTTGATGAGTGAAACTAAAATGGAAGAGATAGAGAGATAGAGATAGGGATGGGGATGCTAGAGATAGACAGAGATGGATATAGAAACACAAGCCATTTCTGCACTGCATTGCTTTAGTACTGTTATTCCCACTTTCAATATCCTATGGAATTCTGGGGTTTGTGGTTTACTGAGGCCAAAGAGCTCTCTGGCTGAGAATTTTAAATCCACGTCCTGAACTGCAAACTCTAGGATTCTATAGGATGTTGAAAATGGAATAATAGTACCAAAACAGCTTAGGGTGGAAATAACCTAAACCATAAATCAGTATGGAATCGTGTTCTTACAATTTATCCTCTAGGAAAGAAATGTGTACATTTAAAATTGAAAGAATAATGTGCACAATAGTGCACTTTAATGTGTGTATGGATCTGTTGCTCAACAATCTGCATACTGTTAAAAAATATAGCATGAAACAAATCTGATAACCTACTTAATTATAACAGTGTAGTGCAGAAATGGCCACAGATATAGGTATAGATATATAAAATATTTTCCTAAGAAGCCTGAAAATTATAGCAAAAGTTGAAAAATTGATGGCAAGGCCAGGGTCTGAGGACGGCTGAGATCTTGGCTGTTGCAAAGAGGAATCTTTTTCTATAGGCACCTTTTCTATAGACATTTTCCATAGGCCCCACAGATGAGATACGGCAATGTAACATATTGTAGTATATGGACTAAGAAAATTGTTGCAAACCACTTTGTTTTTTCTTCCTGAGATAGCCTACTAAATAGAATGAGCTCTCTCAGATAATTTTACTGGCTTTTCCTCTCTATTCCTCCCTAGAAGGCATATAGGGACAGATTGTTATTTTTGTTGAAAAGATCTGAGAATATATAATATTAAAGTTACCTTGTAGCTACTGAGTACAATTTATGTTACCCCATAGGGAACAGATTCTCTCTCTCTCTCTCTCTCTGTGTGTGTGATTTGTTCAGTTTACACAGCTGAGGGAGGATCAAAGATGGAAGCATCCACTTACACTTGTCTGTTAATATCAACTACTGACCCACAGGGGGCCAGATAAGTATATGAGATTAATAAAGCTATTTTATTTTAACTATTTCACTTTTAACTGTTTAGAGCGCATACAACCAGTTAAATACAAGGGGGAAACAACCTGGCATAGGATATGCTGAAGCAAGAGGTTCAGTTTTGATCTCCTTCTTAGCCATCCTTCGGTGAGTCACGGTTTTGGTGGTAAAAAATTTTCTGAGCATTTAGTGTTTTGTTTCTTAGTTCCTACGCAATTCTAAACAAGCCATTCCATTTTCTTGGAAGAACTGTGTTAAAAGTCAGTGAGATAACTGACTGAAAATATGTGTTTGTTCACAGAAAGAATGATGTGTATGTTTGAATGTTAGAATGATCTGTTCTTTGTTCCTCTGCTATGCTATTTATATTAAGCAACTCTTGTCTGAATTTCCAATCTCTTTGGAAACTCTGTAAAAATCCTGATGTTTCAACAAAGCCATGTTCATCTTCCTCAGACCACTGCCTGCAGCCAACCTGACAGCAGGGAGTAACAAGATGGTCTCTCTTTGTCAAGAGTAATTGTGTGTGTGTGTGTGTGAGAGAGAGTGAGACAGGGGCAGAGAGGGTCCTTCCCAACCTGATTCAGGGCCCAATTTCAGCTCCGTGATTCTACCTATGAAACAAGAATAGACTGGTATTTTAGTCACAGTCAACAACAGGATCCTTGAGGATAATCCAGAAAATTGAGTTACAACCTGGCCAGCTCTGTCATGGAAGACCAAACTCAGGAGTCCCGTCCCCCCCACCAAAAATCCCATCCTTTAGAATGAGGTGGTGTTCCAGTCCAGCCCTAAGGGTAATCTCCTTCCTGATCTAAAGGTGTGATTCCCGAAACTTCCCATTCACCTGAAGGTGTTCATCAAATTCTTACTTCCCCCCTTGCTATCTGGCAACAAATCACCTATTTAAATGGCTCCACCCAGTGCCAGTAATCTCAAGTCCCCCAGAAGTGGGTGGGAGGGGGTGGGAGGAGAGAATCTATCCTAATCCAAGGCAACCAGGAAAAGCCTACACTAGCCCAGAGGTGGGCAACCATCAGTGCTGAAAGACAAAACCTCCATTCATACTACTAGGTCTGTCTGCCTTCCCCCAGCACTAGCAAAGGTTCCTTTCTCCACAGGCATGCACACCACATGGAGATAAGGCAAGACATTCACTCTGATGTGGCTTTCTCTATGTATCAGGTACTTCCATGTGTGAGACTGAAAAAAAGGCTCCCTTAAAATGTATGTCCAATGGTATGGTGATGGTCATATTTTACTATCTTACTATTTACCAGGCCAAGAAATGACAAATAAATGCCTTAGACAAATAAATACACAGAAGGAAGGAAACTTGAAACTAGATCAGACAGATTTCTGGTAGCTGCCATGGGCTCCATTGTGCAGGTTAGGTCCTACTCTTTCTTAATCAAAATATTTTTATAACTGATTTACATTGTTTGAGTCTTCATTTGTTTTTGAAATGATGTGCCTTTGAATACATTTTTATACTGCATATGTGTCTTTTTTCACAAGTTCCATTCTTGGAAACTTCTCAAGGGATTAGCACCATTTATGTAACATGATTGTCATATACCAGAAGTGGGCAACAGCAGTGAGATGAAGACCATTTTTTTCCCCTCATGACAGGCAGAGCTGTCATATGTTTGCTCCCAGTTCAGCCAAAAATACATCCCAGAAGTGACTGGAATTTTCTCAGTTTTCTTTTTTTGGTTGGCAAATTGCCATCCAATTGTGGATGTCTGGCCAGTGTTCAGGGATTTAGGAAAGTCACAGGTAAACTGCTGCTCCAGTAGTGGTGACTGAAAATTATTATTTTCAGGGATTTCTTTCAATCCACTTTGTTGTTATTTTAATGGAGATTCAGTGCTTTTGGACAGCTTCTCTGTATGTATGGGGTTCAGAGACTTGCGGGGCTAAATGTGACTCAGGTCAGACTTTCTCTACCCATGGTGAGAACACATGATGATAACACATTTACTTTGGTAAACACCATCCTGTTTGTGGTTTCTTTACAAAAAACAAACGTCCTTTGCTTTATAGAAAATGAATGGAATAACTCTTTGGAAATTATTTTCACTTGTGCTTCATTGCTAGTATTAACAATTTGTAATGTTCTTTAAATAAAAGCATACTAATGAGCTAACACTGAAACTAAATTATACACCTGTGATCCATGCCCCAAAGGCTATCGACAAGGGCCTTCTGCACTACACTGTTATAATGCTATTATTCCACTTTCAACAACCTATGGAATCCTGAGGTTTACAGTTTAGGGAGAGGTGTTTAGAATTCTCAGCCAGAGAGTGCCTTGGCATCAGTCAACTGCAATTCCACAGGATGTTGAAAGTGGAATAATAGCACAATAGCAGTGTAGCGTAGAAATGGCCAAGGTCACTGGCCCAGAAGTATGGTTGAGTTTCACTTTTTCAATAAGTTAGGTCTGAAGAAATCAATCTGCACACAAAATTGTTTCTGTTTCAAGCATTTGATCTTCCATATGAATTTGATCTTGGAGCTCTTTAGTTTAACACTATATGTCTAAAACAGTCACCTGAAATTCATTATACTGAAATCTTTAATAGACATTTCAGGAATATTTAGAAATGTACCCTATATTTATATTATAATCATATTTACCCAGTATTATTAGATTGCATCCTTAAAGGAAACTTACAAGACAATGCCACTGAGAGCTAATTTTTACCCTATTGTTCCCCTTGGCAGCTCATCCAGAGTTATTTAGTTGTCACTGGAACTGATACAGTATGAAATCAAAGAGACGCTTGCACTGACAACATGTGGGATCCTGCTGATTCTTCAGATCTTATACTATGTTTGTGAACAGCAATGAATTCATCACAATGTAATATTTTATTAATGGAGCTGATGACAAATAAGAAATGAGTTACCTGTGCCAGTGGAAGCCTGTTCACATCTTTAAGATAGCTCAAGTGAAATTCAAAGATCACCCTGTGTGGCATTTAGGATATAATAAATAATATCTTGTATATTTATTTTCCTCCTTTTGTTTCTTATAGTGAGCATATTGCTAGCTGGCATGGTGTAGTGGTTTGAGCATTGAATTATGACCCTGGAGACCATAGTTTGATTCCTCACTCAGCCATGGAAACCCACTGTGTGATCTCGGGCACTTTGTGCTCCCTCATCCCCAGAAAATCTAATGACAGCTTCACTTTAGGGTCACTGTAAGTCAGAAATGACTTGAAAACACATAACAACAGTTGTTAGAATTCAGCCCATCATTCATTGTGGTAGGGGGAGAAGGCTCTTCTGTTATAAGATAACTGCAGTGCACTTGTAGATTTGGTAGAGTTCATGGAGGAAATACAGGCCATTTCTGCACTAGGCTATTATAGTGCTATTATTCCACTTTCAACACCCTATGGAATCCTCAGGCCCCTCCCTAAACTGCAAACCCCAGGATTCCATAAGATGTTGAAAGTGGAATAATAGCGCTATAACAATCTAGTGAGGAAATGGCCACAGTCTGTTGGATATTGTCAGGCTTTCATGGGATAGGATGTGGACTAATGACTGTTTGCATAGTTGAAAATATGTGTGGTTAAAAATATGGCTAGTTAGAAGACCAGCAAGTACAATGTCTGATTGCTTTAATGTCATTTTTAAAATGCAAAACAAGCAGTTGTAGCAGAATTTGGTTCGTCCAGATTGTTTCCCTCATATGATTACACACCATGATCTAAATGAGTTTTTCCCCTGTTAGTTTGGGGTAAGCAGTTGTTTGGACCTAACATGTGTTAAAAATGTTAGTTCTCACACTATGTGCTATTGTCCTAGTACTTGAAAAATCTAACATGCACAGTTTTTAGTTTTAGGTGTGATGTCCAGTTTAGCTCTAATTCACAAAATGACATAAAGAAAGATTCGCTATACAAAACCTGTAGGGTAGATGGACATAGTGAAGTACCCTTCTGTAGTTGGTGGCAATGTAATTTGAATGTGCAGCTAGACAATGGTATATGGAAATAATATTGAAACATTTAAAAAAAACTGATCAAAATGGGTTTCACAGATGTTGAGAAACCATGGTGAGGAAAATCTTAGATGAGTGAGAATCTTCACAGTGCAGAAATTATTCTGTGTAACACACTGCATCTTTTTTTTTTTTAACGAAAATAGTATTTTATGCACAGAAATGTATTTTTATGTGTTGGAAGCTTCTTTTCTGCACAGATATGTTGTTTTGTAGAGAAAATGTGGTTTTCTGCACACAAAATATAAGTGCATTGTTGCACACTAAGGGCCTTTCTACATTACATTGTTATAGTGCTATTAGTCCACTTTCAACATCCTATGGAATCCTGGGGTTTATAGTTTAGGGAGGGGCATTTATAATTCTCAGCCAGAGAGCTCTTTGGCCTCAGTAAACTATAAACCCCAGAATTCCACAGGATGTTGAAACTGAAATGATAGCACTGTAACAGTGTAGTATGGAAAGATCCTCAGGCCTGAACTGCAGAGAGTCTCTGAAAACTTTCTGGATTTTGACAACCTTATTGTAGTGAGGAGAAAAATTGTAAAATGGGTCACCTTTGCTTTAGAGAATGAAATTTAGGGAGATTCACATCCTTCGGCAGTGTTGGCTGTTGGCTTCCATGGCAGTGGATCATGAATCTGCTCTGGGTTTTAAAATGTATGGGAACTATCCTGGTTCCTCACCCTCTCTCCAAAATAGGTTTGAGAGTTTGACATTTTTTTTCCAGAGTTTGGTTTGGAGCAGATACCCCTGAAATGAAAGCCAGTAGGCTCCAGTGAATCAGGGCATGCATCAGCATCCATTAAATTGTCTGGATGCATCTTTTGATGAATGTGGAGATATGCATCTCCTTCTAGTTCTCTAATTTTTTGAGGTTTGCAATGCTGTTTGTAAAAACAAATTCTTCCTTTTGTTGAAAGGAAGCTGAGATGCAACCTGATATTACCAATGTGCCATGAAAGAGTTAAGCAAGAAGGGAAAAGATTATGATGAGAGTACTGGCACATCAGTTCTATGTTCTTTTTTAATCAGCACATGGAATATGCTCTGTTTTCCTGGAGAGGGCAATTATGATTTCATAAGTAATTGATGCAGACTAATTGTAAATAATTAACATTTGAAGAAGTCTTTTAATTTCTTCATAAGACTAGTGCAGTCTGCTTTCCTCTGCTTTTCCTGGAAGCATGGCTAGAAATACATCATGTAAGAAAGGATTTAGTATGAAATAGGATTAAGTGTACTTAGAAATATTTATCATCTATTTTGCTGTTTCTAATCCTAAGTAAAACTATGCTAAATTGGCAGGCTGATAAAGGTGTAAGGGGCAGGTAACAACACAACATTAAGTCACTTGCCATTTTCTGGTAGTTAATCCTGGTGCTGTTCATTCAACTAAATGTCACATTATGATTTGCCAGCTGATATTTAGCATGTAGTACAAATGTGCTCTTGCCCCCAAGATATTTAAACTGACTTTACTATGATAGTATGCAGCATTATGAAACAGACTACCCTGCTTATTGAAAATGCTGCTTCCAGGGATAGGTGAGAAATCTGTTTGGCTTGCATTTCAATGAAAAGTTAATACATCTGCACTTCTTGAACTTGAAGATAAGCCAGAACACAGTCTGACATCAAAATCTCTACTTTTTTTTTTTTTTGAGGTTTGCAATGCTGTTTGCAAAAACAAAACAGAACAAACAAACAAACAAAAGCATACTAAACTGGAAACATTTTAAGAAATGTGTCAAAAAATTGGGGAAAATAAAGTTGAAATGCTTTATTCAGTATAAATATTGGTGCAAAATAGTTGAACATTTGAAAAAGTGCACATGGATGGGGAAAATTGTGGCCAGAATTCTATGTTGTCTGCTTAGTTTTGTGTGCACCTCCTGGCCTGAATTCCTCCTCAACCTACTAACAACCACTGGATCAGGTGAAGGAAGTATGTACAGCTAGCGATGAGGCACAAGGAAGGTGATTTACCAAGCAGCCACTGGATCAGGTGAAGAAGACCTGTTCAGCTGATAACTGGAGTACAAGGAGAATGATGTTTCGACCCTTCCTCCTGCCAGCAAAGCTATGATGAGGATTTGCAACATGGGTCCTGCTAGTCATTGTTGCAGCGTTGCTGGCTGGCAAATGGGTGGAGGGTTAAAATATAATACTTCCTGTCTTCCAGTCACCAGTTGAACTTTACCCAGTCCAGCAGCTGGTGGTAAAGTAGGTCTGGGAATGCCTTCGTGATTATGGCAATAGTGCCACAATCATGATTACATGGTGATCATGAATACAGACCAGTTTCAGATCTGTAACTTGAGGTTACATGTCTATAACTGTCATGCTTAAATTCCAGCCTGTGTATATTTTGAAACATTAATATAAAATAGGTATTTTTTTAATGTGGTGTTAAAGAAAAATACTGCTGTTACTCCGATGGAAAAACCCTATCCCGGGGCCCACAATTTGATATTAAATATGATTCTCTGTACCTGAGAGGTTGCCCAAATGAGCACGGAGGCAGGCATGGTCGAATGACCAAAAACCAGGTCAGGCCAGCAAAATCTCCAGTCATGTAGCCCCAGGAGACCTCAAGATGTGTAAAGCCACAATAAACAAAGGGTCCTCAGCCCTGAGATGCTGACTTGAGGGGATTAGTGTGTCTGCCCCAAGTTGAGCAAATATTCCATCAGGTGAGGACCATTTACATGAAATCACAGCACAAATTAACACAGCCGAAGATCCTGAGACTTTGGCAACACCTTGCAATTCCATGACACAAAGGAAATTACCATGGTGGAGCTTCATTATCACTCCAACACCCATTGTTCTCCCTGGGAAAGGTTTAGTCCTTCAAGTACTTTTCCCCCTACAAATAGTCCCGGCTTTTGAGTGTTTCTTTGGATCGTTCCTGGTCACCCCAGCAGACCATTGCTCCATCTATCGAGCAATCCCCTCAGCCCTCTCCATGCTGAGCTCCACTTCTCTGCTGCCTTTTCGGACCCAGGACTTCAGGACAAGGTGCAGTATTGCCCCAGCTACACCCCTTCAATACTTCCCTGTCCAATTTCCTCTCTTTTGCTTCTTAATAGCTCTTGGGTGAGTGTGTGCATGATTGCATTGGTGCGTGAGACTTGCATTCAATAAAGTCATTTATTGGGTATCTTTGGTTTTTGGCTTGGCCTGACCCTGTAAACACTAGGTAAAAAGACCCCACTAGATTACCCTGCCTCTTGCATTGCTACTGCTTGTGCTCTGGCTAGTTTCCATTCCCCATCATGTGAAGCACATTGGGGTGTCCCCCAAGGGACCCCAGAAACCAGGGTAACACTGCCATCTGATATGGAAAAAGAACATAACACATTGAAGTCTAGAAACATGAGGAACTAAACAAAATCAACCTTCCCCATCTGTAGGACTGAACCTCTTGGAGACGGTGTCCAGCCTCTTGGAGACAGAGGCTGCATTCTCCACATACATTCTCAGGGGCCTGTACCATACTGCCAATGTTATGAGTGTGGTGTTCTGATTCAACAGAAAAGTGGCACCAGAAAACCACAATTTTGTTTTGCTGTTTGGAACATGGATGCTGTTTTAAAACAGAATCACACTTCTGTAGGCTCTCAGGACCGTACTTTCTACTTTGAAGCACGAGTGCCCTTGTGTCTTGTTTTCAAAACAGACTGTGAAGTTGTTTTTTTCTTTGTTTCTGGTCACTGAAGTGACACCAACATTCAGAGATATAGGAATAATTTTTCCAGTGAAGTTGGCCACAAGAAATGGTTGCAGGAGTACATGTGGTCTATGGACTGTTCAGCCCTGTATAATTTAGATCACCCTATTTTTTTCCATGATTCTGCATGTTTTTTGGAAACCACGTGAACACAAAAATGTGCTTACTGTAGTAGTATGCCATAACTATGTGAGATGATATAGGAAAAGATGCATGGCCTCAGGAACATGGCCTTACACACTTTGACTATATCTGTGGAATTTATTCCCGCACAAAATATGCTGCTTTCTGTGGGAAGAAAAAAAGTGTTAATTTGTACAGAATAAGCCCCAGACTGCATGGATTTTCATCAGTCCAGGATTATCTACACTACAGCTTCCCATTGCTTGAAAAACACATTTTTAAACCATTTTTCATTTTTTTTAAAATGATCTTTCTTTCCCTATGTCCAATAGAGCCCTCACCCAGTGTTGGGTAGCAATGCTTTAAATTCAGCTAACTTAAGATAAAACACAGCAACACAGACTCTCTGAACCCAGAGGTCTGTTTTTGTGTGTGTCATTTTCACATGTTCTTATCTGAAAGTCAGTTTTCTGCTATCTTGTCAGAGATGGTTTGACCAAACCTCTAGAAAAATACTTTCTAAAGTTAGTGTAAAGGTCATGTTGCTTTAATTGCTTTAACTGTTAAGTGCACCTGGGGAAAGGAATGTGACTCAACCTAAGTTTGTGCTGAGTCAGGCTGATGAGCACCAGGTGCAGACAATACAAGGGTTGGTCAGGATTGGCTAGGTGTCTGTATAAAGGAAGCACAATCCCAACCAACAATGCACATATTGCTTGAAGTGTGTGTCTGCTGGGGTGGAGCAATCTTGATATGCTGGATTGCCATCTGGACTTTGTAAATATTGTATATATGTTGTAATAAAGAATAAAGAGCCTCCATATTGGAAGATTGCAACTTGGAGTTGGTGAGTGTTACTGGCTTAGTGCTTATGCTGCTAAGGGTGTTCTCTGCTGCTAGGCATGCTTCCATAGCTGTGTGTAACTGTTTCTGCTAATCTATAAGGAGTTTTTCCTTGACTGACTATTTTTGCCTTTTCCCCCCTTTTGTTCTTTGGGGGTCAATTTTCACATGTTCTTATCTGAAAGTTAGTTTTCTGCTATCTTGAAAAAACACAAAATCCAAACTCAGATTGTACTTTTTTCTCCCCTCCCTCCACAAAAATAAATACTTTCTGAACATATTTTTGAGTAAAGAACTGTTCTGGAAAAAATATATTCTGAGGAATATACAATCAGAAAGTTAACTGCATTCTAGTCTACATATTCTGAAGTGTGAACTAGGTCAGTTTGCTTCAAAACATGAACCAAACAAAATTTTCCAGCATCACTGATTGAAGTCAGCCCTAGAACTTAAGTGAGGAGTTCTGTGAAGAGCTAGCTGTATTGGTGGCTGTCAGCTTTGGATGCTGTGCAATTTGCTCAATTAGTTTATCAGATGTATTTCTCTATAGACTGTTTCTATTTAAAGGGACTTAATGGTAAAACAATGAGCAATTCCAGAGGGAAGGAACACACAAATGCTACTATAAGAGCTATTCAGAGAGCGAGTGATTTCCAATTTCAGTCAGAGATTTGCAACTCATGAATATTCAGTCTTTGGCTCCTTGCTTCTTTGTGGCCTCTCTGCATGGCAGAGATTTTATTTCCATGCAAACCATTGAGAAATCTTACCAAAATAAAATCTTCCTGTGTATCTTATTTGAAAAGCATCTGGAGATACAGCAGTTGCACTGAGTCAAAGGTCACTGAGAAATCAAACTCCATTATCAGTTATAAATATATATATCCAACACCTCCCAGGATCACTTGGAAAGTTGCAGACTTTTTGTTCAGTATTCAGTATGCAGTTGTCTGAGGGCTGAAGTTTTTATTTAGGCAAGATATTACTGAAAATCCCAGGAACCATACAGATTCCCTTTTATTTCCTGTCTGTTGTGACTGTTGGAAAGATCTTGAAAATATAATTGTACAGAAGCAGAATGTGGACTATATGAGATTAATAAAATCAGGAAATCTCCACCCCAGTCATGCAGTTCTAAATCCAAACGTACAAGAGAGACATCTTTTCCTTTCCAGGCTAAAAATGAGATTTTTGTAGCCATGAAATGGGTGGAACAGGAGAAAATACAATTAAAATAAATTGGGTCTTTGCTTTTTTGAAAATTGTATATTTAATGAAGCTATTCTTGTTCGATATGGAATGTTTTCTATAAAACAGAACATAAAGGATTAGTGAATTTTTTTAAAAAAGCAAATGATTCTAATACTATTTTTACCTCTATGTGAGCTCATTTTTTTGTTTATTTACCAAAGAAAGAAACCAAGAAGGAAGGAAGGAAAGAAAGAAAGATTTTTACTTTTTCTAGGAATCCTGCCAGTTCCTAAATTTGTTATAGGTATAATATTCAGCAGAAACTCTACAGTTTTAAAATAAGGCCTTTTCAGTCAGATTTAACATTGGTGAAATGACACTTTAATAAGAACGGTGACAAGCGTACCTTCCTAGGGATGTCAACAGTAATGATGCAATACAGAACTAGAGCAAGACAGGGAACAAAATTCTCTAGATATCACTCAGAGACAAAGATTTATGAGTAATGATCATATCCCTTTTTAAATGTTTGGAAACTAGTTCTCCTGGGATATTCCAAAGACTGAACACTGCTATCAGAGTTTCATCAGGGTAAGATTGCGGTTTGTTATTTGTTTGTTTGAGAATGTCAGTTGTGTTTATTTTTGATCAGAATCACATGCACACAAATTGGTTGAATCACATGGGAGAGATATACACATTTTTTGATACTGAAAAAGCCTTTGTGTTGTGACTTATTTCACATAGCCCACTAGTGACCTACTTTTGTCATGCTATAGACAAATTCTAGCTTCCATGGCTAAACTGAGGATGCAGAAAACCTGAATTGACTGCAACTCAGGATGGACCCAAAACATTTGGCTACCTAAGGCAGGGCAACAGAAGATGGCCCTCACTGCCCCAGGGCAAAGTACATAGGGCACAAAGTCAGGTAAATGAAGCATCTTTCTTGTAGTCTTCTCCTCTGTTTTGATAGCAAAATGTCAACAATAATGAATCAAATAAACAACCGTTTGCTGTCTTTCTGTGATCCTCAAAACCTGTAGTCTCAAACAGCTGCCTTATTCTGACAGTGTTGCTAAAATAATAGCTAAAGGTCACAGCATTATGATTTTATTGTCCCTCTGCATCCGTCCATCCATCCTCTCACCATTTTATTTATATCTCAGATTTTTGTAAGATTGGGATTGAATTGATACATAGCCACCAATAACCATTCCAGTCACCTTCGGGCAATAAGGTACAGATGTCTAATGAAGCTGATGACAGTTCAGTTCTAACAGGCTGTATTCCACAAATGACTATCCGAAGAGTGACATGTACCCCAGTTTGTATTATATATCCTTACCTTCTGTTGTGTCACAATGCAGTACAATGCAGGATTGTATTTATTCCCCACCTTTTCTCCAAAGCTGGAACTCAAGGTGTCTTTACAAGATTAAAGAAATATAAGTCAAAAAAAAAAAAAAAAAAGGAGAAAAGTAGCAGAGCACATCAAGAAAAGGTCTTTTCTTGTAAAACACGGTGCATTCACATAACAGAATTACAGCACTTTGATGCCACTTTAACTGTCACAGTCCCATTCTATAAAATTCTAGTATCTGTAGTTTTATGAGGATTTAGAATACTCTGCCAGATAATTCCAGTGTTCAGATGCTGTAGTTCAATATCTTACCAAATTACAAATCCTAGGATTTCATCGCATGGAGTCATTACTGTTAAAGTGGAATCAAATAGCCATGATGAAGTTGTGTGGCTATATCCACAGTCATTTTCCTGAACCCTATTGGAATGAAAGGTGGTCATCGCCTGCCAACAAAAGCACAGCAAAGAGAGAGAGACATTCTAGCCTCTTAGGAAGGGTATCCCAGAGCCTAAAAGGAAGTGGAGGAAATGACTACCAGACAGAGAAGACAAATTCATCCCTATTGAGTATCCCAGCATACACAGATGCTGACACTTGAACTGGTGTGAATATGTTGACAGACGTGTTAGGGATCACTGTCTATTCTTTCTTCTAATTTTTAAAGAAAAGACAAATGCTGGCATCCTGTTCAACATTTATGAGGTTCTAAGACAAATTTAAAATTTTGTAATTACTGGGATTGTTAACAACTCAACATGGCCCTCCAAAACCTTCCTTTTAAGACAGGCAGTACCCCAGTTGAAGGGTTTATAAGACACTGCACATGGGGTGCTGGGAAATGATAACTGCAGTGCTTTCCCAGTTGTGGGGCATGTTGAGACAAGCAGTTGTGGCAAGAGTTTGAAGGATCTCACCAGCTGTCTCAGCGTGCCCTGCAACTGGGAGCATGCTAAAGGACTGTCTGCGGGACCTTGGAAAACTTTCATCTGTGGTGATGCCAACTGGCAGGGTTTCTTTTATTTTTGGGTGGCGGGCAAGGAGGGGTTCGCTTTGACAGAAGTAGCTGCAATGACAGACTTCTATCATCTGTCAATGCAGTATCTTGGCCATCATCTTTTATTATTGAGAAAACAGCTGTGCCTGTATCTGGCTACAGATGTTCTGTTTTATTTTGCTGTGCTTGTTTAATTATTTCTGTTTTAAAATGTATTATCCCTTTCTAGAGTAAAATGGTATTTATTCCTAAGTAAATATGTTTAGCAGAAGAAGACTCCATTTAATCCTTCTAGTTATGAGGGTCTTATGACTTAGCAGAGTTTAACATGCAAAACTACATATTTGCAAAGTATTTGGTTTAAGAACAGGGTTGGGAAGCAGATTAGTTTGTGTATTTTGCTATAATGTATCAAGAACTTAGAATCATTTGTGAAGCTAGAGGAAAGGGAAAAGAAGGCTACCTAGAATACACACCTTTTCATAGGTCAATTGAGCACAAGTCTTACAAGTCTGTTCAGTTGGAACAGTGATCAAAGAAATTTTTAGGGATTTTCTGTCATGTAACTGTAGCCATATGAGTGAAAATAGCAGTTTGCCCCACATAGCTAAACTGAGATCTAAAGTTTTCAGGATGGAACATGGGAACATTTTTGTTTTTTTACTACAGCACTTAGAATCCCCAGCTAATATGACCGATACTGGCTGTGGGATTTGTAGTAAAAAGAGCAACTTTCCAAAGTCCTGCTTCTGGACCAAATACTGTGGCTTTCTAGTTAACCAGTATCTTTATATTTCCACTTTTTGAAATTAATGATACTCTGTGTTCTTGCAAAGCTCAGAACATTAAAGAGACCTTTGATTTATCTATCCTTTGTACTAGCATTTTCTTTTTTGCTCTAAGAAGTTGTGGTTTTTGAGGATGAGCCTTTTGTCAATGAACTTTCACATTGCAAACCTGTACTTGTTTTGTTCACATGTCACACTTCTTCCTAGTAAAGATTGGAATTGATCCCTAACATTTTACATTCCAAGCTTCTTTTTTTGCGAGGGGGAGGAATGGATGGGAGGTGTGGGCTTTTTATTTCTTTCCTGTAGCAGAAAAAATAAAAATAAATTTGCAGATGTCTTTCTTCATTTTGCAGTCTTTCTTCATTTCAAGCTTTTTCATCAGAAATTGCTAAACACTTATTCTTTTGACAGCTTCTTTATGAATAGTCTTACCTTCTCCATCCTCCCCTCCATGTATTTTTCAGCATGAACCCATTTTAGTGCATTTTAGCGAGTCTCATATAGCTTGCCATTCATTGCTCTCAAAAGTATACAAAAGTGTAAGCAATCATCAGACTTTCATTATATTCCCAGAGCAACTCTGTCATCACCACATTGCAAATTTGGGGAAAAAATGGTTTGCAGTCATTGCACCATTCTTTTCCACATGAACTAAATTTCAGATACTGTTGAAAATCTATTATGAATGGAAAAACCATAGAATGAAAACACATGGATAATTGACCTCTTATAGCATGTTCTCATACATTCCCAATGATGAATGAATTAGCATCCTGACATCAAAGTACTACAAGTGATGCTATCGTAATTTGGAAATAACATGAGGAAAAAAAAACGACTCACTGAAAAAGGCAATAATGCTGAAAGAAAAGAGGAAGACTATGGTACAGAGGAATTGGCTCAGCGAAAGAAGCCATGGCCCTGCAAGACCTGAACAGAGTTGTTAGTAATGAGATCTCTTAGAAGTCTCTCACTCACAGGATTGCCGTAAGTCAGGGCCCACTTTATAACACAAAACAGCAGTAGCAGCAGCAACCACCACACAACTTCCTGATACAACCTTGTACCTGAGTTAGAGTGTTGCTATAACAACATCAATGAATCTTGCTGATTTATCTAATATTCTATATTCAAGTGGACATTTGTAATAAGGAAAAAAAGTCGTACCAGTGATGGAAGTGTTAATGTTCTTTGTTGTTTGTTGTTGTTGTTTGCAGTCAAGTTGGCTTTCCCTATGAATGAAAGATCCCCAGGAGATCCTGTTATTAACACTGCTGCTCACATCTTTCAAACTCTAAACAGTAGTTTCTCCTGGGGCCTTCGTTCTGTCATATATAATATGTATGAATTAATGCATTAGCACAAGACAATATATTGCTTATAGAACAGTCTTTCCATGTTTATTTAGATAGAATATCCATTCTATTAAATGTAATATATGGTACTTCTGTACCATTTTAGTCTTAGAGATCATTTTTAATGTTTCTGGAGAACCTCTGAACAGATACCATAGTTCAGTGTTCAAACACTGTTTTGTCACTGTGCAATGACAAAACCACCCCGAGCATCCTTTTAAGTTGTCACAGCCTTCCTAACATGGCCATTTAGTAGCCAATGGAAAGCAGGTGAGGCAGGGAGAGACTAGCATCCAGCTATATTTCTATATCTACTGACCGGTGAAGAGCAGGGGTGGTGGTGATGATGATGATGCATCCATTCCTATAGCTGGATGCACTGTGAGATGGATCCTTTGGGACATCCCAAAGGTCCTCTGGAGATCCCAGAGGGTGATGCCATTGCTGTGCATATAGCTGGATGCCAAATGATCCATCTCACAGTGCATCCAGCTATAGGAATGGATGCTTCATCATCATCACCATCAACCCTGCTCTTCACCAGTCAGTAGACGGCATCTGCGGGGAGAGGGCTTAGCAGATGGATTGGAGAGGAGATGTGCTATAGTTCCTCCTCTGCAAAATTTGTTGGCCTATCTTTTCATCCAGAATCTCAGCCACTATTTCCCCTCGTATGGTTTACCTTGTTACTCCTATTAGCGTTCTCTCACAATGAAACTGCTAATCTTGAAGGTGCATAGGCTTTTCAAATATACCGTAGATTTCTAGCTAATGCTTCCAGTGTTAGGTTATCTAGAGATTAATCTACAGGTTAGATTACTCTAACCAATGCTTAAGAGCAGTTATCTTCTGAGATTATGTCCTGTCCTATAATCAGAATTCACTCAGAACATCTGTAATCCACTTTTCTCCCCACCTCTTAATTTTTAGATTTTGATTGTAAAGGCTTAAAGTGTCAAATGCAGACACATACTTCGATGGAAGCGGCTGCAGTTGCAACTTCTCCACTGAACTTGTATTGTTTTGTACAGCATCACCTGATATATGCATTTTTGTATATATTGTCTCTGAGTATGTATTCAGTGTGAATCATGTGAACATTTTGATCATATCTCACTTTCCACTACCCTTTTTCAATGGCATATGTGAGAACATTCCATCGTGTACTCCCAGATCACTAAATCTATTCCAGACAGGGAAGAAATTAAATACTCCAAAAAGAAATATACTCACTAAGTTGGGCCTTTTCAGCATGAACAGACTAATATATCTTATACTCTGTATGAATTTCTGGTTCTGATGTATGGAAGGAATAGAAGCTGTGCACCTTGGACTGATAGCGTTATTATTTATACCATATGCAAGAGACCCTTAAAGATTTGCCTTGAGCATTCTTTGCAAATCCTGCCATAGCTTATATCCTGGAATATGTTGTTTATATTCTGCAAAGCTTAAATAACATATACAGAAACTTAAGTGGTTCCTTATAAGGGAAATGCTATATTCCATATTTCATTAGGATAACTTAAACATTGTTAATGTCCGCATTTAAAGAGCTATACCTGGGTTCCATAAAGGTTTTTGTTTGTTTATTTTGTTTGTTTATAAGCATGATTGGAGGAATTGTAGTCTGAAGTTTATGATCTATTACCTGTTATATTATATCCCTACCAGATATAACAAGAACTCATATTCCTGCAAAAACTGATTTGAAGTATATCTTCATTCTTGACATTCCCTGCAGTAGCTTTCTTTCTCTATGTTCTGTTCCTTTTGAATTGCCTTTTTCCTACAGTCAGGCTGGAAACTATGAACAAGACCTGTACTGATTTCAGCAGGGAACTGCAAAGACATTTGGCCTTTATTTTCAATGCAAAGTCTAACCTAAATTGCAGGAGCAGCATTTTACAGTGACTTCAAAAATAATTTCCTTTAAGACGAGGCTATTAGATAGAGGACATTTTTCTCTTTTTCTTCATGGAGCATTTTAAATATCAGAGGGACTCAAGCATAGCTTTACTGTAACTATTCTGCCTCTTCTTTTTAAATCTGTGATTATTAATACAGTACTTGGGAACACAAATTTTTAAGAAGAATTTATTGGATCAAAATTAATTTGGTAGCAGAAAAGCCTAGTTGTAGTACATTTACAATCATAAATAATATCTGTCAGAGAACTTTGAAAGGACTTAATATATCTGTGAAATATAAGAGCAGCAGTGACATTTTTACAACAGATATAGGAAAGATGCTGTGTACTAGCAACATTTATCTAATTCATCTGAGGCCTGAGCTGAAGCCAACTTGTTCAAGGGAAGTGGTGGTGGCAGCAATATTTGTAGGGGAACAAGCATAGAATGTAGACGGACAGGGAAAGGTTTGTCAGCACTGACTTTGCTGTCATTTCCCCCTGCCCCCGTGAGTAAATGTGTTCATCTGCATTAGGAAGACACACCACTTTGCAGTAGCTCTGTCAGTAGCTTCACCTTAGCTCTCAGACTGCTGATAGTAAGAGCCAATCTAGCCTCATTGCAAAGTAGGACTGACCTTGTGACAGGAGCTCCACTAGTGGAAAAGGCAAGGGATGGATTTTGTTAGAAGATGGCAATTCCTAGGATCTCAGTGGTGAACTCTCTTGTGAAGGAAATATGAAGGTTATATTACATTCACCACACCCAGAGCCATATTATTAATTCCTGCACGGAAGACATCAACATCTCTAGTTCTTCTGTGGTGAATGGTGGTGGTAGAGGAGAAAGATTGCCACCCCCAACAAGTCTTTTGGGTGATATGCTGCCAATCCTGTACGGTTAAAGAAGATCAAGAGCCATGGAATCTCTGGGTTGGCTTCAAAATACCAGAATGTTGTGTGAGTTATTTCTGTACAGATCCTAGCTTATGTTCTTATACTGCAGAAGGCTGCTTCACCACCATAAATCTGTTGTAACATTTGAGGAAACAGCACCAATTAGTCCAGCTAGAGGTAAAAAAAAAAAAAAGGCCAAAATCAAGGGTAACACAGGGAAATATTGGCAGTGCAGTACTGATGTGAGGGTTCCCTTGATTGCTCGCCCTGTGGAGGGAAGGTGGATGATGGGACTTAGGTAGACCACACTAAATCCTCTCTCATACCACTGTGCTCTGACCAACATGGCTCAGAGGCAAGCAAAACAAAACATCCAGCAGAGTTGAAAACACAGCAACAAGAAGCATGTGCAGCAGAGTATATCATGCAACACTGCTCTGGCCCCAAAAACTGCCCACTAAGAACACTAGTACACAGTGTTGTCATCCAAAAATATACCTGGAGGCTTTTTATTCTTCAGTTCCAATATATACATCTGTACAGGCTTGCAGATCCTCCAACAAAGGTTCAGCATTACATCACCATATCAGGTAGAGATATGCTCCGGCAAAGCCTCTGGCCAGAATCAGGGAGACTGACACCGTTTCCGCACTACAGTGTTAAGGTGCTGCTATTCCACTATCAACCTCCTATGGAATTCTGGGGTTTGTAGTTTAGGGAAGGGCACTTTGAATTCTCAACCAAAGAGCTCTTTGGTCTCAATAAACTACAAACCCCAGAATTCCACAGGGCGTTGAAAGTGGAATAGCAGCAGTTTAACACTGAAGTGCAGAAATGGCCTGAGAGAAAGGCTTAGCATAGACTACCTCTTTATATACACAGAGACTAGATGATGTAAACCCAGCCTGGATTACATGTCACCATGGCTGATGAAACCCCTTGCCCAGGTTTCATATCACTATGACTCAGCCTTATTGTCACATGGGCACTAACTCATGCTTGCACAGTCATCTCCAGGTGCTTTCCCGCATGCACATCATAGTATTTTTAATTGGAACAAGAGTCACAGCAATCTTTATCCAACATGCCCCATCAATAAGGTCGCTATAAAGAACAAAAGTCACTGTGGAGCCAGGTCACTGTAGAGAAAAAGTGACACAAGTTGACACATTTCAGTGCCATTGCAGATCTCCAACTACATAAGTGAAATGTGGCTATTAGATGACTTAGCTGGATGGAGTCTGTTTCATACTACCATCTTTAGCAGACTTGTGTTCTCCTCCAGCTCCAATGTTTGGACAAGTCAGCTTGAAACATATTCCTGATTGCCCTTCACTGTAAATAGGAACCAATCAGAGTGGAAACAGACAAACACACACACACACACAGGAGGATGAAAGAAAAAAGTTCCACCACTTTTTGTCCTGCCTGCAAGATCCCATCAGATCAAAAACACTGTAGACACCATAGTTCAGGAAATCATCTTTCTGTCCTTATTGATAGCTGTCCAAGGGAGCATGTTTTAATTTATAACAGAGAAACACAATGCTTTGCTATTCCAGCTTGATTTCCCAATAATCTTCTCTGTGAAGAAACTTCTTAACTGACAAAAATAGGTTTGTCTTCCAGTGAGTGGTACAGACTTATGCTTTCTCAATTATATTCCCAGATCAAGTTATCCTTACCAGTTCATTACTGTGCTGGCAAATGTCACTGTTAATAACAGTATTTGAAAGCAAATCTATGGTTTTGTTAAACGTTCCAGTATAAAATGGAACTCATATGGAAATACAGATGGTACTAAATAAGAACTTAAATTTGTATATTATTTGTAGGTGTTATGTCTTAAATGGGTTGCTTATAATGAGATTTCTTTCACAGGCAAAACACCTTTGTATGTTGATTCAATTAGTTTTGAAAACTTGTGATGCTGCTCCCAAGGTGCTTACACCTTGGAATTTGCCTCCTAGTCAATTCATTGAATGTTCACAGTCTAAAGTCATACTGCTCAAATGAGAACATGATGTGGGTGGATGCTTCTAACGAGATAATGGAGATTCAAATTGACCTTTAATATTTACTGTAACCCAACACGAAAATATAATGATTGATTGTTCTTACTTCCCATAACCTGGTGTGAGGTTTGAAGCTGTTTTGATTTCAAGTATGCCAGAATTATTTGTACATTGTACATTGGTACCATATGGTTTTTTAATTTTAAAGAGCAGGTCATATTTTTTCAATGCTTTTTTCCTGAATTCCATATTTAGATACTGACATTGGAATATCCCTTCCATAATTAAAATTAGTATAACTTGTATTCTGTTAAATTGGCCTAACTTTTTATCACTACCATACCGTAAACAACCTGGTGACATCTCAGGATGAAATATTTGTGAAAAATTGCAAATGCCAACTGCATATCTCTTTGACGGTTGTTTTCAGTGATCACTGATATTAAGGTAGCAAAACTGACACTGATTTATTTCAACTAGGAATGCCTTAGTAACCTATTAGGTTCAATTACCAATAGCTCCACACTTGAATATAAGGTTCTAGATCCTCTTTGTGTCCTTTTCTACCCGATTCAATTCCCACCCACATATATACTGAGTAACAAAAGCAAAACATGTGAATATTATGGCAGGATGCCCAAATAGAATTAGGCTGCATGCAAAGTGGTAGTTATAAACCTGAATCCTGTTGGAAATCTCAACTAGAGTAGGCCAGTTGAATCAATGGGATTTAAATAAGTTCTCATTTACTGTTCAACAATTGATTTAATGCACACAGAATACATACAATGAAATAGGAACCTGTGTTGCATAATGATACTTCATACATCCTCTCTCTCTCTGTATGTGTGTGTGTTTGTGTATCCATATGTACAAATTTTTATACATGTAGTCATAGAGAAAACAAATGCAGTTAGAGGCATAATATCTTGCAAAAGTGTAAAGAGAATGTGCAAACAATAGTAGTAAACCTGGCCTGCTATTTATTGCACAACACTTTTGGGAAGAAGGAAGAATAGAAGGAAGAGGGGGGCAACTTTCTTGATCCATTCAGTATCTTGCATCCCAGAACGGCCAACAGCATGCCTGTGGTCTGGGAATTCCACAAACAAGACACAAGAGAAAAGCTTTCTTACTGAGGAAGGGGACAGTTTGCTATACATATGAAATGGAGTAGTGTTCTCAATTTCATTCATTGGACTTTGAATGATATCCCTGTTATTTGGATTCAAAGGTTAAGAGAAACCTGGTGAGCGTCAATACTGCTTTTTTGGTTCACAATGTTCTGTCTTATCCACACCACATACAATGGTTGTAAGAGTGGAGGCAAGGACTTGGGTTGTGAAGAAGCCTATTGTGGCAGAAGTGATGAGGGCATTTAAACCATGCTAGTTTTACAGTAAATGTTTTCAGTAAAAAGAATTCTCCATGCTTTGATGGAGAGAAGGCTTGTCAATGTAATCACTGCTCTGTACATTCTTTAGAAGGGACCTTCAAAGGATGGGGACCCTGTGGTCATTGAGATTTCAATGAACTAATAGTCCAGTCAATAGAATCCCAGTAGTCAGAATTATCAGACTGAATGGTCAGACATCTGGGGAGCTACAACTTCTCAGCTCTGGACTACCTGACACACAACTGGTACCTAACTGTCTAAGATGAAGACATTTTGCTTAAAATATCAGGAAAGTAAGGATGAAGAAAACATGAAAACTTTTTTTATCCTATGAAAAAGATAAAGATAGTTTAATATGTAAGAATTATGCAGAAACTCAGGAGATCTTCAGGAACATTGTGGGCTTCTGACATAATGGGGTAGAACAAAAAGATACCCATAGAAATAAAAAAAATATAAATTTTCCACAGTTATGGGGAAAGACAGAAACAATTATTTCATATGCATGAGTTTTTCAGAAACTCTCCTAATCCATAAAAACTCTGACATTGTGGAGGACATTCATGAAAAAGGAGCATATTCTTCAATGCAAAATTCTTAAGTTTATTGAAATGTATAGTTCAGAGTAAGCATATATAACCATATGAGTCAATGTGCTGATAACTTTTGTCAAAGGTTAGATATATATTTAAGATTATTGGCCAAAATTCACTTGAGGACTTATGACTTCATAGGTGGATTTTGTGAAATTGCTCAGTTCTGTTTTCTGCATAATGGCCATATTCAGTGAAGCACTGTGGTTGTGTTGCACATTTGGGAACGATACACAATGGAACACTGGCTAGAGTGTGTCAGTGCAAATCAATAGAAGCTGATGTTGATTGGGACACTCTTGCCAATGTCCCTTTACACATCTTTGCAATTCACTAACAGAGTTCCTTAGTGCCTCTGCTACATAGCTAAGAATATGTAAAGTTATGCAGTCTAGACTATGATAGAGAATTCTGGACAATTTGTATGAATTTGAGCCAGTATTTGTAACTAAATAGTTTAATGTAAAGTTCTCACTTTGCCATGTAGTCAATTGTATGACTGTATCATTTACTGAGAACAATAGATTGGAAGATTCTCCGGTGAATGCTCCGTTAATGGCATGAAACATAACACAGTTATTAATCTATCATTTGATCAGTTAACAGTAGTGCTACATGTTAACCACTATATATGGATTGCAAATTAATACTGACTTTTTTTTAAAAAAAAAAAACAGCTAGCACAATAAATAGTTCTCATGAACTAATTGCTATTTTTCTTGCTGCAGCTAATATGCAAATATATACTATTTTTAGAGGTGACAGTAACGCAACTCAGCTTATACTCTAGATGTATATGTTTAGATAGGAATAAAAGGAGAGTTATAACTCCACAGACTGTCCTTTGACCTTGTAACATGCTGTCCCGCTTCTGAACTGGCTGATAAACTTGGGGTTGCTGATATCATCCTTTCCCTTCTGCTTTTCAAGTTTCTCCAAATCTTCCAAGAAGAACAAAACATCTTATCTTTGTTCCAACCACAGGAGGTAACTAAGGCCCTTTCCACATGGGGGTTAAAAAACGGTGTAGAGCGACCTCTGACGGAGGTCATCTACACCGTAAAGTGGATTGGGGCCGACTACTTTTGTGTAGTTCCAAACCCCAATCCACACTAGGGCGACCAGAAGTGGCGACGCTGTGTGCTTTTTAAAAACCACTTTTCATTAGGTTTTTAAAAAGCACGGGGCGTGCAGCCACATGCAGCCCCCTCACAGTGCCCAGTGTAGATTTGCAGGCATGCGCAAGGGCGTGCCTGCAGACCTGCCAGGGGGTGGGCTTCTGGCTGGCGAGCTTCTCTGGTTGGTGGAGAGCCTCCGACAGTCGCAAGCCGCCATTTTGGGTGCCGCAGGACACCGTGGGACGCCGACGAGTGTGGAGCAGCGAAAAAGCACTGCTCCACGTGGCGATGGACTTACCCGGTTTCAGGTAAGCTCCATTTTGGCGTGTTTTCGCCCATTTCTTCCTCCACGTGTGGAAAGGGCCTATGTTTTGTTTCTCTTGAGCCTGCTCAGATGGAATTAGACCTACCTTGCCTTTCTTTCTCAGGGTATTTCTCTTAGTAGCATTCTTATTTAAGAAAGCATACTGAGTGTGGAAATATGGAATCTGATATTCAAAAGAAGCTCAATCCACTTACTTGCACACTATGGAATTCCCACTTTTGCTATGAGCATGGCATGTGGACTTAAGTGGCTTCCTGTCTATCTCCTCACACTTGTGGTATGCCAGCTTCACTAGGATGGATGGAAAAAACAAACAAACCCAAATACACATCAGAGTTTCTGTCTTTTCTTGCAAAGATCTGAATATAAGATCTTCTAATACTGTCCTATGGAAGGTAAACACAATATTTTATACATACATTTAATTACATTCTGTACTTTTATTCTATTTGTAGTTACATCTTTATCAAGAGCATTCTAAGTCGATGATTTGCCATTGATTTAATCCAAGAAGAAATTATTTTGTTGAAGATGTTGCTGAATAGATTGATCCAAAGTGGAGGCAAGTTACTTCTTTGAACAGTTCACTGACGTATTCATGGTTTTCTATACAAACATGATCCACTGGTCCTTGACTGATAGACAAGGTATGATGAATGAACAGGTGGATTTTGCACAACAGTATCCCTGTCTTTGCAAAATAAAAGGAGGTGAGACATGAAAGTTATGTTTATGACTCAAACTATTCTGTGTATTTCACTCAGAGAAACTATTTTATGCTTTAAACAGACAATCACTGTGCAGGATTTTAGGCTTTAATGTTAGTTGATCACCTTAATCTTGACCCAGTCTTTTGTGAAATAATCACAACTTCTTCTGAAGTGTTTTTTTTTTTAATATATGCATATCCAAATTAAATCTCACAATTTAGGAAAATAGTTGTGATCTGAATATTAGTCTGGGAGCATGGATCTAGTCCATTCACTTAACAATCTAGACTAAAAAAAGTCTCCAAGCATGTCTATAATTTACCTACTTTTTAGAAGAAAAGAAAAACAACATTCTAGCTTGATTTAGTACAATTGATGACTAACCATGGAATAATGACAGCAGACATAGAAAACTGGGTAACATAAGGGCCACTTTATTAGACCTAACCTATTTAAGTTGCATTGGCCTAGAAGTGGAGTAGGAGGAGAGAGCAACCTGATGTGGGTCCAGCTGAGGTCAGGTGTCAAAAGGGAGTTCCAGAGCCTTATCCTATAATAACAGGATGCCAAAGGTGTACATGAAAGTCTTATATTCTCTTCCCATTATTTTTACCTCAAAAGGTGGGGGAACTTGAGGTTCACCAGCAGTGCCAGCATCTCTTTAAAAAGGTGAGGAATTATAGCTCAAAAGGATGTCTGTGAGAGGGGGCAACTATGATATCTTTTCACCTGCGTATGCCAGTATTATCTGCAATACATCAGCTGGGAGCCAGAAGAATATTTTATTGAGGGATTCACAGACACACACAAGAAATCCAGCAGTGTCATGAACCAAACAAGCCTAGTGAAAGGAAAGAAGAGAAAGCTTGGCTAGAGAGAGAGAGAGTTCAGGTATATAGGGTGATATTTATGGTCCTGGAATAGAAGATCAAAAGGAAGTGTTTCAAACACGAGAATATGAGGGCAGAATGGAGGAACAAGAGTCTGGGGTGCAGCATGACTCCTAAAGTGCTAGTGTTTTGCTTGTGTTGCCATGTTGCAAAATTACCTGGGCCGGAGCTGGGGGTTTTACACCTTTTTCTACCCTGAAGGGGTGAGTGTTAGTTGCTCTTTGGCAGAGTAAACAAAAGGGGTCTGGAATGGACTAATTGTCTAACATTGGGTGACAAAACATTGATGGGAATCCTGAAAGCCTCTAAATGTCTTGGCTGGGTAATGTGATTGGGGATGGTCTCTGTAGGAAGTGTACAGCTGGGTGCTTTCCTACCCCACTTGGGCACTTTTGTTGACCATTGTATTCAGATGTTGTCTATTTATTCCAGACTTTTCTGCCCATGTCTTCTTTACCTTATGACCTGACCATGCTGAGGCCATGCTGATCTAGCCCAGGTGTACAGACACAGTCCTGCTTGCTGGATGTTTCTCAGCCATAAGTGTCCATTTTTATGTAATATTTCATGCCACTTAAACAATATTTCTTGCCAATCATGCTATGCCATGTGATGGGGTGTAAGGCATAGTAACACTACCTGTCACAGACAAGGGACAAGTGTTTACTTATTCCTTTTCCCCCAACAAGGCAGACAATATGGCCCTCACACCCTGATGCAAATTCTCCAGGAAGAACATATTCTTCTCTTCTGATGAATGAATGCCCTCAGCCCTGTAGAGCTCTGGTTGGTAGAAAAGTGTGTTAGGGTGTGAGAGTAAATGGCCCAACCTGCTGCCCAGGGCATTGCAAAACTCCCTGTTCATGCTGTGAGAGCATGATCAACATGCTTCAGATTACCAGCCTCCACCCTCACCAAGCTTGTTGGGACAAAATGGAAGAAAAAGCAGGGGAAACTCCAGGCCAGAAACGTTCTTTAAGCTGAAAATTATGCAAAGCCTGCAAAACAAGGACCTTGCCTTGCTGCAAGTCCAGTCATTCCCACCAAGGTGAATGACTAAAACATCAGGAGGAGGACCAGTACATTCCTCAAACAGAAGAGTCAACAAACTGCTCTGCTATAGGCCTCTTCTCCTAAGCTACCCCACAGTGGCAACATTACTCAACGCCAAAAATGGCAACTTCAGGCCTGGCATGCTGCTTAGTTCACCATACTATGGCCACAGATCAGGACCCGCTGTCTTTCCAAACAGCACCTAGAAAATAAAAGAGAAAGAGAAACACATCAGTATAACAGGAAAACCTTCAGCACTGAAGAGGACACACATATCTTTTGGTCGCAATCAACTTCCAGCTCCCAATGTAGTGTCTCACTGGAAAGCTGAAGCCTATTGCAGAAGCAGAGGAGGCAACCCCAATCTGAAAAGAATGAGTGTCAGTTTAACCTGGTGCAGGCCCAAGCACCGCAGGACTTTTGAGATAACTGTCTAAAACTGGTATGTGAGGAGGGGGCAAAAAAAATCAATGTGAGAGAATAACAATCGCAGTCTAGACCCCCTGAGCTCTATATAACACAGAGAACAAATGGGTCGTAATGTCAGGTCAGAGTACAATCTCAACTGCATCTTCACTCCCATCTCTTTCTGATCAGTCTGGGAGTGCCTAATGCACAAAACCACATAATCACTGCTAATTTCTAAATTCCCCAAAGTCACATGATCACATCTAAATCACCAAAGAATTGTTAGCATTGGTCACTACAACCAATTTGCTAAAGTAAGTCCCCAAATAATGTGGTAAACATTATCATATGAAACAGGGCCACCTCATAACTAAAGCTACATATGACAAGCCATACATTAGCTACTCCCTGAAGCACATCTGCAGAGAAAGGCTCATGCTTGTCAACCGCATCACCATGCTCCCTTGACTAATCCTCCAAGGCCTTGCAGACGTTAAAGTCAGATACTAAGTTCTCATACCCTTGTGTTGAAACTATGAAAGGTAACACTGACAACTTAGTCCAAATGGACTGAGATGCCAACACCCTGCTCCACAAAAAAAAATGCAATACTGCAATATATGGCCAACAGAAATAGGCTAAGTGGCCTCTTACCTATTAATCATCCAAACTGTCTTCCAGCCTTCTGGTAACTCTGCCTGGTGCTAGGAGCTAATGAGAGACAGATAGCTCATGCAGCCTCACCCCTTCAAGTCACCATAGGTCTATTGACATTGGAACAGATCCATAATGTGTTCCCAGGGCAGGCTTTCTGAAGGACTCCATCTGTTGGCAGAAAAGAGCATCAACCATCACAATATCTATTCCAGCCACAGGCAGATCTGTAAACAAAATATTTTCTTGCAAACATTGCAGAACAAAGGCCCCAACAAAGCTTACAACACAGAGTGATTTTGAAAATATTGTGTTAATAACATGGAGAGCCACCATATTATCACACCAGAAATGAACAGAGGAGTTAGCCAACTCTTCAGTCCAAATCCAAACAGCTTTCATAGTTGTGGGGGTGAGGGGAAAAGCCAAGAATGTCAAGGCAGTCAGTAAGCCAGGCTAAACCCATTCTTCTAGCCAATGCTGAGCACACTGTTGTCTTCTAAAATGCATATCAAAGTCTGTAGACCCAGCTGTATTTTAAGACACCACCAAGTCACCTCAAAGTCACAGCTCATCTTTCCAAACGGAAACACAACTGAAAGATGCAAGAAAATCCTACCACATTTCCAAATCTTCCTTATTACGCCCAATCAGTCTAATTCTATAATGTGGCTTGCACACACTAACAATAGGGTCACATAGATTCCTCCTAAAAGGCCCTATCAGGAGTAAGCACCCTACAGGCAAAATTAAGATTGCCAATCAACTTCTGAAAGTCCCTAAGAATGGTTTTCTGAACCCCCTGAAAGGCTGACACCCTCCTATTCAAATCATTTAACTTTTCCTGAGGCAACCTACATTACAGCCATAAGGAATCAATCTTGACATTAAAAAAAAAAGTGACCTGTCCCTCAGTCTTCTCATGATCCAAAAGGGCGCCCAAGTCCTCTGTGAGGGAATAAAATTCCCTCATTAAAGAAGTGTGCTGCCCATGCCAGTGTGACAAATAAACAAAGAAATCATTGCGGTAATGAAGGGTATGTGAAGGGGCAATTAGGTATGAGTCACAAAGCACCCTATTCCCTCCGATGGATGCCATCAAATAGTTACTTCCTCCTGCAGTGCCATTTGCCATGCAGGTCCAGGTAAGCATTATTGACATAACTATTACTTATTTACTATGTCAAATAGATATTAAAACAAACAAGAAAAACTGAATAAAAACTGGTGAGGGGGCACTCTGGGAGCAGTAAAAACACACACTAAAATAATTCAAAAATATTGTGATTTGAATTCATTTTTGTATTCCAAGCATAATTTATAAGTGCCCATTAGAATACAATTATACCAGCATATTAGGTGATTATATTAGCAAATTTCTGCAATATTACACTGTAGAGATTTTCTAAAAGAATTTTCATCTTAAAAAAAAAAAAAACTTTCCAGGTAACAACATATGTTACAACTTGACAATGTTTTTTTCTCTCTAAATAAACATGGAATTTCAATATTCTATCTACCCTTCTGCAAACTTAACTTTCCTACAGATGTGGAATAATGTGAAAACACTTCCTTATAATTACAGTATCTTTCCTTACTCTTTCTCTTTCTTTGATATGCTACTGATGACTTTTTCCCCTCCTATCCTTGCACTTTAGGTCAAGGGGAGTAATTAACTTCTGTCCTCAGAGTGAGATTTGAACCCAGGTCCAAGTCTGAAAATATCCATTGTATCACATAGTTTTACATTTAAAGCCCTTAAAAAAGTGAAAACAGTTATTTAAATCTTTAATTACTTCAGCCTACTTATTCTGTTGAACACCTTTCTATATGCCATATTCAGTTGACTTTGATCCATGATTTCATGAGAAAAACTGATTATCAGTATTACAGGTAAAGAGCAGAGAACTATAATAGGGTTCTGATACAGGAGAAACCTGTCAAATGAATAACCTAGTTGTTTTATTAAACATGTTTTGTTATTCTATATAGAAAATACATTTTAATAACAGATCAGTGTTCTGCTCAAATAGGTCAACACTCTGTTTCATTTAACTCTTTGAGAAATACGAGGCATTGGTTTTTATACAGGTTATAAATGCTCCAGGGAGACAGCTGGTATTACAGGTCAAAGTCTTGGTATCTTGAAATGCTGGCCTTCCTGACAGCACTTTACATCTGAGGAGTCTTAATGCTCAAATGTTCTGTGCTTTCAACATTTTTCAACCCCATCTTGCCCTACTGGCTGCATCTTAGACTATTTAAAGGTAGCATGAGTTGACAGGAGCAAGTTCTTTTTCGACTAAGTGACAGTCAAACTGCTAAAACCTTTAGAGAAAAGAAAGTCTAAGAAAATCCTTAAAGTTTTTTCCCCCTTTTTGGACAGGTCTCAAGCATGAAATTTTGATAAACGCAAGGAAAGGAAGTGTCTGATGGGGGTGAACAAAACTAGTGATCTGAAGACACTCCATTTTGTCAAGGAAGGGTATGACATCTTCTAAACTCTAAACTGTTGCATTTCTCAAATTGGCAGTTTCACGCCAGTGACCTTGTAAAATGTTAGGCTATCATTCCTGTGGTGTTTCTTGGGAATTTTCAGAGCGTACCTGACTGCCTTAACCATTCCAAGTTCAGGAGTCCAGATACTCAAATCAGTGAAGATCAGACATGGATATTAGTAATGTCACTTCATATTTTTTTTTCCAGTCCTTCATTCTGGTAGAATATTTGGAGGTATCCTGTGAAAAAAAACAATGTGCAACCAGGGATGGATACCCTTATAATTAGTCAGCACAAAGAAACACATCACCTGCAGTACATTTTGAATCATAATGGTGGAAGTTATCATATGGAATTTATCTCTACAAAATATCCCAGATCATGTGCTGTAAGATTTAAGTCAATAGCTTCCACTTTTACCAAATACAGCATTTATGTCTATATTAAGACTACCTAAGCTTTCATGATAGGATTATTGAACAACCTGTACTATCTGTGCTATGGGTAGCTAAATGCTTTTAACTTTGGTAATATGAAAGAATGTTTCAAACTGCTTCTATAGATTCTAGCTGTGGTATTTCTTCCAAATTTATTTAGACAATCTGAATGTATGCTTAAAAAAAGAAAAGAAAAAAGGTAATACTATGTTAACAGTAATTGACCTTGGAGGCTTGATTGGTGTCAATGTTGCCACCGGTCTAACATCAAATAAAAAAGGGGCTGTTGAGATTGCAGCGTAACTGGTTTTACACAAACCCTCATGTGTGCATGAACCAAAATAATTTTAAATTATTTCAACCAGTTTTAATCTATCATTTTTAACTTGCTGTGTTGTTTAATATTTTTTTTCAGCTTTTAAACATCATTTTATTTTTATACTATTTATAACTAGTCAGGTAGGTTTTATTATACATTTAACATGTTTTATATCTTTAGACAGAGAGCTGCTTACAAACAATATTAATAGGTAAAAATAAAACAAATGTTATTGATAACAAGATTAATATCTTGTTTTACAGGAAGGCACCATTTCGACTATTTGATTCTAGTCTGTCCATATTCCTAAGAGCAATGAAGAAAAGCTGCTTTGACCTGCTTTGAGGCCCAATGTTGAGCAAAAAGTGGGATATAAATAAAGATAACAATAAAAGCAACAGCAATAACAATAGCAAAACAAAAAAAATCAACTCTGAGAGAGCAAACTTTAAAATAATTTTTAAAGTCCTTTAAAGTGGGGGTTTTCTGTGTTGGACAGTAGAAAGTAGAATGGTATACTGATTGACTTCTTGTGAAGAGACACTGTTGGCTACTCATCACCGTTTATTGTCTTCCAGGTAGAGCAGTCCTGAATGCAATAAATACTACCCTCTCTTGTGGGGCTTTTTTGGGATTGTTTTATCCCAGTAAGTAATTTGAGGATTCTCTGCCAAATTGCTTTTCCCTTTCTCCTATCTTCCCACCCTATGCTTTCCCACTAACCATTGATAAGGTTTGTTCTTATTAAGTATGAAGAAGCAACGATGAACAATTCAAAATGCCAAAAAGCTCAGGGCAACTGGTACCTGTGACTGAAACTTGTATTCTACAATCTAATACTACTTAAAGTATAGGTATATCCATAATGCTTCATTTTTTTTTCTTAAGCACATCTACCTGGTCCTGTGTGCTAGCTTAATCGTTCTATCCTTTAGAAGTGTAAAAGCAATAATAATAAAAAATACAATGACATATAAAGAAAGAAGGAAATGAGAAAAGTAAACAGCACCAATTTGGACCAACAGAATAATACCAAAAGTGTTCCTGTCCTTGTTCAAATATTTCCCAAAACATTCTTGCCTTCTTGTAATAGCTAACTCTGGGAATTCATGCTGATCTGTTAATTTCTGTGTGCAGATTCATTTGGGCAAAATGAGTTTAAAGGTAGCACTTACCACTTCAAATTTGTTCAGGATCTACGGAGAAAGAAAGGACCTAAAAGCCCTCTGTCCAACCTAACTGCATTCTTTTATGTAGTGAACGATGACAACTCATGTTTTATACTGAGTCAAATATTCATGGGGACTGAATTTTATAGTGAAAAAAAAAAGACCATTTAGGAAATGTGAACCTTTCTCTGAAAGAATATTTTCCAAAGGGAAAATCACCTTTTACTCTCAGATTGGGATTTCTCCATTTCACTTGGCAAAAGAAAGATAGTTTCAGATCTGAATCCATGTAAGGTATACTTAACAGTGATTGCCTCTAGCTATTTTAAAGAAAGCAATCACTAACAATATGAAATGAGAGATCAGGATGGACTCATAATGTTTTGTTTTAGATGTTCAAGTGGCAGCAGCAGCTACTTAAAAGAGCAAAACAGCAGCAAATGTAATTCCCCTTTTGACTACAGAGAGGCATTGGTGCCACAACGTTATCCATCCATTTCTACAATGGCCCAGAGAAGGTGTAGTTTCTGTGGCAGGTGAGGCAGATAGTTTTATTCAAAGGACTATCAATACTACCAATATGAAGTTGTATGTGTTTCAAGGTGGTGGAGGAGGCAACATAACTTGTGAAAAGATGTCCCCATTTCAGCTCAAGCTGTGTTAAATCTAAACATCATGCAGCTTTATTTATTTATTTATATATTTATTTATTTATTTCTTGAATTCATATCATATTCATAGTCATAAGAGACACACTTAAAGCAAGGTTAAAACAAAACCCAATTTAAAACCTTGTGGAATGTTGTATTATATTACTTTATAAGCAAAACATTCATAATTCAAAACAATGTGAAATCATTTTAAATAATAATAATAATAAAGACGCAGCACATGCTATCCTCCCAAAGCACCTTTCATTCAGCAAGAAGAGCCTCTCATGTGTCTTCACCAGCTGAGCCTGTAAGGATTATATGAAAGCCCTTCTTATAGGACTCCCTTGAAGGTACAGAAGATTTTTTACAAGTTTTGATGGAATATGGACTTTTGGCAAGCTTTAAGTTGAACAAAGATAAAACTGTAATGATGACTAAGAATATGACAGAAGATGAACAAATAAATTGATGGAGAAAACAAGTTTTGAAATAGTTTAAAAAGTGAAGTATTTGGGTGGATCTTTTTGGAAATCAAAATACTAAATTATTTCAAAATTATGCTAAAACTTGGCATGAAATTAAAGAGAATTTACAAAAAAAAAAGTCTAAATTGAAGGGTTTTTTGTAGAGAAGGACATCAACTGTAAAAACGAATGTTTTATTCAAAGTGACTTTTTTTGTTCCAGGCAATTCTGATAATAGCAAATGATATACCTTTCAAACAATAGCAGAAAATATTTTAATTTTTCATGACAAGGGAAAGGCGAAGTGTGAGAATTCTACAAGATGCTAAGGAAAAAGGACTGCATTACACTCAGAAGAGACATAATTTTACCTTTAAAGGTTTTGCTTTGATGTCTGGGTGGCACGTTTTTTGTGGTATGAAAAAATTAAGGTAAATGTAGTTTTCAGTAACCCTTTTATAAGACATGCAATATTTAGAGTGTAGAGTAAGTGTAAATGTGTTATAAATGTTATGTGAGTATCACGTCATGAAGCTCTTTCTACAAGAGAAATAACAGTGAAAGAAAAATGGTTAACATATCAAGACTTAATTAAGATAGAAGGGGATTAAATACAATTCACATTCAAGTCAAATGAAACACTGAATTCAAAGGGTTTCATATAAAACAGTTTGCATGTAGATACTTTTATGAAATTTTAAAAGGATTAAAATAGGTTTTGATATAAGGCTGACTTTGAGATTCAACTCTGCAAACATTTCTAAGATGCTATTGAAATTTGAAATGAAAGAAGAACAAGTAAAACAACGTACGATTAAATGGGCTTAAAACATGGGCCATGCAATTCCATTAGATCAATGGGAAAAGAAGTGGGTGAAAGGTTTGAAATTCACATTAAGTTATAACTTGAAAGAAAACTTTTATAAGATGATGTATCAGTTCTCTAAAATGTATAAAAGTTCTCCAACTAAATATTGGAAATGTAACCAGGCTGAAGGAACATTTTATCATATGTGGTGGACATGTGAGAAAGCCAAGAAATTTGCGGTAAGGATACATTAACTGATGGAGGTTTTGAAATTTTCTCCAATCCCTGCCCCCCATCTCTGGTACTTTTTTTCTGGATGAACCTTTCCTCTTTGCAGCTCTGATCAAGCCAGATAGCCTTTTGAAAACCCACTTCCTCTCCACAACCACCACCAGCTGCTACCAGGCCAGGCAAGGATGGTTTGGAGTCTGATTTATCTGCACCACAAACTCTTTCCCAATGCCCCTCCACACTCAAGGAAGGAGATGAGTTTGAAAGAGGAAGTATAGGGTCACTATGCTGATCCATTCCCTTTCCTTTCTCTGACTTGGTTTGAACTCTGTGTGTCCATTCTCCCCACCATGCCTCAGCTTCCTTCCCCCCAACACACATTTTGATATTTATTATTTTTCCAATTTTATAAGATTCTGTGCTTCTAACCCTAGCAAATGGGGAGGGCTGACTATACATGCTAGTAGCAGCAAGAATAATGTATGCCCAGAAGTGGAACTCTGAGATTTCATTTTAAGAAGACTGGATGAACAAGTTATTAGATATGGCAGAAACTGACAAGTTAGCAACTTTAATGAGAGATGGTGCTAAGAGCTAATGCTAATGCTAGCAACAATGGGAAAGGTTCATAATATACATAAGATCCACCAAAGGAAAACAAGGTGTAAGAGGTTTTGATTAATGATAAAGGTTAGGAATATGAATGCTTTGTCAGAATATGATCAGTACTCTATATTAATATTAAATAATAGAAATGAAATAGGTTCTGCTTTAAGTTCTGCTTTAATTTAGTAATATTAATATGATATAATGTCATACTAAGATGGATTTTTTTTGCTTAACATTTCTATATGCATAAATATGACATTCAGAGGCGGTATACTTTAGTAATAACATCAGCCTTTTTAAAAGAGTGTCAGAAGTGTCAGATTGATATCCTCGTAGTTAACATTTGTTGCCGTGTAGTTTAATTTGTTAATTTGTTGTTTGTCTAGTAGGGTAGTTTAATCTTGTAGTTAGGTTCATCTGACCCATATGATATATGTATGTGTGTATATATATGCGTGCGTGTGTGTGTGTATATGTATACATATGCACACACACACACCTGCACACAGTCACATACATACATAGAGGTGTGTGTGTGTGTGTGTGTACGTTTAAAAGGAAAGCTTTTCTCTGAGAATCTTAAGACATAGGCAGAAAGCCTTTGAATCAGATTCAAGAGACTGTACAAGGCTTGTATATGTAAGCGTAGAACTATATTTTATATGTAGCTACTATATACTGACATAAATCCAAACAGCTTTGTGGTGTGTAAGGGGATTTTGCATACTGTTTGACTAATCTGCTCATAATGCCATATAGAACATCCAAACATTAAAAGACCATTTAACCCCTTTTGCACACTCAATATATGTGTTCTCATTTGAAAGCATTTACCAAGCGATGTTAATTTGTTTAGAGTTGCCCATAATAGCTCGGAGGGTCGGTGAGATATATTGGTGAAATAGTGTATACAGTTTCCCTCACATCATCCTGAGCATTCTGTGTGATGCTTAGTGAATGTGCTGAATGGTCATTTCCACTGCACATTCTCCATTTGCCTCATATTAACCCATATATATATATGAATCCTTTGTAGAATAAGATCTTCAAACTAGTTCTCTGAAATCCTGTCTGAGTCTGGCAGCAAATGACCATCATTACAAAATAGCATTGGAGGTGTGACAGCACCCTAGGCAAACTACCAAGTGCATGCAAAGGTCAGCTAACAGATGAAAGGGGAGTGCAAGAATTAAATGAAAAGAGGAAAATGCCAGGGTTATGCTGACATTTTCATTAAGAAAATCACTGAATATGTGTAACAAGACTGACATTTACTTATACAGTAGTAGAAATCACACTTCTCTGTATACTCAATGGCTTTCTGTTGAGTCAGCACACTGGTGAAATGGCTTGATATTACTACACATTCTAGTGAAAGGGGAAAATGTAGAATACATCAAATTAACTCTTTAGCTGTCCTTAGCTTTATATTTATATGGTACTTCTGCCACTTCTCCATAGCTCATTTTCTAGGGCTTTGCCTCTGAGCCATCTTCTTGGATGAGTCTATGAATAATGTTTCTGTTTCCTTTACCATCACACAATCCCAAGTAGGCCTGTGATTTTTGTTTTAATTTGGTTAAATATCTTAATCTATGTGTCATAGGTCTGTTGGTCTGACCAGTGGCTGCACTCCACTGTAGAAAAGACAGGGGATTGTATTCTCATTTAAGTTGAGATTCTCTAGCATACTTTGACTTAGCAACAGAGCCTGTTAAGAATTCCCAAGCCATCATTAGTGATCTCAGCTCAAATATATAAGAACATGACAACCACTTTCTCTTCTTGCTGGGCTTTGTGCAGCTTTAGGGAAAAAATGTATCTAGCATCTTTCCCTCTGTGATGATAAGCACACATGTGCACAAGTTGCAAGCAAAAAAGGACAAGCTAAATGCTAATGACACTCACACACACAAAAAGAAAACCTCAGCCATTGTTTCTTCTTTTAAAATCTCTGCACAGGTTTCTTTTTAAAGTAGAAGGATTTGTATTGGTCTATCTGAGCAGTTAACTGACTTTTGTGCTTGCTGTGTCTGTGTGTATCCATAAAATGAGGTAAGAGCTCTCATACTTATAAATGTTGTGCCTTTCAAAAATGCACAAAAAGTGGTCCTCCAAATGTGCAAATCAAATGCACAAACTATCTCCAAACTATTATTTCTTGAAGCAAAAAGTTTCCGCCACCTTTCGTATTTAGTACCTGAGGATGAACAAGGTCACGAATCTTACTCCTAGTTTGGTGATTGCTTGTACTCTCTTTATGGCCTTTTTGCACCTTACGTGTTCCTGGCAGCATCCTGTGGGGATCCCAGCAGCAGCTCTGCCAGGAGGGGAGTGTGATGGGAGCGCTCCTCTCTACACCAGCTGCCTCCAGGATCCAGGAAGCATGATGGCCCCACTGCTTCCTTCTGCAGCACAGCCAGGTGCTGTCCCAGGCTACACTGGGGCAAGAAGCACAGCCTCTGAGCTTCTGGGCCCTCCACACACTAGGTAAGTGCAGGATGGAGGTGCAATCATGATTTACTTTGTTACTTTTTCCGCACTAGACTTTTATAGCGCTCTTATTCCACTTTCAACATCCTATGGAATCCTGAGGTTTGCAGTTTTGGGAGGGGCCTCCTGAAACTGCAAACCCCAGGATTCCATAGGATGTTGAAAGTGGAATAGTAGTACTATAAAAGTCTAGTATGGAAATGGCCTGTGATTGTACCATCTGGGGACTGAAGAAGGGCAAGACTTTGATGATGTCATGTAGAACCATCTTCACAGTCCCCTCCTTCTCCCATCCCCATTGTGAGTTGGGAGGGTGGAGTAGAAAGGGCCTATGTCTGCTTTTCAGTGGTCAGGATGAAATAGCAGACTCTGGAAGTATCCTAGAGTTATCAGCTCATGGGCTTAAACCATACTTGTACCTGGTATTCCTTACTGCTTTTTCACACTGTCAGCTTCTGTGGTAACATCTAAATTATAGACTTCTATGTATTAGGACAAGCTACTAAGGCTTTTGTCTACAGAGTAAAAAGAGACTATGGGCCTTTCTGCACTACACTGTTATAGTGCTATTTATTATTCTGCTTTCAACATCCTATGGAATTCTGGGGTTTGCAGTTTAGGGAGAGACATTTGGAATTCTCAGCCAGAGAGTTCTTTGACCTCAGTAAACTACAAACCCCAGGATTCCACAGGATGTTGGAAGTGGTACAATAGCACTATAACCGTATAGTGTGGAAAGGCCCTATAAACTAGTATATTCACTCCTTTGATTCACTACTGCAGTTTACCCAGAAATAACCAAAGAGATAATCTGTAATGTCCATTTTGTAAGTCATTTTGCCTGGCCACAATGTCAGGCACCAAAACTGTAGCTTTACATCCACTCACACCCACCCCTACCTTCTCAATGGTCAATCTATTTGCAGACTTTTTAAAAAAAACATATTTTCCCCCATATCTCCTACTATTTGTGCCATCACACCTGGTGAAGATTTCTAGAACTCAAAATCTTTCTACATTTCTAAAATTTTAGTGATCAAATAAAGGTGTTAGTCAGTGCTGATATTTGCTCATGGTTCATACGTTTTTTTTTCTTTTTTAAATACAATAATAATCTGTAATAATCTGATTAAAGTTCATATGACATAGGAAGTAGAGAAGATAAAAAACTTACAAATCATTGAACAGAAAAGGACTTTCATGTCCCCATCAGGTCTGAGTTAGTGTTGAATTTATTTGATTTCTGAGAACAAAAGACATAATGTCGTGGAATAATTTGATGTTCTTACATTTGTGGATGAAACTGAGAAAAATAACAAAGACTGATATATCCCTACCATGGTGTCTTTGTTATAAGCAGAGAATGGAAATGAAATAGCAGAATTCTGCCTCTTCTTAATATAAGACTTCCAAAGATTTACAGGAACAGCATGTCATAAGAACATTTCAACACTCCTAAATAGTTCAGTCTACACATTGCAGCCCACATTACTTCACACACATTTGAAATTTAAAACTATATAAACTGTGGTAGTTCTCAAGGACAGAATAGCAGAGGAGTTCTAAAGATTCATAGGCCATATCTAACAACCCTATCACAGCAATAAATAAGAATAAAAAAATTTACTGTATTTCTTTATACATTCTGCTGTTGATTTTGAAGACCATCTTAACTGAACTAGAGTAGCTTTTTCCAAGGTTGCACTCTGTATATGGAAAGTTGTCATCTTAGTAATGGGGAAGATCTGTAACTTTCTGCACTTTTCCTTTGTTTTTGATGCTAAAAATATGTGTTTTCCAAAATGACAATAAATTTTGTACAAAAAATGTAATGCACTGCTCTCAGCTATATTTGTACCTAGCAAATAGATTTTCTTAGGTAGATCAAAGAGAAAGGCTCCTGTCCAAAACCAAGTTGTTTGCAGAGACTGACTGCCATACTCTCTCTAATTCCACACCATTCCCTTTGAGATAGATCCCTATGGTACATATCTAACGGCTAAATTTCATTACCATTCTGTGCAGTCCTCATGGTGCTGAAAGTAAAATATTGGATTGACAGGCAGTCGTGTGGAGCAGGGCTTATTGATGATGGAAAGACTGATTCAATCTCTAATTCTGAAGAACGACCTGCCACCTGGAGCGATAGCATACAGATGGGTGCAATCTAAACTCTCTTCCTGCCTCAAGATGCATTTGGCTGTAGATTAACAATGTGATTCCATATAATGAAGATGTTTGTTTGGTGCAGTGGCAATTTTCCATTACTGACATGCAATGTCAAGAGTTCCGACACAGCTATGAGGACAGTGTTTAAATGTGCTACATCTGGCTGGGACCCATGCCAAGATATTTAACAACCCCATTAAAATTACCTACAGTAAACCGTTTCTGAAGATGGGAATGCACAACACTGTGCCACCCCTACACTTGCCTGCTTAGACATAATAGTCTGTTAATATATAGTATTTGAATATTGCTGTCAGTCTTATCTTTTATCTTTTTCCTCTGCAATGGGAAGGCTTTTTCCTAACATATGTTCTATAACATACAGGTTTGCCTTTGTAAAGCTGTACATCTTCTTTTCAACAGTTATTGCTAAGATGTAATATTCTTAATGAGAGCCAGCATGGTGTAGTGGTATGAACACTGGACTCTGATCTTGAAGACCAGAGTTCAGTTTCTAGCTTATCCATGGAAAGCCACTGGGCGACCTTGGGTGTGTTGCATATTCTCAGCCTCAGAAAACTCTGTGACAGTTTTGCCTTAGAGTCACTGTACATCAGAAGCAACTTGAAGGCACACAACAACAACCGTACTGTCAATAAAATCTGTGTTGTATTAAATGCCTAAGTGCAGGAGAAACACTAAAAACATAAGCTTGCCCTTCTAACATTAATAGACTATATACTTCCAGTCAAGGTATTCTGACAGTATGAATATTTATTAACTCCATGAGCTTTTCTCTGTGACTTTTCATAACCACAAATTTGTCTGTGTCATGCTTGGTACCACTTTCAAATATCAGAGGATCCTAAGTTGTGCTGGCATAAACTGAATGTTACTGGAATTGCAGAGGGCAGAAAGTGATGGCATCAAATTGAACTGATGGTTTGTTTGTTTGTTTGTTGGTGGTGGTGGCAGTGGTGGTGATGATGATCTTCATTAGGTCAGCATATGATGGAGTCCTTCAGTAGAACAGGACATATACTGGTAATGCAAGCCTAGTTCTAGACTATGTGCAATGGAGGAATCCACCGTGTTTTTGTTACATAAACATAAAATGGCATTTTTGGCTTTTTCTTTCTAACAGACAGACACACATAAATATGGAATACTCTTGTGGGTAGTCACAATGGGGATTATGCAAACATCTGATGTGTACTGTCTTTACCAGTAGTGTAATGTGGTCTGCTAATGTATTCCCTTGCTGCTACTTGCACAAGTAGAAATTCTAAGATGCTTCAACTAAAGCAATGGCTTTTCTTTGCTAGATTCAATGGATTTATGTCCTTGGACTTTTTTTTTTTAAAAAAAACAACAACTTTGAAGTCAGATTTGTATGCAGTAGTGGCTTTTTTTGACAGCTTGTCTCACATGGACATATTGGTGGTCTGTCCTACCTTAGGGATCTCATTGTTAATGATTTTTTTTTCACTCTTTTACATGAAGAATTAAGAATCTGGGAGGGAGGGCTCAAAATGGCCCTAAAACATAAATATGTATACAGCAATTACTTGCATGTGATCCTGACTACCCCATTGAGGTCATAAGTGGAGTCCTGCTTTGGGTCCCACCAACAGATGTCCTGGTAGATAAATTTTGAAGAATGTAGGGATGGGAAAGAATTTGATTCTGTTCACATGTTGATAAAAACCAAGCAAATTTTCAGTTCTACAATCAGTAAGAGACTCAGAAATGTTATCACTGGTATTCTCACTTCTGAGAATTTTGTGAAATAATTCTTCCCACCAAAGAGTGAAAAATCCATATATCATTGAGGAAATGTAGAAATATATGTATGGTCAAACTAATTACAAACTGTAATATGTTGGGCAAATATGCACAAAATGCATATTAAGGGCTATGCATAGAATGTGTATAAATACAAATTGAACCATGATGAAACAATTAGAAACATTAGAATGTGAGAGAAACCTTAAATGACATATTCATTAATTCCTACAAGCATCCCCCTGGGAAATCAAGTTTGCCCCTATTTTGCTGAGCAATTAAAACTGTGTTATTTTAAAATGCCTTAAGTTGGAATATTTTCTTCTCTTTTCTGTATGCTGTTTTAATATCTTTTTTTTTTCATGTCACCGACTTCAGCTTTTTTGCTTCTGTTTTTTTCAACTACTAAATTCTTGTTTGTTCATTTAATAATAATTGTGATATTATACTCACACCAATTATAGAAACTATAGTCCAGTAACATTTTCACAGTTATCTCTTTTCATATTTTATATCCTTGTATCTGAATTCTACTAGAAACAAGACTGGAACAACAATAAGAAGAAACATTCAACCCAAATTGCCATAGAATATTCTTTCAGATCTTCCACAACTCTAAAGGATAGTCAAACCTGACAAGACATGAAGCGTTAACATCCCAGAATAGTGATCAGCAGCTATCAGGAACTTGGGGGGCTGCATGAGAACTCAGATGGTGGCACCCACTGTCATGTTGCCCTGGCTTATTATTATAAGTTACTTATTGTATTTATACTTACCGAGGGTTAAGGCAGTGGAGGGCAAAAATAGTAGAAGACAAGTCACAGCTTGTTTTGAAAGTGGAATGTTAAGGGAACTATGTTTAACACGGTTACCTTCTGATTATATAGGATAAAGATGATGAGTTACTAATGGTAACAGTTTTAAAATCAATTAGCTGTATCCTAATAGAAGGTAGTGATTGAATGATTGGTATTGATTCTTGAGGTTGTTCGTGATTTTTCAAGGGTATTTCATTGCAGCTAAGCAAGATTTTCCCTTCTCTTAGGATGGAGAGGTTACTATTTTCTCTGTTTGTGAGATTTTACTAAGGCAGTACCCGCATTCTAAATGGAAGTATCGAAGTGTTTGTAATTACATTGTGTCAACCCATTTTGTACAATTGTTTTTGTTGTGGTCCCTTCCCTATTTATCCCTCCTATTCTCCCCACCTTTCCCTATATTTCTTTCCCCTTATATTGTTGTAATCTATGTGTTATAAGATTTGTTTTAGTGTTCTATGTTGATTTGTATACATATCTTTGTCATTAAAAATATTATATATATATATATATATAGATATCTATATATATATATAGATATATATATATATAGATATATAGATATATAGATATATAGATATATAGATATATATAAATGATACAACTCTAAGATGAATCTGTTATGGGTTTTCTTGGCAAGATTTCATTGAAGGAGATTTGTCATTGCTTTCCCCCAAGGCAGAGATTTGCCCAAGGTCATCCAGTGGGTTTCTGTGGCTGAGTGGGGATTCAGTTCTGTGTCTGATGGAGTCCTAGTTCAACACTGCAATCAATGTGCCATTCTGAAGTCCCAACTTTCCAACATTTCGTCAGGCCACAGGTGGCCAACTGACATTAGAGTGTGGTCATGATGGCAAAAGTTATTAATGCAGAAGAACACACAAGCCAGGAAAGCTTCAGGAGTCTGCTTTTACCTGAGCCTACTGAGAAAGGCAAGATTCTACCTCGCCTTGATCTCTGCCACTGCTGAGTTAATTGTGTACAAACTATTTTTGCACTCTGAAGTCGGTTTTCCACAACTGAAGCAAACTGACGACAAAGGACAAAAAGTGTGGGGAGTGAGAGAGAGTAATTGGGACATTTAAAAAGCAGATAAATGTGGGATGAGGGAGAATTAATGGGTCTGTCATTGCCAAACTGAGACAGCTAGAAGGTATGCAGTCATAGTGGAGGCCATTTTTGAGAAATTATTAGATTTTTTTCCCCTAGGTATTTCTGGACATGGTGTTACTCCAGCTATGGCACTGCTACTGAGGACCCCAGATATCATTTTGATATCAAACAATTCGGCTTCTGCTTGACCCTTCTCCAGCCACCTCACTCCACGTGTTTGCGAGGTTCTCCAGACAAGCACGGACAGGGTGTGGCCGCTAATGGTTTTACATCCAGACCCTATTGAAGCCAGCAACTCAAGCCTCGCTCATAGCTTCAGGGAACTTCCAACTGCAAACTTTACAATAGCTGCACGGCTCTCAGCCGAACCAGTCCTTTTAGACAGGACATTTACATACTGGCTAAACTATTGTCGTCAAGCATTAAGCTCATCATGCAAACTTGACCTTTTCCAAACCCTTTGTCCAGCTCTAAACTCCCTTTGTTCTCACCTGGCATGCCATGGCCGATAGGCACAAATCCCCTATAAAAACCCCTCATTTCCAAATGGTCTTTGGACTACTTTGGACTTCCATCCTGCCTTGCTGCTGGTTGTCTAAGGAAACTCCCCTCAGCGAGCCCCACTGAGCTTTCTTCCCCGGAACCCCATTTCTCTCCAGGACTACGAGACCAGGTGTCGTATTGCCTTTCCCGAATCACTCCCCGTTTCTATTTCCCAGTTAGTTAGTCTATGTCTTGTCTTTCGTGTTTTCTTGTCTCTAATAAAATATTGGTTGTTACTTTGAAAGCCTTGTCTATCCACTCTCTGACCCGTCGCTGTATACATAGGGTTAAAGATCCTTGCTAACATTACCCTGCTTCTCGTTTAGCAAAGAGAGTGCTCCAGCTATTTTCCCCTACTTGTGTTTCATTTGGTTACCTGGGCACCCCTCCCGGGACCCCCAACATACAGGGTAACAATGGTAACTTGTAATATTACTGTATATGGACATTTTCACAAGATCATTTTGTACATAAAATGTGAATGGGAAGGTTAAACTATGATGGCTGTTCCATCTCAACAGCTATTGTGGGAGGACATGGAGGAAAGGTATTTGATAAGCAGATGGTGAAGTGTGAACACTTTGAGAAATGTGAAGTCAGACTTGCTGTCTAAACATTTCATATTGAACTAGGAACACTTAATTGCAAGAATGAGCTTCAGGGCAGTAGCAAACAAATTGTATGCTTCTATGTCTAATACTGAGCTGAATTTATATAATATTTTCTATTGAGCGTTGCAGATGCTTTTGTTGTAATTAATCTTCAATGATTAAACATAGTAATGGATTTCAGAATACAGTTCTCCCTCCACATTGTGGATTTGATGTTCATGAATTTGATTATCTATGAGTGTGTCCCCCCCATTCTCCTCCTCCCATTCCCATGCATTTTGCCTCAGGGCAAAGAACTCATACCAAGGCAAAATGGAAGGGAATTGGGGATGGAGAAAGCTCATAGGAGCCTTCCTTGCCTGCCTCCAGAGCTCCCCCTTCTCTTTCCCAAGCAAAATGGAAGGGAAAGGGGATGGGAAAAAGCTCATGTGAGACTTCTTTTCCTCCTTCCAGAGATCTTCCTGCCATTCCTATGCATTTTACCCTGGAAAACTTGTGCCGAGACAAAACAGAATGGACTGAGGGGGGAAGGCTCGCACAAGTTCTCAGCAGTGAGGCAAAACATATAGGAATGGCAGGGGGGAGCTCCAGAGGGGGAAAGGAATGGTCTTGTGAACCCTACCCCCATTCACTTCCCTTTTGCAAGGAAATGGGAAGGGGGGAGCCCTGGAAGGGAATGGGACTGGGGGGGGGTAGCACGTTTTTTTGCTTTTGTGAGGGTTCTGCACCCTGAACCTTTGAGAAAGTGGAAAGACAACTGTAGTCAAAAGGTGGAACCAGGAAAATCAAGGGGTTGTTGTTGTTGTGTGTCTTCAAGTCTTTTCTTACTTATGGCAAACCAAAGGCAAACCTCTCACAGGGTTTTCTGAGGCTGAGAGTGTGTGTCAAAGTCACCTAGTGCATTTCCAATATTCAAACCATTATACTGTACTGGCTCTCAATTAAGGGATACAACCTAATATTCCGGTTGTTTTCAAAAGGGATGAGGGACAGTTTTGTTTAATCCACATTTTGAGCAAACTAATAAAGCTCACATTTCTAAGATAAATACATAAATAAAAACACATTCATCTTCAACTTGCATACCCCTCTATTTTTTTTCAGTGCAGTTATTGATTCAAAGTTTTATATAAAAAATGTGCATATTAGGAAAATTTAAGGACATTCGTATATAAACTGTGCACAAAAAGAAATGCATTTGTGTGTGTGTGTGTGTGTGTTTATAAAAAATACAGGCCCTTACCTCATGACATCGCCATCCTGGCATGGCAACATATTGCTGCTGGTCCAGGACATGTGCCATTGCACAATATTGTTGCAGTTCCACTGCTATCATGCTGTATACTTTAGCACAAAATAAAAATAGTAATGGTTCTGTTTAGGGATAGACCAACCGAATCCTCAAATCCTGGGTAAGGATTCGAGATTCCCAAATCTGAATCCCTGTGCCAAAATAGGCAAATGGAATCTTTCAAATCCTCCAACTAAATAGATTGTTGGAGACTGGGATGCCTGAAATCCTGGGAGACCGGGATGCCTGAACACCTGAGAGACCAGACATACTAGGGAAGTTAGTATGCAGGTGATGTTTTCCCTTGGATTAATAATGGCCTTTGCTAACCATTTCAGAAATTACATCTGGGCTTGTATTCTAAGATATTTAAATTGAATATTTCATATTGAAGTTCAGTACTTGACTGGAAACTACAGGCTTGAGATTTCAAGGACAGCTGAAACATTCCTTTGCATGGCTCCCTTGCAAACCTCTTTCAGACACAATTCTGGGTTTGCAGTTTTACGTGTCACAACCTTCTCTGCCAAAGTGTACTGGTGCATCATCAAAGTACAAACCCTAGGATTCCAGAAGAAGCTATGCAAAGAAAAGCCAGTTTTGACCTGGGATATCTCTCTACTGTAGTATGTGGCCCTGTTTACACAGGCAGGAAAATATGGGATTAATCCACATTTTCCTGCCTGCGTAGAAAGGGCCTTCATGTCATTTTCAATCTGGGGAGATCCTGAAGCAAAACTATGACAATTGTCTTGGCCAGATTTCTTCAGAGGGAGGTTTGTCTTTGCCTAGGCTTTTGCTAAGGCTGAGAGAGTTTGTCTTGCCCAAGATTATCCTTCTTTCGCTTGCTTTTAAAAAAAGTGTTCAAAAGATTCAAGATTTGTGAGATTCATGGATTCCCAGAACCTTCCAGGGATTTGGATCTGGATCCAGATTTGGAAAATTCTGGATTCGTCACATCCCTGGGTTCTGTTTTCCTCGATGGCTGCAGGTGTGTGGTAAGGGCCAAAGCACTGTCAAGCACTTCTTCCTGGAGTACAGTGTTGGAAGAGGTGGGCTGTACTGCAAAAGGGAGAAGAATGTCCCTAAAGCTACCCATCTGTAGCAGTTGACTGAGTGCAATGGAGAGTGTTCAAGTCCTGATCCCATCCCGTATTTAGGAGTTGTGACAAACTTATAGCTGAATACATGAAACACTTGCACAAACCGAAAACAACCAGCCCATTCATCTTAGTCTTCAGTTTCTGAAGCTATTAGTATCAGGAACAGTTGCTAATGCGTTGATCAATCCATTTTCATCCTTTTCAGTTCACATTAAGTATCCTTTGACGTTAACACATATTATACTACCTAGAGAAAGGGACAGGATACTAGACGAACCACTGGGCTAGGGTGGCATAAAGGTGTAGTTTGACTTTGTTTTAAAAAATAATTCTCTATAATGAACTTTTCACCAACAGGCAAACACTTTATTACTAAATCAGGAATTAAAAGTTTACACATAGTTTTATTTTTAATTACAACACCTTGCAATTAAAATCTGAATAACAGAAATCTAAATAACTTAAAAGAAGAGGAAAACCCTTACCGAATAATAGAGTACAGGTTTGTTTGTTTGTTTTAAAAAAAGTCTGTCTAATTGGCCTCTAAACAATGCTGAAATCCTGAAACCATTAATATCAAAATAATTTGAATCAGTAGGGTCCAGCGGAGGCTTTCTAAAACTTTTTTTAAAGAGGTCAGTATATCTCTCTTTCCCTCTCTCTCAACCTGATATGGCTATTGTGAAGATAAAACGCAAAATTTTACTCAGAGTATTTTCAGCTCTAGAATGATTGGCAAAAAAGCTCAAAAAGTTGGAGTGTAAGGGGAAGTTGTTTGTTTCCCTCTCCTATAAGTGTCCTTTTTGAGTTCATCAATGTATAACAGTCTAGGATAAGTTTCTGGATGCTTCTCATTCTTCTCATGTGGTTGGAAAAGCTTTGAGCAAGGGATAGATTTCTTCCATATTGATTAAGAAAAATAAAATGTTTTTCCTCTCAGGTGTATTACCTTTAAATTAAACAAAACATTCAGCCATCAGCACTGATCAAATTGAATAGGGATAGCCATTCCCAGGCTGCTATGGGGATGATCATATCTGCCAGCTACACAGCTTTTAAAAATGGAGGCCTGTCAGGAAGAAAGGGGACATGGATGGGATTTAGCAGAACAGACATGGTTATATAGAAATTCAAAACCAACCATTCTAAGGGCTTAGCACTAGGGGTGTGAGTCATAAATTTTGTTCTCTTAGGCAAGAACAATGAATTTTATCATCTTTGTCCTTGCTGTGAGAAAGTCCAGGAAACTGCACTGTTTTTGAAGAATGTTTCCAGTTCTTGAGATATTCCATAAAGAAAACCAAAACACATGTTGTTTCCATGGGAAATGGTATTTTCTGTGTACAGAAAACTTTTCTTTCTGACCAGAAGGGAAAAAAGCCAAATGATCATTCAGAGGTTCATGCATCAGAGGTTTTGTCTTGTAACTTTACCATCTCATAGTCATACCACTATAGTGAATTGAAATGATGTGTATCAGAGTGTCCTGCGTGGTGTCCTGTTGTGCAATGGGAGTTTCCATTGCTCAATGAATCCCATGGAGTTCCTGTGTCCATTGTACAGTGAGTTCCATAACACTCTGATGTTTGTTGTGCTATGAGACCCACGATAAAATAGCCACACTGTTGGATCCATATGTGCAATGTTCCTAGAGGTGTAGCTATGCCTCTTCTCCCCTTCTGAGTGTTGTACAATGTCATGATCACCTTTACACAATTGTAAGTCTGTCTGTGATGATGTAAATACCTACTAGGATGCCTGCTACCATTTTCCATGCGAAGGTGGGGGGAAGGCATGTTTCTCATGCAGAATATGTCATGAACTGAGAAGATTTTCATATTTCCAGGGTTCTCTTGGCCACGGTTTTCCAACATTCATGAAACCCATCTTTTTTCTCTTACAGTCAGCTCTCCACATTTGTGGATTTCACTTTTGCAGGGTTGATTATTGACGGATTATTTGCTGTCACCTCTGCTGCCTCCCAATGTCATTTTTAATAGGGACTGCAAGTCTTGTGAGACTGAGAAACTGTGAACAAGGCTTGTAAGTCCCTACTAAAAATGGTGTGGGGCAACAGTGGGGGTGGCAGTAAGCCCCACCAGTCACACACTGCTGCTTTGTGAAGGAACTCTGATGCCTCAAAGGAATGCACGATGAAATGAATATGGTAATCATACTTTTTTTGTGTGTTTTGTGTGTTGTGTGGGAGGGCCTAGAGTTATTCACATTTTTTCACTTTCATGGGGGCCCTGTGCCCCTAACCCTAGTGAATGTGGAGGGATGACTGGAGTCAATTATTTTTAATAAGGTTTTTTGCATTACTATTTAGCACTCAAAGACTTCTGTCTGTTTGGATTAATTTGACAATTTTGCTTCCTTACACACCCCAACTTTCAAAATCACAATTTCTTTTCATCAAATTTATGATGAATGTTTGGGAGAGTTTTTATGGGGAAAAATTGTAACAAAATTCTTACCCATCCTTATCTTGAAAAGAACACCTTCAGAAAAGTTTTGTTTTCCACATTGTAATCTAATATGTTTTCTAGTCTTTCCAATATTGAAAGACCAAATTGCAAGTTATGCCAGGCCTCTTAGTGCTGCTATTTTAGCTTTTGAAAATATAGCTATTCAGGTAATATAAGTAGACGTCAATAAGAGTTCTGTGCTGCTAAAACTGAGTATAGAATAGATGTATTTCTAAATTGTCCTGAAAGTTTGTTTATATTCTGTAATCTGTAGGTTCAGTGCACAATCAGTACACCACAGGTAAGAAATGAGAAATTTTGAGGGCTGTTGAACACAAGAATAAGAGCACAAAAGCAAGGTTTCTTTCTCTACAAAATGCTTTAACTTTTGGACTCTCAGAAAAGTTCACCGTGTTCAAATATCAGATAAGTCTTTCTTGTTCTTGTTATTTTGGTCAAATGGTATGTTGGCTGAAACCTAGGAGCATGTGCTTTCTCATGACCCATGAGCTTCCTTCTAAATTATCTTTGTGTTTCTTAATAAGTTACATCATTTATCTGTGCATCTATCATTCAAGTGATACTGTGAATACATGGCCTTATTATTGTTAAAAGATCTTTTCAAACAGTAGAGGGATGATTGTCACATGAAAAAAAATTAAGAAATTTATTTATATATACCCAGAAATCTTTCATGGTTGAGATATTATTTGGGGTATCTATGATTAGATTTCTCTCCTTTTTCCTTTTTTTAAGAATACATCTTATATAATCACACAACTGAGAGAGACCAACTATATGGCAGTCCGGTTTCTTAATGCCAATGTAAGAAAGCTGCAGCCAAATCCACTATAATATGGTTCTCCCATATAATAGGTAATAATCCATTGTTTGAGATTAAAGAAAGTACTGTGGAGACTCTAAATTTCCCAGGAAAAGTGGAACAGAGAGACATTATATAAAAATGGCTCTCAGTTGGGCCTCCAGATGTTTTTGGCTCCCACTCTCATGCTGGCAAGGGTTTCTGCATCTGTAAGACTGATGTTTAAGACTACTGGTGGGTATGACCCTTTCTTTTTATGACCTTCCCCCAGAACTTGGAAAGTCAATTTTCAACAGTAGCTAGTTACTGTTATATTCCTAAACTCCCAGTAAATATAGAAGTAAGTAAAAGATTCTCCTTCTTTATGTTATACTTGTAACCTCACACAGATATATCTTTGTTATTAGAAAAAAATCATTACAATAACTATTACATTCAACTACAGCTATTTTTTCCAAGCTCCATCTTTAATTTCCATCCCCGACACAGACACAGACACAGACACACACACACACACACCAGAAGCTTAAGTGTGACTCACATTGTAACCACAATGAGTCAGCAGCCATCTCTGGGATCCTGGTGGAGGACATGCACCCATTATCATACATAAAAAAAGGAGAAGGGGTGGACAGAGAATCTATCAGCACCTTTAAGTGTAAGTGATTTATTTTTGCATGCCTGCACAGCCTGGATCATACTGACTTTCTCTTTTCAACATGAACCAGAAAATATGATTACATGGATGGAGTGACTCAGAGATTTGGCTTTTTAACACAAACACTCCCACTGAAACTTCATTTGGGAGTGTGTTAACAGGCAAATCTGGAAAGAGGAAACTTCAGTCAGTACAGAAGTGTGGATCTCTGCGATTTTTTTATACTGTTTCTAAATTCCAAGATTGGCAATTTGGCAAACTGGACAAATCTTACTAATGTGATTTGTGTGAAATTTCTTTGTCTGTTGAGTTCCTTCCTCAATTTTATTCAGCACTGTCACAGGGCATTTCTAACACAGACTAGTAATAGGATGGAGAGGAAAGATTAATATAGGCCCTCTGATCCTTTTTTCTGTAATGTTTTCTGTAAGGAGACAGGAAACTGAGAGATTAGTTGTAAGGGAGCTAGTATACCAGATATCAGATATATGAATTCTAGTAAATTTCTGGTAAAGGGGACTGTAGGACCGTCTCACTGGGGCTTTTGTCTGGCGTTGTCTAACAGGATCACTATCTTATCCTTTTCAGGTATGAGCCTGAATTCAGGGAAGACTAAATGGGCCATACACATAAGCAAGTCCTACCCCCAAACATCCCCAGTGCAGCTGTAAGTATCAAAATAAAATAAATAGAATAAATAGGCTGGCAGTCTTATTATGAGGGAAAATGAGACTGTTCCATCAGCTGCTAAATTGGGAGTTCTTCATTCCTTACTTTCGCCCTTTTCGCACTGGCTTTCTGTCGCGCAACAGCCTCGTGAGCCTCGCGGGAGTGGGAGTGTCGCTCTGCACTCCCACTTCCGCCGCTCTCACAGGGCTGATGCTGCGCGAGCGCGTATTTTTTGATTTTCGCCTCAAAGCGAAAATCACCCGCGCTCGCTCAGCGCTCCCGGCGCCCACACGCACTTACCTCCTGTGCGGAGTGTCGGGGAGGCGGCCAGGTTGCGCTTCCTTCCCTCCGCCCCTGCGGAAGGAAGGGGCGGGGAGGGGAGCTAGTGCGACGGATGCAACACCTCCTGCTTGGCGCGCACGCGGAGCGGGGACAGACGCGACACCTCCTGCTTGGCGCGTGCGTGCAGGGGGGACAGACGCGACAGCCTCCTTTCTCGCGCGCACGGGGGGGGACGGATGTGCGAGCCTCCTGCTTCGCGGGGGGCGGATGCGCGAGCCACCGCCGCCTCCGGGACGCTGCCGCTTCCCCGCTCGTTCCTTCGCCTGTGAAAGGAAGGAGGGGGAACAGCACCCTCCTGGAGAAGGCTTCTTGCGCGAGCCACCCTCCCCCGCTTGCGCTAGAAGCCTTAATGCGAAAAGGGCCTTTGTTTTTTTTTTATGGTATTTGATGCTCAACCATGGAATAAAGAGACCAGACACAAAGTTGGGTTAACTAAGGACCACTTGATTTTCACCTGCATTATTTAAATTGCATTAATCTGAAAGATATAAGGGGGGGGAGCAACATGATATGGGTCCAGCTGATGCCAGGGTCACAACGTGACAACCTGCTCAGCCTACCCATAGGTGATAACACCTGAGCCCCAGAGGTAATCCAAATTGCTTTGGTTGCTCACCAGTCCAGCATCTCAGAAGGTAACCCAGGGATTCCCACCCAAGCCACAGGGCTCTAAAAGTGAAAGCCTTATTAGCAGGTTAACCTCAAGGGTAACCTCCTTCACCAAATCCCCTGGGATGCAAAGCCCTAAAGAGATGATTCCAGAGCCCTACCCTACACCAGATGGGTGCCAATAGGTGATCACCGACATTTTATTATCCCCCATTATCTGCCAAAGGACAATCTATTTAACAACAACACCCAGATCCAATTTTCCCAATTCCATCAAATACAGTATGGAATGGGGGGGGGGAACCCTAAGAAAAGTGGGTAAAAATCCTATCCAGCCACTAAGCGACCAGATTAACTCACACTGCATTGAGTATGGTAGGGTGGGTCAATGTCAAGCACCAAATGACATGTATAGGGGGTGAACTGCTTCACTGTCTCCTTTGCCCCTATCACATGTCTTGATTTGGTGCTGAGCACTAATCAAAAATAACACTCAGGTCCATCAAAAGACCATCAAAAGCTTACCTTCCTCTGCAGTGACATTCATCATGTAAGTCCAGGTAAGTATTCTACTACCAGAGATGGGGAGAATTGCTTATGTGATGACTTGGTCATGTGCCAGATATGGTTAGCATTATGTGCCAGAGCACTATATGCCAGATACAGCTAGGTGGCATGCACCATTTGCTACGCTGCCTCTGACAACAATATGACTTAGACTGGCCTGAGCCAAGTATGTGACTTTCTGGAAGCATCAGTAATAGAACATGAGGGCAATGTTTGGCTAAAGGCAATTCAAAGGCATGCTACTCTTAAAACTGGAAGTAATATTTAACCATATAATATATGGTCAGGCCATCTCATTTCAAGTTAGAAGTCCACTCAAATGGGTTGTTGTGCATTTTCCAGGCTTTGAGGCTGCCTCCTTTAATTGGACTCTGATGTGTTCTTAAAAGCAACACTGACAATGTTACTAAAAGCAGAGTTTTGGTGTTTGTTATGTTCAAGCTAAGTTTGGAAAACTTTGTCTTATTGGACTACACCTCCCATTTGTTATTAAAATAAGTGTTTGCAGAAGTTTTCAAACAGAGCTAAAGAAATGTGAAACACAACTCTGAAAATTTATTTTTCAACAAGAAAAATAAGTAGTTATTTTTTTCTTCACATTCTAGATCTAGCAAGATCTAGAAAGCATGTTGGCAGGCAGTAAGTTTCTGCCAGAATACTTAACACCATTGTCAGAGAGGATGTACATGGCTCCCTCATCTACACTTCCTCTCCAGTGCACTAGAGCTAACAAAGCTTTCTGATTCTCCCAGCCACTGATTGTATATGAGGCTATGCTGGGCACATTCCGGCTGCTCTTGTTTACTCAGTGGACTGGTTGCTTCTTCTTTGCTCAGTGTTCATGAATAACTGGCTGTAGTCTTACTCCAGTCAGTGGTTGGGAGAATGCAATAATGTTGAAACCACTATGGAGGCTGAGTGGAGAGAAAGGATACCTCTTTTGCAACATCATTTAGTGTACATTCACCAGCATAACTGAGAGATGTGCAGGCATATGTCAATAGTAGGATTGTGACCTTTGCTATTTTTTTTTAGCATGAAAATCATAGCTCTTTCCACATTAGACTGTTATAGTGCTATTATTCCACTTTCAACATCCTATGGAATTGTGGGGTTTGCAGTTTTGGGAGGGACCTTTAGGGAGAGACCCTCCCTAAACTGCAAACCCCAGGATTCCACAGGACACTGTAAGTGGAATAATAGCACTATAACAGTCCAGTGTGGAAATGGCCACACTCTGAATAACTGTGGATCATGCTTAATCAACGACCATGAACTCTGATATCCTTAGAGGCTATCCTTGCAATATTAGGGTGGCTTGCTATCAGACACTATCAGGAGCCAGGATTTTTGACAGTGAAATCTCAGGACCTTGGTTGTGACTTGCCAAGACTAAAATTCTTCTGAAATCCACAGGTCTGTACTGATAAACAGAGAATAATACATTTCAGAGCTTCCATTATTATTAATCTGGCTTTGAGGGACAATCACAGTTTGATGGTATCGAACTAATGTTATGCCTCAGTACAAGTCCATCTCATAAGTTCAAAGAGAGCCATTTCCTCACAGCCAGAGTGACAAGTTAATATAGTCTGGCAGGTGGTTGCCTGAAAGCAGTTACGACTGCTAATTATTCAATCATACTGAGAAACAAAGGTTAAATAAACTTATCAATAAGATGAGTTTTTGACATCAGTACAGAGCCAGGATAGTGTGGTGGTTTAAACATTGGAGTAGGACTCTGGGAGACCAGAGTTCAAATCCCTTCTTGGGTGACCTTGGACAATTCTCAGTTTGTCAGTATCAGAAGAAGGGAATGACAAATCTTCTCTGATTCAACCTTACCAAGAAAACTTGGTGATAGGAGCATCTGAAAGTTGTCGTAAGTTGAAACAATTTGGAGGCACGCTACAATAACCATAATCTAGGTCCACACAGGACTGGAATGTGAGAAGGATGATCATGAGTTCAATATTTATTTATGTTTTACAATTCTTGCTTAATTTATGCTGACCTATAATCCTTAGTACTACCAGTTTAAAGTAGTTCTGCACTGTGGAAAATCATCATGGCGTAGGAAAATGAAAATTTTCATTCCTTTTGTGGGGAAAATGAGAAATATTTGCACCATGTTTAGCCTTTATATACCACATTTAGCCTTTGTAATCGGGATCTAGATTTATGTTCTGACTGATTCCTTTCAAAACACTAAATATTCCAGCTATGGATTTCACCTTTCAGGATTTCCAGACTTAATCAGCTGAATAGTTTTCTTTACTTTTATGGAACAATTCCTCTTGTCTTCTTACAGAAAACATTCACTGAGATGTCCCAGTTAGAAAATGATTTTATAAGCGTATCTCTCAATAAAATTTAAAATTTAAGGCATATTTGATGTTTTAAGTGACTCTATCTAAAATCTAAAATATGATGCTGGTACTACTGCAGGATCATCTCTCATCTGTCAGGAAAGTTGAAGCTGTTCTTTTCCAAACAATTGACCCAGAACTTTATGGGTGAGTTAGATTATTAGTACTAACATAAAAGATATCAAAGTGACTGCACTTTGATACCATGCTGAAATGTTTGACACATAATATAGAGAGAGAAAAAGAGAAAGTGCATTAGAGAGTGCTCTTACTATTATTGATATTTTACCTGAAATAAACATCTTTCCTACAATGAAAAATGTCAGGACATGAAGAAAAACAGAAAATTAAATACATTTATACTATCTAACAGAAAAGCAAAATGTAATTTTTGTATTTTCTTCATATTTTCCCCCTATCTCTGATTTTAACTTGATGGTTTTGTTTTATACTATTCCTGTCCTTGATCCTATTACCTCTTGACTTAGGATTTCCTGATTCTACTTCCTGTTGTTTCTTCATTTAAGACACACACACTTCCACTTTTGTTTGTAAGCAAACTTTGGATCAGCCTCTTCATTGAGCACTTTGACTAATCACTAGGGAGTTCTGTGTTTCACATTTTCTGTCACTGGATGAGGAAAGATGACATTTTAGCAGGCACCTAAACAGCATTGCCTGAAAATGCTTGGTGTCCAATGTAAAGAAGTTGTCTTCCTTATTTTCAGAAGCGTCTTAGAATGGCATTTGGATTTTACTGTGGCACTAGTAACAGACAGCTTCCTTTACACTACCTGAGAACATCAGGCTAAGCTTAGCATGTGAAGGGTAGACCATCTGGCACATTCAGTTTTATCTGCCATTGCAGTATTGTCTTTCCTTCAACAACCCTCCACCCTAGTATATTCTACCAGAGAAAGCTGTCTTAATTTGTCAAACAGTAAGCTGGCCTACATCTGCATTTGCTATTGACAAAGGTCAAACAGTCATTACATAGCAAAATCCACCCGACAAGAGGCAAAGCTCTCTCAGGATCTGACTCCTTTGATCATTTTATTGCCTCTCTCTTTCTCAGTCATTTGCTCCTCCTGCTTCAGACTTCTTTGTGAACTATTGTGGTAAATGTGCCTGACTCATAGAGTACTCTGAAACTCTGGGCACACTATAATTCTTCCAACAGTGAATATGATTGTCCAATGTTTTCCGTCATTGGATGCAAGATTACAGTTAACCACACACTTAAAACATAATAACTCCATATTACTAATGTAGCAGATACAGAAAAAAGACCTCTGACCAGTGATTGCTGGTGGCTTCACTGAGTGCTGAATCTGGTCTGAAATTTTATGCCACACTTTAAAGAGATCACCTAAAATGCTGAATTTTAACCTTCAAATATGTTCAGGACCTTGGATAGCTCCTTTAAAGTTAACTATTTCATGGTGCCGAGCCATCCCACATTGCTCTACTTGTCTAAGCAGTCTTTACAAAAATAAAATATTGGTGCACTATTTTGTCAGAATTTCCAGCTTGGCCAACCCATACTGCAGAGCACTGGTTAATATCAGAATCTCTACAACTTTTCCCCCTAAAATCCACTGCCTGAAGTTTGCATGTGTGTGTGTTAGCTGTCCTAATAACAAGTATATTTCCAAAATCAATATTAAAATCGTAGAACTGGAAAAGACCTCAAAGATTCTTTCATTCAATGCCCTGACAGTGCAAGAATGCACCATTATTTCATCCCTGAGAGGTGGCCATCTTTAAAAATCTCTCTTTAAAAACCTCTGATGAAGGAGGATTCACCACCTTTTGGGTTGTGTATTTGTTGCTGAAGAGATCTTACTATCAGGAAATTCTTAGTGTTTAATTGGTTCAGCTCCTGATGGTGAGAACAATAACAACAGACAAGTCCCCCTCTCAACTGTCTAAATGACTGCTTGTAGGATATTTAGAGATGGTAATCATGTCAGCTCTCAGTCTTCTCTTCTTCAGTGTAAACATATTTAGCTGTCTTAAATTTTCCTCATAGAGCTTGACTTCTAGAACTTTTACTACTTTGGTTCTCTGGATGTGTACTAGCTAGTTAATGGCCTTCTAAAACTGTGGTGCCCTGGCTAGACACAGTATTCCAGATTAGCTCTTACCAAAGCAGAACGGTTATTTTGCAGATGTGCAAACTGTAGTTCTCTTGGTGAAACTGAGAGTTGCATTGACCTTTTTTTTCTTTTCTTTTCCTCCTCTGCTATTTCATCACACTATTGATGCATAGCAAGCTTGTGGTCTTTGGGAAACAACTGCAGAAATAATTTATTAATCCAATCAAAAGGGCACAAAATCCAGATCTCATTGCCAAGCAAATGTTATAAAAAGCAGGAAGGCATAGAAAAGGGGAAAAATTGACTTGATGTTGAAATCATGTTATTTATATGGCATCTTGAAAAGTTAATAGAGGAACAGGGATCTGCAGACATTCGGATGAAGATCCATTGGGTGAAGTGGTGGATTTATGTTTCAACCAGAGTAGCTCCTAGACATTGCGGGGGGGGGGGAGGAAGGCAGAAATGTTTGATTTTCCATTTTTGAAAACAAAAATTCAAATGTGCAGTTCATAAGATTAATCCACTAGCTGTGCAATAAACTATGAAAGCTTATATTTATTTTGACCAAATTTGTATTTTTTCTTTCACTTTGTTGACTAATATAGAAGACTGGAAGTGATAGTATGCAATGCTTGTTTCCCCCCCCTTCTGACTTCTCCCTCATTTTGTCTATACAGTGTTCTCCTCTTATATTTTTTCTTCCAAGACTTAATATAATCTCCACCCTCCCCATAGCAAACACATAGATACTGACAAATAACTCCCTTGACATCAGCTAGCATGGAACTGCATACAATTAGAGGCAAAAATAAGACAGGCATTTCAAGAAAAATACACTGCACAAACCTTGCATTTCCATACATTATATATGCAATCATAACCTGTAGTTAGAACTTCATCAAACCAACAATGTCTTTTGCATCTATAATTGGTAGTGCATTTCATTTAAGGCTTTCTCCTCTATATTTATCTCTTCACACATCTTGCTTCCATTTCTTAGCCTTCCTACCACCTCTCATTCATTTCTAGGAGAGTTGCTTCTGAACAGCTAATTTAAAGATAGTGGGACTCTGACAAAGGCTAATAAGTGCAGTATCTACAAATCAGAGTCAATTTGAAATCAAAAGATCAGTTTTAAGATGAGACAGTATGTAAACTTAGTTAGATCTCCATTAGTTATAATGTGTATCAGGATTCATTCAGAAAAGGTCTCTCAAGCTACTATTATTCCTCTAAAGTTCATTACACCATTACATTATTAAATGATTGACTACACAAACACATACACGAAGACAATGAACATCCATACTTAGTAGATACATGACAATGAACTGTAGAATTCTCATATATGTCATGGTGGCATTAGGCCTTGACTTGACTTGCCCAAATCACAACCTGTTTACTGGAAGGGCTACAGTTGTTAAAGAGCAGAAGAGCAAAGACATAGTACTGAAGCTGAGATGAAGCAGCTTCCAATAGCTCATTGCACAGGGAATGTATATGAGGAATGAATGAGTACCATGACTTCAAATGTCATTAAGAAAATGCTAAAACATGCCATTTTTCCAGATGGGCTTGGGAAAAGGCTGCCCCTCAGTAGAAGAACAAAAGGATTGCATTCAAAAGGTCCTAGGTTCAATTCCCAGCAACTCCAGGTAGAAGGACAGACTCATTCTGAAATTCTGGAGAACCAATGGCCATCAGAATAGGCAACAATGAACTAGGTCATGTACTTGACTCAGTGTAAGTCAACCACCCATGTTTTCTATGCTGATTTTTCCCCAAGTGCATTGTTGTTCCATAACTATGATGGTTGCCACGGTAATGACTAACAGTTTGCTTGAAATACGTGGAAAGTAAAATGTTTTGACAGCTGACAGAATCATCTTACCTCTCTCTTTCCTTTGCCACTTTTCCTTAAGTTTACTTACTTCTGCCTTTTCACAAGAGCTGTTCCCACTCCCCCATGATTAATATAGTAAGCAGAGTTCTAAAGGCCAAGTGGATGCTTCTATAGCTTATAATAAACATAGAAGAGTCAGAGAGGTTGAATTATTCTATGTTTACGTCACAGAATGATGTTATAAATCAAGTACTGGCAGTTATGGAGGGATAACAGGCCATTTTTCACCACCTCATCAAACTCACCATGGGCTGCACCAGACATTTCCAGCAAAACATCTTATATTTACTGATATTTGTGACACTGACGTACATATACACATGATATACACAGAGTTTCTGTAAATATAATTTTCAATTTTCCCTGAGTTTTTTAATGGTGAATCAAGCATTTCTCTCTCAGTAGATAGATAGATATGTTGATATGTTTGATTCATCCTTAAAAAAAAAGAATGGGAAAATCATTCTGTGACATACGTATTCCACTGTTATAGAATACAGAATTGCCCTACACTTCAGGCTTTGCTATGTTTATTATAAACTACAGAAGCACCAACTTGGTCTTTAGTGCTCTGCTTACTATATTTATCATAGAGGAGCAGGAACAACTCTTGTGAAAAGACAGAAGTAAGGGAAATGTAATCTCTCTCTCTCCTCCTATTTATCTACAGTAGGGCCTAAATACCCTAAAGGCAACAGATCCTGTCTGTTCTAGGAAGCTAAGCAGGGTCAGATCTGGCTAGTATTTGGATAGGAGATTGCCAATGAATACCAGGTACTGTTGGCTATATTTCAGAGGAAGAAACTGGCAAAACCACCTGTGAGTATTCATTGTCTAAGAGAACCCCAATGAAATGCATGGGTTCACCAGAAGTCAACAGGTAATTTGAAGGGTGTGTGCACGTACACACACACACACATCTTTATTCAAGGCATCTGGGCCTCACTATAAGACATATTTTTAGTCAACATGAACAAATGTTATTTTATAGCTGAGGAATATGGAATAACTTAGGGGATATCTAGGTGTTGGGCTGCAACTCAGCCAGAATATCCCCAAAGAACTATTCTTAGAAATATTTTTTTAAATAAAATAAAATAAAATAACTTATTTTCCAAAGCTAAATTTTAAATTCCATTACAGCCCAGCTGCCATAAATGAATCAGTTTCTCAAGCACATCAGAAATCTGTCATCAGTCAATCTGTGAAAGTTATCAGTCTTGACCCTATCACCAGAACTGAAGGGACAGGTCGTTATTGTTCTGTATGGCATGCCTGTCTTATACTTAAAAAAAGCATGGGAAATTAGGGAAAACTCAAATAGGGAGGAAGATACTTCCTTGCTACTAGTTTCCACTATAGTGCTTAGTGTATCAATGGGAACTTGTTAAACTAATTCATACAAGTTCCATTGAGTCAATGCAGCTAATGATGACTGGGTTTAGGCTCATTCAGTAGCTCTGCTATTTTTTTTTAATGTTCTGTCTTTGGTTTTCTGTTCCTCACCCTAATTTCTGAAGACTCATTAGTGCACCTTTCTTCAGCATTGCTGGTACTTATAAATTCTTCCTTCAGCCAGCTCTTTTAGTGTGGACCCAGGAGAGAAAGATTTAAAACTGTTAGCTAGAAGGAGGAAAAGAAAAGGTATAATTTACTAGGCTGCCTGAGCCTCTAATATGATATTCTCTGCTTGTAGATATGACTGCTTCCATCCTAAGGGATTTCACAAAGACAAAGAATGAGATGATAATAATAATAATAATAATAATAATAATAATAATAATAATAATAATAATAATAATTATTATTATTATTATTATTATTATTATTATTATTATTATTATTATTATTATTATTATTATTATTATTATTTTGTATCTGGAAGCATCATTGCTAGATGATGTGTGCCTATACCCAGCCTGGTCTGCTCCTTTTACTTGAAAACATACTTGTTTGCTCAGATGCCCTCATTTTTTTTCAATTAATCAGTATCCCCTCTTTGCAGCATAAGGTTCAGCACTTTGGACAGCTCTTTTAAAAATGGTTAAAATCCAGAGCTGATTCAATGTCTCAATTATACTGAAGCCACTGCCTCTCACTGGCTATAATAGATGTGGTTTCCAAATCTGGGGGCAAGTCACAGAATAAACAAATAGAGAAATATGGTGGGAATGTCATCTATTTAATTGCTGAATAAACAAATACATTTGATATCTAGCATGAACCAGATTCAAATCTAGGCTGGCACAAGTCTTTCTTTTTCCTTACTTTACAGGTTGCCTTGAGAAGAAGTTGTATCTCTTAAGATCAAAAAAAGCAAAGTCCCTTCCAAAACCTTTGGAGACTTTGAAAAGGAAACTAGTTAAGCATCTTTTTTTGGAATTTTGGTGATTAATGCCAATCCAGGGATGTTTCTGTAAGCCAAGATTCTTGAACCTTCCTCCAAATTTTCCAAAGTGTTTTATTTCCTTGAAATTAAAAAAAATGAGGGAAAAAATGACATTTTAAAAATCTTGGCTGCAATTCTATACCGTGGTCTATGTGGCATGACTTTATAAATACATATCTACACAGCAGAGGTACAAAGGAACTAATGAATTGCAAAGATGGCTATCAGGATACTGTCAAGATCATCTCAAAACTGATTGACACTGCCTAGCTGATGTCCCAATGCACATAATTCCTGTTGTTCATCAGTCCTGTTGTGTGTTTGATCCCATTGTGCATCAGTCCCATTATGCATTGCTCCCTATGCACAATGGTCATTTTGCTGGCTCAATTATGTAATAACGTAACAGCAACCCCTTGCTGAATGTGAATATTTTGAAACTGTTCTATTATCCACAGATGTATGTATGTTACAAATACATATGTCCACAAATGAATTCCAGCCATCTATTTTTTTAAAAAAAGCCAACTTTCAAAAGAAAAGGTCCATTCTTGCTAAAGAATATGAGGTTATGAGTGATTCTATATAATGGTATCTTGTTAGTCACTGAGGATGGTGTAAGTTAGGCATGACCTCATAATGGTATCATTGCCATGATTGTAAATGCCCCTAAAACGCAACTTAAAATCCAGCCAGGGGCATTGAGGGCTGAAGTTACACAGCACTAGTGAGCATGGCTGAAAGATGATTCATCAAGCACCCTTTTGCCAACAAATGCCCCTATGGGATCCCATCATGTTTTTTTGGCACACCACCGCTCACTGACTGCAGGAAGTGGGACACAAAACCCTGCTTATCAGCACCACAGAAATCTGTCCCACAGTATGACTAGATAGATTTTCAGATGGGTTTGGGGGTCAAATTGGGAGAGAGATCATAGTCACAGCATTGTGGATATGTGTCTGATACAATGCCTTAGCTAATAAGTTGAAATGGTAAAGTGGCCATGCAAAAGTTACAGTAATGAAGAATACTGCAATTTTTTCCTCTAAGCTTAGAAAAATTACCTTTTGAACTACAAGTACCCTCATATCCCCAGCCAGCCTGGTTACTGGCCAGGCTAGCTGAATGATTTTGGGAGCTCTAGACCAAAGAATGTAACTTTTCCTAGCACTGTTTGTGCTCTCCTTCAGATTAAGCATGTCAGAATTAGAATAAGGCAACCAACTCATCATGGTTGTATTGATCAAAATGTATGGTCTGGAATTTTCTGCCGATCTTAGATATAAAAATGGCCTGCATGTGCTTGGTGTTTTATTATAAAAATGTAAGATATCATTTAAAAATGATCAGCATTGTTCTAAAGCTTGTTACTAGCTCCATTAGAGTTGACCTATGAAATAAATGAGATTTACAAAACTGCAGTTCTGCTCTAAACTTGTTGGGATGAGCAACTGTATTTAGACCTTTATTTTATACCACTTTGAGAAAGCAATCCTAATTAGATCCCCTACTACTTGTTAAAGCAAATGACTTTACAAGCAAAAGACTATAAAACCAATCTAAATTAGCATGATAAAAACAACAACATTTATCTGCTTTTTTAGAGACTATGATCCCATTCAACCAAGGCACATTGCTATTATGATTAGCTTTGTTCAAAATTTGCAAGGAAATCTTTAGCAAAATATTATGTTTGTAATAACTTTCCTTCTGGATGCGATTACTTCTAACCATCTAACCCCCCTCCCCCCGCTACATTTTTGACAGATTCCAATAGGGCACATGATGGATGGCAGTCTAAAGAGTCTGTAGCCCCAAGTTCCTATCATAGATTTCTGATACCATTATATATATGGTAAATATAGTGACTGGTAACTGAGAGACTGCCAAAATAAAGCTTTCTACAGTCAGACCTCCACTTTTGTGTGTTCAACATTCACAGACTGGATTATTCACAAGTTATTTTTATTATTATTATTCTTACTGAATTTACCCCTGCCACAGGAGGAAAAAAAAAAGTTCTTTTCTAGGAATCTCTAGGTTCTCCAGCACAATTCCATGGTCCACTTCTTCCACAAGTGGACCATCGAGTCATGCTGGAAGATCTAAAGATTTCTAGAGGGAACAGTGTTTTAGGCATTGCTAGGTCATCCAGCAATGCCTCGATCTATGGTGCTCTCTCTGATGGAAACTGACAAAAGAATCATGCGGGAGGACCTAGAAATTCCTAGAGAAGTGTTCTTGGATTAAAAAAAAAGTTTCCTGATTTTTATTTTTATTTCTGTTTTTTCTACCTTCATGGGAGGTAGTCTTATGCCCCAACTTCCCACCCCAAATTGGAAGGTTGAATGAGCATTGTTACCCTGATTTCTGGGGTCCTGGGAGGGATACGTCTATGTGCTCACAATGGGGAATGGGAATTGGCAGAGCACAAGCTAGCAATACAAGAGGCAGGGCAACCTAGGAAGATCTTGAACCCAATGTTTACGGGGTCAGGCTGAGACAAGGAGCAAACAGAAGTAAATAATAGTTATTTTCTTTATTGATGTACAACACAGTCAAACACGTTTATGCAAACACACTCACACAGGCCTATTGAAATAAAGGTAGGAGTTGGATAGAGGGTTTTGAGAGGAGGTTTTGCATGGGAAATACTACACCTGTCCTGAAGCCTGGGTAGTCTGAAGAAAAGTCCGTAGGAGTGAAGATTGTCAGCATGTGGAGCTGAGGGGAAGGCTCACTGAACGAAGCAACAGCAAGGCGGGATGGAAGCCAGGAGTGTTCCGAAGAAGCACTCAAAATCAGGGGGTCTTATAGGGGAAAATGTGCCCGTAGGCTAGTCCATTCCCAGGGATAACAATGGGTTTTGGGCTGGAGACAAAGCCTCCAAAAGGTCAGTATTTTACATGATTGAATTATGACAGTGTTGTCAATACAGTAGACAATATGCAAACGTGGAGTGCTTGACAGTTGAGTATTCAGCTCGGCAAGTTGCCTGCTCGGGGCAGGGAGTCTTTTGTACACAGTGTGCATACATAATGTGATCTTAAAAGGGTACTTGCCTGGAGGTTTCCTGAAGCGGCATTCTGGCTATTACTGGCCTGCCTGGATCTGTTTTGAATGGTTCAGCTATTTTCGGCCATGCCTCTGTGCATGCTTGTCTGGGGGCCTCGCAAGCACATGGAGAGGAATGAGTAAAGAAGGCCAAATTCTTGATATCAAATGTTATCTAATATCCCACAAGTCCGAGCTAGAAACTACAGTAACAGCATGTTTGTCTCATGAACATTTTTTTTCTCGCACCAAATGTTTGAGAAGCATTTTCCATGAAAGAGGGACCACAAAGGAAAGAGAAAGTTAAGAGATCATCTTTTACTTATTTTTGTTCTTACTGATTTTTCATTTGCTAAAATATTTCATGAGAGAGAGTTTTATGTTTTTCTTCTGACTTCTGATATCAAGCATTTTGTTTGACTCAAAGGTCTGTAGATAGTTAATTTATTCCCTGCCTAAATGATATTTCTATACTGGAACCTATCATCATCAACAGAAAGAAAATGGAATGGTATCCTATTGAATTCAAATGGCAGACATGAAAACTTTCAGCTGCTCTTGTTCTGTTTGTTTGTTCTGTTCACTACTGAGAAAACTCATGATAAAAAAACAAAAAACAAAACATGAAAACTTAAGGTCAATTAGTTGTATCCAAACAGTCATATTGAGATCTAGATCAAATTAGCAACCCCAACTAAATTAAATCCATTGAATAAATGGGGTTAACCTAAATGTTTATTCAACATTCAGCAAACAATTTAATGGCTCTATGGTAGTTAGGAGTAGTAACTGGATTTAGACTATAGAGTATGAGTGAGAATCATGCAGCCCTCCATACATGGTTGGACTGCAACTCCTCACTACTGGCTATGCTGGCCAGGACTTCTAAAAGTCCAACAGGATCTGAATGATAGTATGATTCCCATGCTGACATAGATGATGCCCGTTGAAATCAGTGGAACCACTCAGTTCACTGAATACGTATGATTTAGGATAGATTCATCCCAATGAATTCTTCTGTTGATAGATGGAGTCTCCGATGGGTTTTTGAAGCCCTTGTGCAACTACACCACAGCACAGATAACCTAAAGTTGTGTGTGCAGTGTGGGGAAAGCATAGTTAAAAAGTGTTATAAAATATGTGTCAGAAAAAAAGTTACATTTGGGGGTATAGTTTACAGTATCCCTCAGCTAGCATGAGCAGTGGTGATAGGATGTGCGCTTTCAGGTTTTTGTGGAGTATCTGAGGAGAAGATACCAATAGCACATTTACACCTGTCTGTCCTATTGGGGAAAAGTAGAATAAGCAATTTTTAAACTCCTATTTCTTTGTTTGTGTGTTTTGTAATTACCTGTACTATTTGAAAAATAACTGCTACAATTCTGTGAGGTGCTTAACTTCTTATTTTGGGAGTTTCCATATCTCTAGGGAGGAACAACAATTTTGAGATACACATGTACGAAGAGCAATAAGTATAAGAGTGACAAATGATGCTAAGCAAGTCTTTGTTTCACTTCCTTCTATGCACATCCAATGTAAAACTCTGCAGAGACATGGAATAACAGATGGAGATAAAATTAGCTAATGAAGGGTTATATCCATTATAACTTGGGCAGAGTACTTTGGCTTCCATAATTTCCATGAGGCAACAATACCAGATAGAGTACATTGTATTCCTTTCCAGTCTTTCTAAATTAGAAAGGAAAGTTCATTTCACATCAGTGCCATGGCAATTTGGATCATACCTTAATGTTTGTGATAATTGATTGGGGATTTTTTTTTTTTTTGGCTTAAATAATTAGTGGCTGATTCTCCAACCTTGGATTATTAAAAAAAAACAAAAAAAGTCAGTGAGATAGTGAATTCACTCTGGATTTTGTCCAAACTTGAAAGGAGATATCCAAGGTATTGAATAACTTCAGTGATTTGGCGACTTTTAAAAATCAGACTGAAATCTATCTGATGGCATAGCTTTCATTGCTCCCACTCATACTTACATATACCCCTTGGTTGCTTTTGGGGAAATGCACTTGTATGGAGTGAGCATGTGCCAATGACAGATAGGTGCCATAGCCATTCTTCATTTAATTGTTTTCTTCTGGGTGACTGAAGATAAGATTGCTCCGATTCAGCCTTGGTGCTCCTTTGCTTTCTGGGTGAACAACAGTCACTTGTAGACTTCAGCATGTGCTTTAACAGTCAGTGGCAGCAATGGAGGAAGCTGCTATTGCCCAAGGCAGGGCTGAGATGCACTATTGGAGTACTTCTTCACCTTGCTGAACTCCTCTGATTTCACTGGGATTGATTCTAAGAAAACAAATTGGCAGTTACCATATGCATTTTGTCTCTGAGTGACCTTGGTTATATACAGACTTGGTACTACAATTTTTGCAATGTCTTATGAAATGCTTGAGGAGTCTAGTGAAACTATGGTCACATGCTGGATAAACAGCAAAAGCCTATGTATTCCACATGTTAAAGAAGCTTTATCAAGTAAAGGTCTCATTGCTATATCTTAATTTTCATAAGATTGTTCATAGTAAATTTAGCAAAATTGTTTAACTAAGATCATACATAGCTATGAAAACATAAATTTTGTTCATGTTGGAAAGAGTTATCACTTGTTTATTCCATTTGTGTTTTAAAAAAAGGAAACTGGGGGCAAGTGAGTGATGGTGGATAGTTTGAGCTGCTAACTTAGACCTGCCAACCACTCAGCCTTTTTTGCATGTGTGCGTGTGCAGGGGGGAGATATTTTTCTGACTAAAAATTTGTCCTCATGGAAGTATAGGAGTAAAAGTGGAATGTGTGTGCCTTCCAAAAACCTCAAACTCCTTGTTATTTTCCATCCCAAGATCTACTCCTTTTCCCTTCTCCTATCCCAATCATTCTGTCTGATTTGCACATGTTTTTTCACTATAAACTTGTCCAATTTGTCTTTTTCTGTATAGTGGCATATAGTCCTCTTGTGCCTCTCAGATATGGCAGAAAGTCAGCTGAAGCCAACAGGATTATCCCACACACATTAATAATGAAAGCATTGCTTCCTCAAAGTTTTAAACTGCACATTGTGTGTAAGAGAGATGATGATGATGATGATGATGATGATGACGACGACATTAGAACTGAGTGTTGACATAATGCAGCATTTATAATAGACTATGCAGAGATCCTAGAAAAGGAAAACAGACACAAATAAAACAAGTATTTGATATAATGGCTATAAATAATGCAATATGTTAGACCAAGAAGAGATAACTGTTTTGCAATTTCATTTTGCTCCTTTTCTTTTACTCTCACTAATAAGAATCTCATTTGGAGTTATAGGCTATAAGTGTAGTGCTGGATAACAACTTGTTCAGTATTTCTTCTGTGGACAAGCATGGATGATTCTTGAAATGCATCCATTGGCATTTGTTCACGTTTTGCATCTAATCAGCAGATTTGTGTGTAATTATGTATTTTGCAGGTGAGGTGTTAATGTGGGTTATATGGCACATCAGCTGCAGGCTGCCACTTGAAATGGTCCACTGGAAAATCTTGAGACAAACAACATTCAATTAGGCATGCATCCATGAGCAGCTGTGCTAAGTACCACTGGCATCATCTCAGACGCACATTTCTCAGTGAGATTCAACTGCTAGCCAGTTTTTAAAGCGTGCTTGAACTGGTGACAAAATCTTACAATGTTATTTTCTCTTTGAACCTTGTATCTTTGTGGTAAAAGTTACTGATTCCTGCATGTGGAAAAATATTCATTCTGATCAAAATTCATTGAATGGAAAATGCTTTTTCCTTCAACCCCAATTTCGGGCTGAAGGTCAAACCATTAAACATAAATATGTACAACAAAGTACTGCCAGATTTTTAGCACATTTAGCACAGACTTAGCCATGTGCTTCAAATCAACAACACTGGACAATCTGCTCCATATTGATCCAAAGCAAACACTGCTCGTTGTGTACCAATTCTACCTCGCCAGGCCAGCATTTAGCAGAAGGGAAGAAAGCACAATTGTTTGATCATCAATTTTTTAGTGATGAATGTTCCCCTAAATTCCCCCCCCCAAAAAAAAAAGGTTGATTTATATGTATTTTAAGAAAACTGTAAATGGTTCAAAATATTTCCAAACTGCCTAATAATGGGGTGGTTTAACTCAATCCACCAACACTGGATAAATCGTTTGAAAGAAAATTCTGAAAATGTCCAAAATTGTGAAAAATGCTGGCCAGAAGTCATGTTGTGACGTGTCCTTTGCATGGGACTGCAAGAAAGAAAATTGGCTCCCACATCCTACACAGTTGCCTGTCCCTAATATAAAGTGTTTGGCTTAGGTGACAAATATGTATGTATGTTGTGTGCCTTCAAATCAATTCCGACTTATGGCAATCCTAAAGCAAACCTACTAGAGAGTTTTCTTGGCAGAATTTGTTGAGAGCAGGTTTGCTCTTTTCTTCCTCTGTGACTGAGAGAATACAATTTGTCCAAGGTCATCTAGAATGTTTCCATAGGTGAATAAAGATTTAAACCCTGATTTCCCAGTGCTTTAATCCAAGACTCAAACCACTACACCATGCTGACTTAGTGTGAAATCTCATGGGATCAAAGTGACGATTACACTAATGTATAGACCTAGTCCATCAACTGCTTTGTGTTCCTGCTAGACAATTACTTCATTTTCTGGGGTGTCCCCCTGCATTTGTATGTACATGTTCTGCTCTAGGATGCATATTTATTAAGCAATGTTGATCAAAGTTGATACTTTGACTGAGGCTACCATCCTAAGCTCCAGAACAATTAACAAACAATGTTTGTTTTCTTTTTAATTTTGGAAGGAGGGACATGTTTTGTCCATTTTCCATGGCATTTGTAAAGCAAATTATAATGTCTATAACAGCTTCCACTTAACGGGTTTGGTTTATTCAAATAATAAGCAAAATCATCAACATCTTTCAGGTAATGCCAGGTAAGTTTCTTAGTGTGATACAAAGAAGAGCTAAACAAACAGTCAAACAAAAAGTTTGTAGAATTTTCACTGAATATTCCTCAGCAATTTCTTTTGTGTCCCTGTACCTGAATGCCCTAGAAGCATGCTAACTTCATTGTATTCTGATGCACAAAAAAGTTGTGGTCAAGTTGCCAGTATGGTTCTTGCTGTTATTGGTTACCGTTGTGCTTAATGTTACCGCCTGACTCAACCCCTCCATTAAGCTCTTAGGACAAAATGAAAGCAGCTGTTGATACTGTGCTGTTGGAGAAATGGTTGAATAATTTCCTGTCCTCTGGCGTTAATCAGGAGAATGCTCTCCTCCATCATTTCCTTTGCCCTCAAATAGGGTAGATTATTCTGAAATCATTTGTTCTCTAATTAAAAGTAGGCTTCTGACAGCAACATCCAAGGGACAGGCAATTACTGAAATATATCAAAGGATGGTACTGGGGTCCTTCTTCTGAATGATTAGTTTTATATATTTATCCAGACTGCCCCCCACACATGTACATGCATGAACATAGTGAGGGGTGCACATGCATACATACACACCATGACACACTCCTGTGTTCCTATATATCCAAAATGAAGGGAGGAAAAGCAGCACACTTTATTGCATGATAAATTATTCATCTCACTTCTTGGCTTTTCACACCTTTCATATATTTCTCTGCTGGTCCCCTCCACCCCTGCTCTTACTTGAAAGATTAGTTCTGAAATCTAAAATTGCTGCTGTGCTGAGACAGTAGCTTCTTGCCCTTGCACGGTGAACTTCCTAGTAACTATATAACCAAGCTGCACAGACCTAGGTCAATAAATATTTCTTTTAACAGAGAAGGGGGAGGGGGAGGGGAACGAGGAGGAGGAGAACAACAACACTTCATTGATTCAGGCATACACCTAATCAAAGATACATATCAGATAAATCCGAACACATAAACACTCAAGTACACACCCATTGATTTAAAGCATGCATTGATTCAGACATACATCTAATCAGAGACATATCTCAAAGAAATCCCATCATCCACAAAACTTAAAGACTCAATTTGATGCAGCCTCTCCCTTCTTCTAAAAAGGCCATAATAAATTAGAAGGTATTTGGCTCAGGTTCCGGCCACTAGTCCTGTGAGTAAAATGCCACTTCCCTATTCCATGATTCATTTATGGATGGAATTTTTTGTTAATTTCATTTGCAAAGGAATAAATGAGTAATTTTAGCAATTTTTATCCCACTGCATGACTGTCTCCCCATTGAGTGAAAACTGTATAATTTTTTTTAAAGAGATTTGTAGTTCATCACTTATTCTGTGCAAAATTTGCATATCTTCTGCACAGGGGTTGCTATTTCCTGTTGTTTAGGGCTGATTATGCACAAAATTCACATATGGGTATTTTGGACACAAAACAATATTTTTTGTGCAGGAAGAATTTTTTTTGCACAGAAAACATGCATTTCTTTGCAAAATTGTGAATTCTGCACAGAGGAAGCCTCAAATTGTAAAGGTTCATGTCAATTCAGAATCTGTCACATCAGGGTTTCCCAGGTTTAGAATCATCTTTTAAAGCCATTTTTGAATATTTTTTCCATCTTTAATGCCAATGCAAAACCATTTGTTAGGGAGAAGTTAGTTCAGGAAATTAAAGCAAGGCACACACACACACACATTAAAACAAGGTCCAGTAAACTCTTAATTTGTGGAAAAGATACCAGACCCCCCCCCCAAAAAAAATAACAAAATGCCACTGTCCTCTATATAGCTCCATGTGATATAGAGCAACTCTTCAGTTATTTCACTCTCATATATAATGATAAAAATAAATAAATAAACAAATAATTTGAGTGTACAACTGAATTTTGTAGTCAAAATACAGCAAATATTAAAGAGTACAGAAAGATGGAAATCATGAGACTCAAAGTAGAAGGGAGTCATTCGTTTGATTTTCAAGTAGGGGAAAATAGGATTAGTTTTAATGGATTTCACAGTGAACACAAATATAAAAAATTACTTGCACAGTAAAGCTTTGAAATAGTAGCCATTTTAATTTCCCTTTGCCCCGCCAAATATCTTTAGATTCACTTTACAAAAATAAAAACTGCCAACATTTTAAAATGCTGTGATACAGTTGGTTTTGTTTCAGAAATGAAAATGAATGTAATTAATTTATATCATCATGTTTGTGTAAACTATGGGTGGAAATTCTTCCTCCTATGGTTGCTGGACTGGAAGTTCCAACATTCTTCACCATTGGCCATATTAGCTAAGCTTGCTGGAAGTTCTAGTTGAATAATATCTGGAGGACCATGTGTTTTCCCTTCCTCCCTTTCTTTCTTTCCTTCTTTCTTTAATGATCTCACATATTTGTTATATGAGATTATCACATAATGGTTTTTTAAAAAAACAGGCTACATTAGAGCTTCTGTATCTCAAATATCCTGCAATCTTTCATACCCTCAATATTTAGAATGTTCAGTTTCCATGTCAGAAATTTGTCTTAGCTGGAGGAAATATTAGATGAAAGTAAGTAAAGAGTAATAGATTTCTTGGAGATAGTGCAACTACCGCTAGATTAGAAAGCAAGCAGAACAATCTGCTTCAGTGATGGCAATGACTATAACCTATCAGGTTGTCAGTACATCAATTAAAATGTTTAAAGAATATCAGCAAGCATCAGGTGTTACTTGCAACCAAGATGAGAGTTTTCATCAACTCCACTTCCTATGTGTAAATTGGTTTTAAACACAATTGAATCATGTCACATGGAGGATTCATGATTTATTTAAGAATATGTAGTTTGCTCCAGGGCTTGGCTCTACTGTGAGGCCGAATGAGGTGACTGCCTCAGGCACTGATGAAAGATGGGGAAATGAGTTATTTAATTTATTATTTGTTATGTTATGTTACGTTATGTTAGCTGCCAGGAATGGTAAAGACATTTTTGGGATATTGTGCTTCAAGGATCAAAATAATTTGGCCAACCATGGGCACCATGTACCTTGACTAGGTAGGCTCTGGAAGTTGCTGTACTTCAGACAGCAAAGTGTCTTTGGCCAAAACTGGGTTCCACTTTATGTTGAAAAAGAGGGTTTTCAGAATACTTTAACTGTATGGGTGGTTTTTAAAACATTAAAGGAGGAAACACCACAATAATACAAGCTGAATTTGTTTGGAGGCTTTTAAGCAGAGGCTGGATGGCCATCTGTTGGGAATGCTTTGATGTATGTTCCTGCATAGCAGGACTCTATGGCCCCTGGAGTCTCTTCCAACTCTATGATTCTATGTTCATAATTGGTCTATAAAGTATGATGTGCAATCACACATGATGCAGTTAAGCTTTTGAGTTACTCTAGAAAATATAGTTTATTCACCAAAAAAAGTTTTAGTAGGGGAAGTGTGATTTTTTTCAGGCTTATGAATTTTTTTAAGAAATGTAAGAATTTGTGCATCTTTCCTCACAGTTTGGATAGAAAAAACTCAAATGTAGGGGAAACCAAAACTGAGATATTAATGCATCTGCACTCAGAACTTCATTTCATTCTTGAAGAAATTATCATTTTTTCATATTGGGTTGATGGAAGAAAAAGTTGAAGTTTTGTATTTTTTGTATTTTTTTTTTTTTTTGAAGACAAATGTAAGGAAGTCTGAAATTGATGGATTTCCCTATTTCAAACTATGAGAAGTAAGGGGTGATCACATATATACACAATGCTATTAGTATGGTGAATACAGTATTGATATAATTGTTAGAAAGTTGAGTAAAGTGAACTGTAGCTGACCTTTTTTTCCCCCAACATTCATTAGTATTTTATAAATATAAATAAAATAGAAAAAATATCAAATTTATCCAAAATATTAATAAAAATAACACACACACACACACACACATATCTAGTTCTTGCATTTTACTCTAGTATATTGCTTTTACTTGTTCTATGTCAACTATATGTTCCATACTTATGCATTTGTGTTATTCTACTTATACATATAAATATACCTATACAAATTCAACTTCATTCCTTCCTTTCTCTTTTTGGTTGATTAATCATTTTTCCAAGTTTCCTCTGACACTTTCATATTTCTAGTGACTTGCCTTATTACTTTTTATTTTTAACCCTTCCCTTTTTCTCATATTTTTGCTTACTGTTATCATCTCTGCCCTCTCTCTACGTTCTTATTCTTTATATTTCTATCTGTATTTCCCATTTTTGTTGTATGTATCTTTTAATTGGTTTCATTTCATCACGATTTTTCCTTTTTGTCTTTTGACTTTTGAACAAACATTCATGTAAGTGTTTTTGTGAGATCTGTTAACATTATAATCTCATTCACTTATCTGAAGTAATATATGTGCCTGCTCAGAAGTAAACCCCAATGAATTCATGAGACTTTTTTTTTCTAAAATGCACTTCTTTTTGAGAATTGCCACTTAATTTCTCCCTAAACACTCTTTTTTGGATGGTTTTAGTGTGAGTTTTATTATTTTTGAAGAAAATCTCTATTAGCTATAGGTGAAGAAGAAGGTTTGTGATCCATCTCTCAATCTTATGCAATCATGGATGAAGAGTTACAGAAATGTTCCATGGAAATTGCAAAAATCTCAGCAATATAATATAAGGATGCTGTATAATATAATACAAAGCTAGAAGAGATTCAATGGGGCCTTTGGATTTAACCTTTCCAAATTCTATTTCAGGCTATCAAAAAAAAAAAAATAGTTTGAGAGGGAAAAATATGCCATATTATGTAATGTGCTCTCTTGATGGGAAATCAACTGTAATTGTACTACTATATGTCAGGCATTTCTGCATATGTTTAGTACCAATGGGGAATGAGATCCAAATGGAATTTCCACTCACAGCAAATGCCAACAAGCAGTTACAGAATGGAGTAATGACAATGCAGTACAATACTAGCATTCCAAGCCATCCTAATCTCAGACTGACTTTGTTTTGAAGCAGTAGTTGCAATGCATATGCTTGTAGAATACACAGAGATTTCTCTGTTGACTTCAGATTAGGGAAGCAGATGTCATGGGCCGGGCTGAGCCTGCCGCTGCCTCGGAGGCCGCTGCTGCCGACGCGGGGGAGGCTCGGGCTCCGCGGAGGCCGCCGCCGCCGACACAGGGCGAGGCCTGGGCTCCGTGGAGGCCGCCGCCACCGCAAACAGGCCTGTTGGCAGTGCCAGGGCCGGCCCGGGGCTCACCGGGGATGGCAGACCCCAGCTCCAGTCTGGAGTTTCCGCCCACCTGCGGCTCCAACTCAGAGGAGGCTTCCGCCCCTCCTCCCATGTTTCAGCAACAGCGGCAGGGAAAGGAGGCAGTCCGTCGTTCCTGGAGGCTGCTGGAGAAGCGGCTGTGGGCTGAGCACTCTCAGCTGTGAGGCTGGGCAGCCATCTGGGGGCTCTCAGCTGTGAGCCTGGACCTGATTGGGCATCGCTGGGCCAGGAGGCTATTTAGGATGGGCGCAGGGAGGGGAGGACACGGAGCAACAACCATCAGCCTTCCGCATCCTCCTCAACCTGTGTCCGGACCCAGCCCCTCCCTCCAGCATCCGTGTCCAGCCCTCCTGGCAGCCGAGCCCTAGGACTTTGCTTTGGGTGACGTAACCCTTTCTTTACCTGAGGAACTGGCTTGCAGTTTACTTTGAGACTTACTCTTTGTTTTGGAACCTTTTACGTTTGTGCTGGGGCTTTCCTGTGGGGGTGCTGTAACCCTCTGTCTACTGGCTGCCAATAAACGCTGACAGCTTCAGTCGCTCGCCCCGCGTCTGCTTGGTCTCTGCTCACCTCTGACAGCATCACATATGTGGTGATAATTGATAACAGTTTGAACGATAACAGTTTGATTTGAACTTTTCTGGAATACTAACCTTAATGAGCCTGGAGTATATCATTAGAAGGGATAACTTAATAAACAGAAGCAATGCAACCTCCCACCAACACTAAAACAGCCCAAACATTTTCTTTCCTTACAGGCCTATGGGGGAGAGACAGCTGCCTTTCAGGCCTAAAAGACTGATATCTGGAAGGGCCCTAGCTGCTTGAAGGTCTTGGAAAAATCAACTCCCCCAGAACCACCCCGTTTTCTGTTTTGAGATTCACTTTTTTCTCCTTCTTTGTACTTTGGTTTTTGTTTCACCTGCTGTTCTCTGTTTAACAGATGCTGGATGGCCATCTGTTGAGTGTTTTGAGGTGTGTTCCTGTATAGCAGGGGGTTGGACTCGATGGCCCCTGTGGTCTCTTCCAACTCTATGATTTTATGTTCTGGCCTGAACTGCAGAAAGTTGTCTTCCCTTTTTCTAGCCTCTGAAACAACCCAGCCATGTGATGCATTTCATCCAGTTCTAATACTTCTCCTGGAAGAGCTGACATTCTTGTTCTGTTAAATCTGACAGTGTGAGATGAACTCCCCATCCCCTGCAAAAAAAATTTAAATGACCTAATCTACCAAAGTACTTTTTCAAATTCCTTCAGCATTGGAAAATCACCAGGACAAACCTATAATTAATTAACTAGCTATTTGCAAGCTCTGTTATGTAGGTGGCTGCGGCTGTATGATTGCTACTGGGAAGCCACCAGAGAGTGATAGCAACCCTAATTGCCTCTGCATCCTGCTCTTCCCTGACTCATAAGTGAGAAACCAGGCCCTGTACATCATAACAAAGAATCATTGAATTATGATAGTTTAAAATATTTTATGAACCCCCCCCACCTTGCTTTGCTGTTCATATTTTGAAAAATACAAAATTATATTGAGAAATATTCAAGGAAAGTATGCTTTTCTCATTTCTCTCTCTAATCTTGTGTATTACCTGTCTAAAGAACAAGGATTTGGGCTTTTTCTCCCTTTTTGCTTATCATTTTTGCAGTCCCACTGTTATTGTTTGATTCTGCTTAAATCCCTCTGTACCTAAAGGTACAGCCTTATCAATTGAAAAGCTAATGCCATATAAGAAGTGAAAAGAACACAGAAAGGTTTCCTAGCAACTACTGTGAATTCTTCCAAAGTAAGTCAGTTAAAACTGTTCTGTACGTGCAACGGGTGTCAATGAGAGACCAAAGCTGATCCACACATTTACAGATGCCCACTATAAAGTACAATAAAACCTGTAATAGAAGGTGAATTGCTTGAGAAAGAAATCACATCAGAGTCCTGACAGCTTTATCATTATTTAAATGATCCAGCTTAAATTCTACTGGATCGTTAGTAAGGCTAAGTGTCAGAGCCAAAGTGATGGTATATGAAAGCACACTTAATAGTATTGGTTAGTGCCACTGCTGTGATTATGTCCCTTATTGCTCTTTCTAGGAACAGCTAGCAAATATTTTTAAAGCCAGTGCACTTTTCGATGGATAAAAGAGCCCCTGAATGGGAAAGCTCTCATTTACGCTTTCAAGAAAGCCTGTTTAATTTAACTGGAAAATATTTCAACGTGTAGCCCCTTAACTCTTATCAACTCACTTTCATACAGATTCCGCTGGTATTTCTACACAGTTCTGTATCTTGGGAGACTTCCAAACTATTTACTCAATAGCAGTGCTGTCTATTTTACTAGAACCACTTTAAAACTACAGATAGTGCTAAATGATTGCATATAAGAACCAAATGACTAGAGGTGTTCAGTGCTCCAAACAAGAATACATACAAATATATTTCAGAAATGGTGACTTCTTATTCCTCCCACTCTTAAATACTTATAAAAGCCTTCAGAACTATTTCCCCAAGTAAATAAGCAAATTCTTCAGGTGACTGAACAAATAATAAGAAAATTATTAAGAAGAAACTATAGGTTCACATCCGAAGGAATAGTAGCCTAGACTTATATAAATGTTTAATAATTTTTAAGATTGACACTTTCACATCCTCAGCAATTATAGAATTCTGCTGATACTTGTTTTATTTTATTGTTTTCAGTTTTTTTTCTTTGTTAGTATTTTAGTGTTTTAGTTTTAGAACTTTTTAGAACTGTCACATGATTTTTAATGTTCTCCATTCACTGCTGTGAGCCTTTGAGCTATTTGACTTATGCTGACCCCAAAGACACCCTGTAATGGGGTTTTCTTGGCCAGATATCATCAGAGGTGGTTTGCTATTACTTTCTCCGAGGCACAAAGTCCTAAAGTCTGTCCTAAAGTCACCCAGCGTGTTTCCCTGGCTGCACCGCAACACCACACTGGCTCTCATTTCTACCTAGCAGATCAGAAAACACTGTTAGTTGAGTGGAATACAAATAATGAAATCAATCTGCCACTCATTTTGAACCCACTTCTTTAACAGGATACATCCTTGAACTTTATACAGTTTGTTAATATACATATATGTTTTATCCCTTGTTTAAAAAGTCAGTGCACAAGAGAATTGGCTTTGATGACATGTCCAAGAAACTTAATCTTACCATGATGGTATGTAAGCTACTTCATTTTCATCCATTTTATTCCTAGACTCTGGCAAGGAGATTTGAGTGATCAAGAACCTAATCTTCTCTTTCTATATGCCATCAATGCCATGTAATTTCTCTGTGAACTTTCTTTCTTCCCAGTTGTTGCTGATTTATAGAACTCCACATAAAGAGACACATCCCACTTTCTTCATGCCGTGTCCAAAGACTCCTGATATTTATTCAGTCAAGATGTTCCTAGCACCATTAATCAAAATTCAAAAGGCAAAGTGAAGCTATTCCATGATTTCCTGCTTCACAGATTTTTTGTGAAATATATATATGAAGCAGTGAGGAACCATGGAGTGTCTACAAAGAGAAGATGATGACTTCATGATCTTACCTGGTAAAATGCACTCTGGAAAGAGATAGGATTGAACACTTTACTGCTAACATCATCAAAGCCTCAGCAAAACCCCTAGGAATCCAGTGGAACTTCCATGCCCCTTACCATCCTGTCTCCAGTAGACAAATTGAACATCTGATCCAAATTCTTAAAAATAAATTTGCCAAACTCTGTACAGAGTCAGGAATGAAGTGCACTCAGACCCTGTCACTAGCTTTACTGGCCATCAAGGCAAGTCTGAGATGAAGGGAAAAAAATCCAACTTCAAATTTGTTCTTCCTTTCTGCCATTTTGTAAAGATCCTGCCTCCTGCTCTCAGATAGGAGGGGTATCTCTGAAGATCATCTGGTTGCCACCACCCACTGATTTAATCCCTGTGGCTCTGTGAGAAATTACTGGGGAATTCAACTTGGACTTTATCCAACCCCGACTATGCAAAGACTTTACCTCTCTTCTCCCTCCCTCTTCCTCCCATGAGAATCCTGTGTGTGTGTGTGTGTGTGTGTGCTCGCGGGCACACACATGAAGGGAGTATAGAGAAGAGAAGATCGTTAAAAAGGAAAGCTTTTATTCTAAGCACGCAATCTACTTTAGCAATATGATATCTTATATATCACGGCACGTTCTTTTAGGTATTACTTAGGAATAGTTGCAACATTACAAACACCTAAATCATATTCAGCCAAGGTTAAAAAGAACATAAGCCCTAACACAACTAGCTAAACATTTCTATTCTGGTCACAAGGCAGGTGGAGTTATGCACAAGAAGGAGCATACACTAGCCATAGGTGGCATATTATTACCTGCAGGAGATGAGGTACCATTTCTCCATACTAATTTATGGGTAGCTGGTCAATGCCCAAGCACACCCATGCAGCTGATCAGTGCCTGGAGGGATACAGCAGTTTCCTGGAATTGCTGTTGTATACATAGGGAGAAACCAAAAAGCAGCAGCAGCAGCAGCAGCAACCTCTGCTGCCAAGTCAATTGACATAAGTGTGCTGGTAGATACTTACGCTCTGACCGTGGGTTAGTTGGATCTTTTCATTTGTTATGGGATGACAGGCAAATATCAGGAAGGAAGGAAGGAAGGAAGGAAGGAAGGAAGGAAGGAAGGAAGGAAGGAAGGAAGGAAGGAAGGAAGGCTCTTTGTATGTACCTGTGATAGAGAATGAATGGTATGTGGTTGATGGAGTTGACTGCAAAATGGACTATCGCCTATGATTTTGTGTAAATGAATGGATAGGGTATTATGCAGGAGAAGGAGAATATACTAGCTATAGGTGGCCTTAATTGCAGGAGGTGGGGTATCATTTACTCACACTAATCTATGGTTTTAAATGGAAGTGCTAACACTTTCAATGATGTTCTGGAGCAGACAGTTCAGCTGCAGATTTGGTATAACACGATTCCATGGGCATGTGACCACTGACATTCTGCCATCTGCGTCCTTGATGGACTGAATATTCTTTAAAAGTAGCCCTATATAGAGTGTTATGTGATATTCTGACTTCTACAAGGTGTTGCCACTTTATAAAACTTTTACAACCAGCATTTTTAAGAGGAAACATTTGTTTCCATCCACCTTCCCTTTAAGTCAAAGCAACTGTAATTTGGAATGTTAATGCAACATATGATTTCATGAGGAATCTTGTCACTGTTGCCCATTTTAGCAAGTTATGACAGTGAAAATGCAAAACAGGTAGTGAGGTCCCTCCTAGGTAGCTAAAAAGAGCTGCTGGGATAAGTCGGCAGGCAAAACCAGATATGGCTGCAACATATAATAGAAGAGGAATGCCTTCCCTCTCTTAACCTTGCCTTTGAAAACCTGGACTATTCAACAATTGTATGGTTCCTTGGGATAATTCCTTCCTTCACTTTTGTAATGAAAATAGGAGTGCAGATTTAGTATCCACTCTGGGATGGCTATCTGGTTAGCAGTGGCATCTTCTCTATATTTGTGCTTCAACTATATCTGTCTTGTGGAGTGGAAAGTGTTGCTGTAATCATTATGCCATGGCTACCGGTGCTTTCACTTAGACAGCGGCAATCAGTGGTATCACTCACTCTAATAGCAGCAGTACCTCCATTTTGATAGATCATTAGTCTGAAAGTGCCCTTATAGTTTAACAACCCATCTATTGAATACATATCTTCCTTTATATCACAAGAATTAGGGCAGGGATAAGAAAGCTTTGGCTTTCCATATGTTTTTGGCTATAACCACCATTAGCTCCACCCTACATAGGCACCTACATAATTTGATTTTATGGGGACTGTAATTCAAAATTTCTTGAGCAGCAATAGTTTCACATTCCCCTATTTAGATGTAATACTTCATACTCCACTGAACCAACATAAAAACATATTTGTAACTACTTTTCCAGCTGCTTGCATAACATTTGGACTGTTTTATTTTTTAAATACATTTGAATAGTTTCTTCCATATGGCTCAATTTCTTTATTTTAATCCCATTCCTAAATCTAAATATTGATGTTCCATGGAAAGAGTCCATGAGTATTTAAGAATAAGTCCTAAATTCTGTTCAGCTCTGGAATCAGGAATTAATTATTCTCCCTCCGGGGCTTTCCTCAGTGATAACCTAAAATGGAAAACTAAGAAGTATAAAAGGAGGTGATAACTGAGAGTGAGAAAATTGTGAATTCAGCACATTTACTGAAATTCTGATCTAGGACATCCTGCTAGGCCAGTGCGTGTGGAATTAACAGCCAATATATCTGAAGACATGACAAAATATTACACAGAGTCTAGTGAACAGTATAATGACTACTTACATGGAAATCAGTTGAGTTCTCCTAGAGTAAATGGTCATTAAAATGGCACCTTAATTGCCAGCAGTTTTAACAATTAATATTCTTTTACTGTTACAGCCTTTAAAACTGTGTCCCTTGGAATAACACAGTCTTCTATTTCTTAAGAAAAAAGAGGTAAAACCAGGTGATACTCTTATTACCCTTTCTTATGCATACTATTAGTATGCACATTTAAGGTGGGGGGAGTCTTAAACATGTGTTTTGCTTCCAGCATATTTCTGGATTTTCACATATTAACAATCAACCTGCCAACAGGTGTAACTGTGCATGACTTCATCTGTTAGAGTGAAAGACTTAATGAGTCTTCTGAAACTTGCAAATTAAGAAGGTGCATAGTGGAGATTAGCAAAGTATATGTATTCGTAGCCTGTAAATTCAGAATTAAGAATGATAATAACCCAGGTTATTGAACTATATCTCTGATTTCTCCAACCCTCTTAGTACATTAGTCCTCCACCTTTCCAGAACAAATGTTCACTGAGCATATTCTTCTTAATCTCTAAAGCCAAAGATATTGCAAAATGGTATGGAGGAAACAAAAACACACATCTTCCATCTGCACATTTAAAAACACTTCAACACAGAAAAAAATAAACATATATTTCTCTATTGTGTGAACATTTTATTATAGCATAGTTGCAAAGAAGTCAAAGTGAACAGAAGTAGATGTCACAAAGCAGTCAATTTTAGAAGTACTAATTGTCTAATTTTTAAAACTTTCACTCAGTGATCACAGCAATAAGAAATTCAGTGCCAGTGTAATTTGGTTGACTTTTATTACAGTTATGGCCAGTCATTATTATGTACAACTCAAGGAATAGAGTTCCAGCCTTTTTCCCATCTGGTCACTGAGAAAATCTAGTTTTGCCTACTTTTAGCAAATGCTGCGTCAACCATAGATTGTGCTCTGAGACAATTGTTTCCTAAACAATTATGCCAGTAGCAAAGGGTGCTTCCAGAGAAGCCTTTGGTTATTCAAACTCTATGGCTGTGGAAACACTTTAAGACTGGAATCCTATTAAAGGTTTTCCACACGACAACTGACAGATAAACTAGATCAATCTTTATACAAAATTGGAGGAGGCGATATTCAGTACTTTACTTTACATAAGGAGGCATTTGCTATTTACTTATGCAAGAAGTTTGCTTGGCAGCATAAGAACTGCTGGATGGTACCTAGGAAAAATTTCATCTCCTCCCCCAACCCCCAAATACTGACTGATCACAGAGTGGTGTTGGTCTTCAAACTACTACCGAGGCAGTCACATCCTTCCTCCCTCCCCAGCATATATACACAGGTACAACTCTACTGTCTGCAGCATTGGCCTAAGTTTCATTGCATATCTATAATCCCATCTTCATGCTCAATCCACCCTTTTTTTAAAAAAGATTGTGACATAGTGGCTGAAACCTTATTTTAGTCTTGGGTAGAGTAAACTCATTGAAGACATTTAATATATCTATTTCCTATTTGTTTACTTAATTTGTAATCTACTTTTCTCCCATATGAGACCCAAAGCAGCTTACAAAAAAAAAAAACCTTTCCGCGGGATGACCTCTCTGCACTTGACCAGCTGCCTGCGGTGGGGAAGGAAGCATGTGATCCCACTTCCAGCCCTTCTGCATAGCTGGCTGTGAAAGAAGGCTTGCACAATCAGAGGTTATTGATGGAATTTTTCCATGAGTGGTATACTCCACGATCATGCCAACTGGTGATATGAGAAGGGTAGGACCACAATGACATCATATGAAAGCATTGTTGCGGTCCCATTCATCTTGTGTTCCCATTCTGGGATGCTGCCATCCTGTGGAAAGGACCAAAGATTCTACATATTGACCCGCTATCTAACAACTGATTGAATGAGTCTACTTTAGTTGGGACTAACAGGATGCCAGGCTTTGTTTCTTTTTCTTCATACATAAAAATTCAGATACAGTTTCCATATGCAGTTTCTGTAATGTATGTGTGTATTTATGTAATTTTCCCATTTGACCCATTTTGTCCACTGACTAATATGTTTCATGACCAACCATTGAATGATGAGACCAGACACAGAAATAAGGGCCACTTTATTTGACTTAACTAATTTAAACAGAACAAGAGGGGCAAGCAAGTCTTCTTTTGAGAGGAACATCTGATCCCCAAGGGCAATCCAAATACTTTGTGTTGCTCCCCAGCAGGCTGCAATTGGAAGATAAACTCAGGAGACTCCCATCCAAGTCACAGGATCTTACAAGTGAGCCCTACCCTACATCAAAAGAGTCCCAACAATGTACACCAAAGCCTTATATTCTCTCACACACATTTACTTAGTCCCTTTGCCAAACCTAGTGAGGCAAAATGGCAGAGGAAAAAAAATAGGGATACACCAGTCCAACAATTTTGCTTAAGCCAAGAAATGCATAAAGATTGTAAAAGCAGGGCCTTGTCCTTCAGCAAGACCAAAGAATTCCCATCATGAATGACTAAAACAGGAGCCCCATTTCACTTTCTAAAATTGGAGGTTGAAGGTTCATCTTCTTAGAGTTCTTCTTTGAGTGAGTCTGCCATCATTTCATCTCTTTTATGTTGTTCTTCAGTCAATTATTTTCACTGTCTTTTAATTCTACTTGATCATATAATGTGGTCTCCTGCTGGTCATATAGCATCACTAATCTTGGTTTAAATTTCTCTTTGATTACTTGGATCTTATGGAAGAGCTCTCGCTCTCTCTCTCTCTCTCTCTCTCTCTCTCTCTCTCTCTCTCTCTCTCTCTCTCTCCGGTTACCATCTTCTATTTCTCTGCATTATTTATCATAGCAGTTCTGCCTGCCCCTATGCACAAATCACTAAACTGTTGCACAGAGGATTCTGACCTTATTTCTGTAAATTTTTACCTTTCATTCTCATCTGTCGTTAATTACTTGAAGAGTTTCATCAGTCATCCATTGAGATTTACCTTTATTTCTGACTGCAGATAGTGTCTTTTTGTATTCCTCCCTGTCAATGCCCCAGCTTCAGTGCAGAGGTCTTCTGGCCCCTGGTCAATTAGGTTTAATAGTGCTTTTTTTTCCCATTATCTTTAAACATTACAGGGATGTTCTTCATGCTATATTTCAGCACAGTGATTGATTTAGTGTTCTTCTTTAGTTTCATTCTGGTTTTTTTATATTAGTTCATGATTTGTGCACAAATCTGCTCCTGGTCTTGCTCTTGCAGAGAGAATGGAGTTTCTCCATCTTCTGCTTCCAGTTGTGTAGTCTATTTCATTTTTATATCAGGCATCAGGTGATGTATATATATACAGTCATCTCTTTGGTTGCTTGAAGAATGTGTTTCTAATTTTTTTTTTTAAAAAAAAACCCACTCTGTTGACCTCACAAAATTCAATTTGTCATTTTCCTGCTTCATTCCTTGATATTAAGTCAAATTCTATCTTTTGTTCTTTCCTGTTTCTTCCTTTTGCATTCCAATTGTCCATGATAAACAACAGGGGTTAGTTTGATGTGTGATCAATTTCTGCCCAGATTCCAACATAGAATCTTCAGTTTCTTCTTCTGCAGCTGCTGTTCTGTAGTTGGACCACAAACCTGAATTGTAATTGCATTACAGAATGTTTGTGTGTGTCTTCAAGTTGCCTGTTGACTTTTCATGGCCTTATAAATTTCATATTTTTAGCATACAGAATACCAGATGTGAACCTATTAAAGCTGCTAGTGGCTTTATCTCTTAGTCATATCTGTAATCTCTTTAAAAAAGGAAAAAAATGAAGTTAATTTTTAAAAAGGGAAGGAAGAACAACTATTACATGTCTTAAAGTTTGAAAATATTAAGCTTAAGGAGGTAAACTTAAGATTTTATCCCTTTTCTTATTCTTCAGCAATCAGGTTAAGAATGTTTAACTATTTCAAGCTGTAGTTTTTCAAGTTTCAGTGTGACGGGTTGCTTTAAGACCTGATCCAAAACAGGACACCAAATGCTTTTAAGTCTTTTGAATGTCTTGCTGAGTTAATGTACCAGTTCCTTGACCTTTAGATCACACAGAGATGATGGAAAACAAAATGCAGATAGGTAGAATTTCTCAGATGAAATGAACTTTTGATGTACAAAGTTTGATGCATAATGCTCCACAATTTCCCTATCCTGCTGGCTTCAGTGGTGGCCAGTGTGATACTTTTTCTCCCCACCAGCCCCTGGTAAGAAAGGCAAGAGTGGGCTAGCTGCAAAGACCAAGGGTTGAAGCACTCCAGTTAAAAGTCCGGCTCCTTTCTTTAGGAGTTCTCTTAAAGGAAATTGGGCCAAGACCTCTATTCGGAGTGGCTGGAGTTAACCAAATAAAGCCAAGAAGTTATGTTGGTAGAACACAGAAACTTTTCAGAAGTCTTACAGTTTGAGCCATGTGGGGACCTTGAGAGTCTGATTGTTGGCCTTGACTAGACACTCAGAAAAGAAGAGGCAGAAATAACAAATCTCTCCTACCTCAGTTTCATAAGGTGCCAGCATAGAGCCAGGGCTATAAGTTACTGTAGGCTGTGTGCTGATTGTAGATTCCTTATCATTTAAATAAAGCTGCAGTTTTAAAAACAAATACATTTGTGTCTTGTCTTTTTATTATGAGAGCATAGGTGCAATTCATAGAATCATAGAGTTGGAAGAGACCACAGGGGCCATCCAGTCCAACCCCCTGCTACATAGGAACACATATCAAAGCATTCCCAGCAGATGGCCATCCAGCCTCTGCTTAAAAACATCCAAAGAAGGAGACTCCACCACATTCAGAGGCAGTATATTCCACTGCCAGACAGCTCTGACTATCAGGAAGTTCTTCCTGAAGTTCAGGTGGAATCTCCTTTCCTGCAGCTTGAATCCATTGCTTCTTGTCCTAGTCTCTGGAGCAGCAGAAAACAAGTCTGCTCCCTCCTCAACATGACATCCCTTCAGATATGTAAACATGGCTATCATGTTCCCTCTTAACCTTCTGTTCTGCAGACTAAACATACCCAGCTTCCTAATTCGCTCCTCATAGGGTCACAATTATTCAGTTCAGGCTCATTTTCATACTTTCTTGGGCCACTTCTTGGCTTTAGTTGTTATTATTGTTATGGTCTAATTAAACCAAACAACACCCAGGTAGTTATATGATGATGGAAGGGAAGGATGGAGGGAAAGTTGGCAGGAGTGAAATGACTAAACAGTAGAGTCATCCTCTTGTCCCCTGCAATTCGTGTGTGTGTGTGTGTGTGTGTTTGTGTGTGTGTGAGAGAGAGAGAGAGAAAGGCAGAAGAACAATGGCCTCATTCTTCTATCTGCTGTCTCTCTAGTGAACTGCAACAGTTGCCCAATTGACTTCTTCCTCCCTCCCCATCCATTGTAGCAGCAGCTCCATGGGGCTTGGCAGCTGAGGGGAGTGGTGGTTTTAGACAGCATGCAAGAAGCTAGAGAATCACCTCTTGTACCCTTTTCAAAGCAGGACACACACACACACACACGCAGGCACATGCACACACACACGGAGATGGGTGTGAGATAGGAAGTATATGGCCACCATACTGACCAACCCCCATCCTTATCCTTTCCCTGACTTGGTTTGGATCCTGGATGCCCATTCTCCCCACAATGCTACCGCCCTCTTCCTGCATGCACGTGTGCTCATGTGTGCATGTGCACACACACAGATATTTGTATTTTTCCACTTTTTCAGGGATCCTGCACCCCTAACTCTAGTGACTATGGAGGGTCAACTGTATAAGGTCTATAGAATTTCTTTCAACACAAAGTTATTGGATGATTTTCAAAACTTGGCAGGACAACTAAAAAAAAAAAAGTTAAATTTAATCTAGTTAATATTGTTATGGAGAATTCTCCACAAAACTGCTTTGATTATGGATATGCCCCATAACAGATAGGTAATTGGATCATAAATAAAATATTTGAGAATCATGGAGAGTTCTGACTTTCAGATTCCAGGAAACGTTTGTTGACTAGTCATCTTCTATCGTTGCTGTGTACATAACCCAGTCATTTATGCTGGTCACAGATAGTGATATGGAAGTAGATGATATTTAAAGTGGGGAAATACAGACCATTTCAACATGTTACCTTATCCCATCGTCCTCCCATCACAATCCCAGCAGCATCTTTGCCAGGAAGGGAGAGCAATGGGATTGCTTCCTTCTGCACTTGGCCAGCACCCTGCAGAAAGGAACATGAGCGGCATGAACCTGTTTTCCACAGCACAGCTGGATTCTTTCCCATACTGTGCTGGGGAAGGAAGCATCTCCATCATGTTTCCTCCTCTTCCATATGGCAGGTAAAGATGGGAACGTTGTGTGATTGCTGGCACTTAACAGATTTAATCTGTTCAGCGAATATCCCACAATTGTGATAAGTGGGGGACGGGATGGTAGCGGGACCATGATGACATCATGCAGAAGCATGGCTCACAGACAGCTGCCATTCTGTCCCCATAGCGGGACTGTGACACCTTGTGGAAATGGCCACAGTGTTTCAAAGTTGCAGAGAGAAGATGACTGCAGTGCAGATACTATGTAATATCACAGTGATAGAATCATAGAAATCATAGAATCATAGAAATGTAGAGTTGGAAGAGACCACACGGGCCATCCAGTCCAACTCCCTGTCATGCAGGAACACCCTCAAAGCACTCCCGACAGATGGCCATCAAGCCTCTGCTTAAAAACCTCCAAGGTAGGAGACTCCACTACTCTCCGAGGCAGCAGATTCCACTGCCGGACAGCCCTGACTGTCAGGAAGTTCTTCCTGAGGTTCAGGTGGAATCTCCTTTCCTGCAGCTTGAATCCATTGCTCCTTGTCCTGGTTTCTGGAGCAGCAGAAAACAAGCCCCCTCCTTCCTCTACGTGGCATCCCTTCAAATATTTAAACATGGCCATCATGTCCCCTCTTAACCTCCTTTTCTGCAGACTAAACATACCCAGCTCTCTCAGTCTATCCTCATAGGGCATGTTTTCCAGGCCTCTCACCATTTTGGTCACCCTCCTCTGGACTTGCTCCAGCTTGTCAATATCCTTCTTGAATTGGGGTGCCCAGAACTGGACACAGTATTCAAGATGGGGTCTAACCAAAGCAGAGTAGAGTGGTACCAGTACCTCCCTCGATCTAGACACCATACTCCTGTTGATGCAGCCGAGAATTGCATTGGCTTTCTTGGCTGCCGCATCACACTGCTGACTCATGTTCAGCTTGTGGTCTATGAAGACTCCTAGATCCCTTTCACACGTACTGCTATCCAGCCACGTGTCCCCCATCCTATATTTCTGTATTCCATTATTTCTGCCTAAGTGTAGGACCTTACATTTCTCTCTGTTGAATTTCATTTTGTTCGCCCTGGCCCAGCTCTCCAATCTATCCAGGTCATTTTGAATTTTGATCCTGTCCTCTGGCATATTAGCAACCCCTCCCAATTTGGTGTCATCTGCAAATTTGATGAGCATGCCCTCTATTCCTTCATCTAAGTCATTGATAAAAATATTGAACAGCACTGGGCCCAGGACAGAACCTTGTGGCACCCCACTAGTCACTTCTCTCCAGGATGAAAAGCAGCCATCCGTGATCACCCGTTGGGTTCGGTCGGTCAACCAATTACATATCCAATTAACAGTAGCCCTGTCTAGCCCACATTTTACTAGCTTCGATGCAAGAATGTCATGGGGAACTTTGTCAAAGGCCTTACTGAAATCGAGATATGCTACATCCACAGCATTCCCTTCATCTATCAAGCTAGTAACTCTATCATAAAAAGAGACAAGATTAGTCTGGCATGACTTATTTTTGAGAAATCCATGTTGACTTCTCGTGATTATTGCGTTGTTTTCTAAATGATTAGAAACTGAACGCTTAATGATCTGCTCCAGGATCTTTCCGGGTACCGATGTCAGGCTGACTGGGCGATAATTATTTGGGTCCTCTTTTTTTCCCTTCTTGAAGATGGGGATAACATTTGCTCTCTTCCAATCTGCTGGAACTTCTCCTGTCCTCCAAGATTTCTCAAAAATTATAGCAAGCGGTTCCGAAATGACCTCTGCCAGCTCTTTTAATATCCTAGGATGCAATTCATCTGGCCCTGGAGACTTGAATTCATCCAATGCGGCCAGGTATTCCTGTACCACCTCTCTACTTATTAAGTGCCTCATTTCCTCTGCTTCCTCCCCTGCTCCCCTACCGCCAGGTTGAGTGCTTGTATCCTTCTGGGAAAATACAGAGGCAAAGAAGGTGTTAAGTAGCTCTGCCTTTTCTCTCCCCCCTGTGAGTAATTCGCCATCTTCTCTGCGTAGCGACCCTACTGTCTCCTTCTTTTTCCTTTTGCTGCGGACATATTTAAAAAAACCCTTTTTATTGTTTTTAATGTCTCTGGCCAGCCTAAGTTCGTTCTGTGCTTTAGCCTTTCTGACCTCCTCCCTACATCTCCTGGCTACTTGCTTAAATTCTTCTTTGGTGGTTTCCCCCTTCTTCCATTTCCTATACGTGTTTCTCTTAACTCTTAGCTCAGCTGAGAGTTCTTTAGTCAACCATTCTGGTTTCTTCAGATGCCTTCCATTTTTCCTCCTTATTGGCACAGTTTTAGACTGTGCCGTCAGTATCTCCTTTTTAAGGAACTCCCATGCCTCCTGAACTCCTTTCCCTTTCACTATTCCTGACCACGGAATTCCAGCCAGCAGCTCCCTAAGTTTACAGAAGTCCGCTTTTTTAAAATCTAAGACGAGTGTCTGGCTACCCTTATCTTCTCCTTCCCACTGAATGCTAAATTCCAACAGGGCATGGTCACTCCCCCTAAAGATCCAACCACTTCTACCTCATTCACAAGGTCATCCCTGTTGGTCAAGACCAGATCTAGAATATTTGATCCCCTTGTGGCCTCTTCCACCTTCTGGACCATGAAGTTGTCTGCAAGACAAGCAAGAAACTTGCTGGACCTTGCTGTCTTGGCAGAGTTTGACTGCCAGCATATATCTGGGTAATTGAAATCTCCTATTATTACTGTATCTCTCCTCTTAGAATGTTCAGTCATTTGGTTGAGGAAGGCGTCATCCAAGTCCTCAGCCTGGGTTGGAGGTCTGTAGTAAACCCCCACCAGAATATCCCTATTGTTTCTCGCTGCCTTAATTCTTACCCAAATGCTCTCTACCTGGCTTTCTGGGTTTAAGCCCAGGATCTCTTCACAGGTGAAAACATCCTTGACATACAAGGCTACTCCTCCTCCTTTCTTGTTTGGTCTATTTTTACAAAATAGGCTATACCCCTCTATTCCTATATTCCAATCATGAGACTCATCCCACCAGGTCTCAGTGATGCCTATCAAATCGTATTTATTTTCTTGTACTAGGAGTACAAGCTCATCCTGCTTGTTTCCCATACTCCTTGCATTAGTGTAGAGACACTTAAGTCCCAGGCCCTTCCTGCAAGTCCTGTACTATTGTTTCTACTCCTCCCGCCATTGGCCGCTTGTACTACTTGTCCAGTATCATTTGGGCCTTTTCCCCCTGTGTTCTCTGAGTCCTTGCCCTGAATAATATTGTCTGCCTCCCCAGTGGATCTTAGTTTAAAGACCTCTTAATCTTCCTTGCAAGACTGTTTGCAAAAACATTCCTGCCCAGTTTTGTGAGGTGCAGCCCATCCCTCGCCAGAAGCCCATGTTCATGGAAATTCAGGCCATGTTCCAAAAACCCAAACCGTTGTTGGCGGCACCATGTGCGGAGCCAGTTGTTGACCTCTACTATTGCCCTTTCCCTACATGCGCCGTATCCTTGAACAGGGAGGAGAGACGAAATGACCACCTGCACACCAAGGTCCTTAAGCTTGGTCCCCATACGCTCGTAGTCCTTTGCAATGTGGTTTAAGCTGCTCCTCGCAGTGTCATTGGTTCCCACATGAACCAAAATGAGGGGCTTATAGTCAGTGGGTTTGACTAGCCTGGTTAGCCTCTCCGTTATGTGGTTGATCCTGGCCCCAGGAAGACAACAGACTTCTCGATTGAGCTTGTCCGTTTTGCAGATTGCTGTTTCAGTTCCTCTTAGCAAAGAGTCCCCAACAACCAGAACTCGCCTCCTCTGAGACTTGTCCTGGGCTCCTCGGCGAACCTGTTCTACTCGGACTGCCTGGGCATTCTGTTTAGGCTGGGAGTGTTGATCTAGTCCCTGTTGGTGAAGTTTGATTCCTTCTTGTTGACATTCTGTTCCCTCCGCGTGGTGCTCCTCATTGTTCATAAGGCCAAGTAGTTCGAAGCGATTGTGTATGCTAAGAGTCTCTGTTACCTTCCTGGTCCTTTTACTCCTCCGTGTGACATTCGCCCAAACCTCCGTTTCCCGGCAAAGTGTGGTGACTTCCTGATCTGGCAGCTCCTCCGTGCATTCGGTCTTCTGGTAGGTCTTCTCTGCCCTATCCAAAAACTCCTCCCCTTCCCTAATAAGATGGAGATCAGAAATTCGTGCCTCCAGCTGGCGAACCTTCTCCTCCAAGAAGGTGACCAGCTTGCACTTGGTGCAGGTGTACCCGAGAACCTCTTGTGGCAAGAAAAGGAACAAGCCACAAGCGTTACAGGTGACTGCAGCAGCTCCCTCACCTTCCATCCTGGTCTAGGACGTCTTCACAGGCCCAGCTCTCCTCTGCTCTTTCCTCTGGTTACATTATACTGCACTATTCTATAACAATAAGTGTGAGTGACTGTGGGACCACAAAACAATGAAACTAAAGTCCCTGAAAACTAGTGTGCTTATGAAGAGAACCTTGAGGGTTTATGTGTTTTGTTTTAAAAACAAGTTGGTTGATTTTAATTAATTGAAACAGGTCCGTACAGGTGCACTATCAAACTGATTCATGCAGCATCACTAAGTTACCACACAAGGCTTCTGAGCTGCAGAGAGGCTCTAGAGAAATACAATGCCTGCTCAAGGGCAAGAAGCTTTGATTTTTTTACTGTACAGTTTAGACCCTAAATGCTTGAAACTGATTTAGGTTGGGTTTACAGAGGACAAACCTATGTAAAAAGGTTTCATTTTTGTTTCTATGCTATTTTGTTTCCATGCAGATGCTACTGATGTATAATCTACATCATCTCCCTTTCATGTATATATATGTGTGTCCACACAAACATACACATGTATGCAGCTTTTTGTATTTTTTAAAAAAATGTTTTAGAAAGTGCACAGGTAGGAGGAAAAGGCTAGTGTGTGTGTGTGTGTGTGAAGGAGGGAGGGAGAGAAATGGAGGTGTGTATAGTGTAGACAAAATTTCCATTTCAGAGTTGTTCTTTCTTTCACTCTCTAATCCTTCCCAGATCCACTTACCCAAGTGTAAACTCTACTGAGTCCATTGGTAATTTCATCTGAGTAGAGTTGCAAGTCAGATCAATACAATCCTTCCCATTGTCTAGATAGGATCTGCCTGCAACTACAAAGAGTGTTACTCATTCATAAGGTGCCAGGAAACCATCACTATACATCTTCTGGAGTCAGAGCATTAGCCTTTGCAGAGGGAATCAAACATTCTCCTGCATTCCCAGATGAGGTGGAAAGGGGAAGCAGAGAATGGAGTGCTAGACTTGCTTCTTTCCATCTGTCATGGGAGGGCAGGGCCCTGACTGACCCCAGCTACAGAGATTGCTGTTCTGATTCCAGAAGATGTACTATAAAGATATGTGAAGAATACCTCACAGAGGTGACAGTTTCTGGCTATAACTTGTGTTAGAAGCTCAAGCAAAGAAGAGGTGAATCATGGGAGCTGATGAGAGAAGAAAAAATTGAATTATTAGATGAGGCAATAGTGGTTTAGGAGATATTGTATGGAAAAAAAATCTGAGCCTACATGAAAAAGTAAGGAATGGGAAATGGCCTTCTCAGAAGGAAAGAAGAATATGGCATATAGAACATAGCATGAGTAAAGTCAAAGGTTATGATCCTTTATGGTATTTTAATGTATCGAAGTAAGCATTTTTGAACAAGAGTTATTGCACTGCATATTGAATCAGCATCAGCATCATCTCAACTTTTCCCCCAAATTGGGACTCAAGGTAGTTTCTAGTTTATAAGTAACCAAATATATATATATATGCAGGTGTGACTGTCATTCCATTTACCTGTTCCTTTTAGACTATTAAAACATCACCTAGGACTTCCACACTATGGTTGAGAGTGCAATTGCCTGCTGTGCTCTATATCCTTTTACTTTCTGAGTGCTGGTTGTACCATCATTATGCCCTATACCTACTGTGACTGTACCTTCCATATCCTTTTCACCCCCACACCCAACAACCTATGCACACTCTGTGATATCTTCTGCGCGCACACACACGCACACACACACACACACACACATAAATTGGGGGGGTTAAAATGCAATGCATTTGATAGTGTTCTACTCACATTATAATGCCACTTTTTATGTCATTCTTTCAGTGTCTTCAAAAGAAAACAGATACTTGGAAGTAAAACGTAAAGACTGTGTTTTTCGAAAGTCTTCCTTTTTTTTAAGGAGATTTGTGGCAATATGCTTGCCTTCCAAGATTGAGCTTGGCCAGTTAAGATAAATCTAGCCATTATCTCCACGGAAGCTTGAGATATGTGGAAATTGTGGGCTTCCCCAAATTCAGGTAAGCATGCGTGATCTATTGTGTTGTCATATTGGTGCTGAGGGCTTTGTTTTAAGTGTTGGGCTAGGCCTCAGGGAGAATCCCCTCTCAGCCATGGAAACTCCCTGTGTGGTCTTTGGCAAGTCCTAAGCATGAGAAGAATGCAATGGTTGATTTCAGAGAAGACAGCAGCAAGGCTTTCTAATGTGTTCCTGCCTTCTCTTTATACACTTTTCATTTTGCCTCACTCACCCTTCCTCCCTTGGCTGAATATGATATATGCTGGTTAGGCTTGGACCAAATAGGATTTTTTTTAAAAGCAAACTCCCAGATTAGTTCAGATGTGGCTTTATTTTGCTTTGCTAAAGTAGTCTAAATCACTAGAAAGTTTGTTTTCTATTTTAATAATAATGAAGTTCAATAGATAAGGTTGACCATGTCTTTGCTGGGACAGAATGGCTAGGTCAATATCTCGGGAAGTTTTTTCCCCCTTTTTTTTCGTTTTGGAATACAAATACCACAATCCCAGAGCCAGCATAACCAATCACTTTGGGCTGCAGGGGGTTATAAACTGAACAGAAATTTTCTAAGTTTTTGATAGGGCATGTACAGTTAATCAATCAGTAAGAACTTGAGGACACCAAGAATTCTTATGACCATCAAACAGCTGTGGGACTCAAGACAGGGAGAGGAATTCCTTTCAAGGTTGAATGACCACAGATGTGGATTGATTTAATTTAAATCGTTATTTGAATTGCTTTCCTGAATTACTCAGTTTATCAGTTTAAATCACGGGTGAGGAAGAGTCTATTTCATCATAATTTTGTAGAAGAAACATACTATTGTTTAATATGAAGAGGTACAAGTTTCATTGCAAGGCAGGTACAAACCAAGCAGTTCCTAATTGTTTTCAATTTAGATTGTAAGCAGATAACAATAAAGGGCAGATAACTGTTTTGTTGTTCTTTTATTTATAAAGCACCATGGACAGTGATGGTGTTAAATAAATAAATAAATAAATATGATGATGATGATCATTCATCAAAATAGAATCCCATGCACTTATATCATATCCAGACTCCTCCTTTTATTCAAATCTATTTCATCTTTCCAGATTCATTGACCCTCTTGGTCCTATTTCTTAAAGACAGTCTAAACCATGAAAGAGGAGGAGATAGAGAGAATGTGTACATTCCATGTACATTATCTGATAGGTTTCATCAGGTTATTTTCATATCTATAAACATATACAATAGAATATAACTAGAAACTGCATGAGTTTCATGATTATATTTTTGAAATAGGCTGTTCTTTACTAATTTCAAAGAAAAAAATGAAAATGAATTTAAATTTTAAAATTCCATTTAGAAAAAAAAAATGGAATCAGCACCATGGATTTAATGGTGCTCAGAAGAATCTTTTACATTGCCTCTGGACTGTGAAATTAATGAACTTTAACAAAAACCACATCATTTATACCACTGCACATTTTCTTGATGCAGTCAATAAAACTATGGTCCTTGTTTACCCAGCAATGTATCATTTCTGGTTGTGTTAATCTATAATATATATTCTAGCATCTGAAAAAGAGAAGGTTTATATATAAGAGACAAAAATAGCATTTTAAGACTTTCTTACAAGTGAGAAATACACACACCCCTTTAGGCTGCAGCACTGTGTACACTATTGAACACAGTAGGACTTCCTTCTTTATACAAACACACAGGAAAAACTGCAGAAGTCACTAGACAATAAAATAGTAATACAAGTCTCAGTAAGGCGGCATAAAACATATTGGGTAGTTTTCATACAAAGGTTGAATTACTAAAGCATACCTGTGAGCAACTGAAAAATGGAATTAGTAAACAAGGAAAAGAGTGAGAAGGATCTTGAAGATCTCCACTCAGTTTTGTTCTGGAATAGATTCAGTTGTCACATGGAGGCAATGATTTCCAGTATTCCATTTCCGGGTCTGTTTTGAGGATCTTAGGTAGGATAAAGTGGCCCCAATGATGTTCTTCATGAATTCTACACAGAGCTTATGCATATATCTGATGAGGTGTGATGCATAAAATGTATGTGTGCATTATCTAAGAGGGATCCAGACGCTGAAATGTAGCCCTCTTTAGTCTAACAGATCTGCTATGAGACAGTAAAAGGAATGGTCAATTGCCATGGAGCTTTTTCCTCACATTTTGGAACTTTTTTGTGAATTTCTTCTGACTAAAAGTATTCCTTGTGCAAAACCCAGAGATTTTGTGCAGAAAATAGTTTTGTTTTGTCGCCAACCCTGCATATTCTGAGCAAAGCAAAGTAACACAAATGCTGTTCTTAGTCTCAACTAGAGTAAAAATGTTGATTCACATACAACCTGTAGGCAAATCTAATAGATTCAAACTCAAATGAGGAGTGACAACAGAACTTTTATTTTATTTTTATTTATTCATTTATTTACTTTTTGCAAAATCACTCTTCACAGAATAGATCTGTGAAAAGTCACCAAAATGTATAAAAACTCTCTTAGGCCCTTTCCGCACGAGGTGAGGGAATCGCTCCATGCCGTTACCTGCCGTTTCTTCTGGGATCCGAAGCAACGTGGACGGTCCCTGAAGCCCTTGCACAGGGCTCCTCCTTGGTCCAAGGAGAATTGGAGCAGTGCAAGGTCTGTAGATCCGCACTGCTCTCGCTTCCAAAATGGTGCCTTCCAGCTTCCAAAATGGTGGATCCGGCTTTCAAAATGGAGGCTCTGGCTTCCAAAATGGCCACTTCCAGCTTCCAAAATGGCAGCTTCCAGTTGGTCATGGGTCCTGACCAACTGCTGAAGCTTGCCATGCCTAAAGCCTGCCCTCCGCAGATCGCAGGCTCACATTGGTGCAAGCCTGCAGATCTGCACAAGGGAGCAGGGACGCAATGGCTCGTTCCAGGAAAATAAAGACCTGTTTTTTCCGTCTTTCAAAAACACGCTGGAGGACCACTTGGGGTCATTTTGGAGTGGACTGAGGTGCAGCTCTCTGGTAAGTAGTCCACTCCTAGTCCGCTCCAAGGTGCAGATGACCTCCGTGAGAGGACACACTGTCCCGTTCTAATTGCCTGGTGCGGAAAGGGCCTTAGTTTCACTGATCCATCATAAGCTTTTGTGTTTTGGAGGAGGGAGGGTTCTAGCCTAAAAAACATAAAAAAAAAATAAAAGTGAAGGTCTGCATCATTGTAATATAGTATATATTAAAACAACAACAGTTTAGTAGGTGTGGCACATTGAGTAGTTGTGTTTTTGCTGAGGTATGAATAGGAGACATTCTGATGTATTCAGATATGCTCGCCCATCCCTGTTTAATAGAGTTTGTTATGCTCAAGAGAACTGGGCTGACTGATCCTCAAGATTATAGGCAAATACACATTGCCTCTCTTAACAAGCTCTGGGTTTATCCTTCCCACACCAAATCACCATGCCAGTAGCAACCCCCCACTTTCCTTTAAAACACAAAGAGAATATGCAATTTGCTTTCCTTCAGACTTTCTTTTTAAGAAAATGCAGTTGGGGTACCACTGTGGCAAATTAAACAAGGGGGGACAAGATGAGTGAGAAAAATGGAGGAAGGGGCATATACAGACTATGTGTAGTCCACCACTGGTCAAAAGAGTTAATATGGACAACTTTTCCTAACTGCCATTTACTTGATTTCCCACACTACCTCCATCCTGTCTGCCCTTTCAGTTACTCTCTTTCTTTGTCTTTTTCTGATCTGAAGGAAGATACCTAGTTTTCAAAGGCAGTTATTCTCATTTAACAGCAAAACCTGAAAACCTCAGAGTCAAAGTGCCACTTGAAAACTAGGAAATTCAGAGTTAACTGTAATCTAAACATTTGATTCACCAGTCTTGTTTTTTTCAGTCTTCATCTATAATTTAGAGATGTTGTCAATCATATTGTATGAAATTTTGCTTTCATAGGAGAATCAGTTTTGAATAAATTAAGAATTTCTTTTCATTCTACAAAGCCTTTTTGTGACATATGTTTTGGTTCATTTAATATGCAGACACATGTTACTATTCAATGGCATGAATCAACCACATAAACAATGGAAGCAATTACTGAATATTGCAAAAGCATTAAAAAAGAAAAACTTCATCAGAAGTTCCCTAAACTCAGATATTTTCTTCAGAAGTTACTCAAATTCCAACATTTTCTATAACATTTAAATCCACATGTTTGAAATTATTATCATATGTGCATATATGGCTGTACCACCTTCTCAGGATACCAAAACTGATCTTACTTAATTGATACAGAGATAGTATGGTTAGTTGATGGAAACTGTGGTCCAACAACAGCTAGAGAGAAACATTATCCTCATACTCACTTTCCCAGTTGATTCTTAAATCAACCCAAAACAACACCATTCACACAAAGCCAGGGATGCTGAGAGTGAGGGTCAGGTCCCAGTAAGTTTTTATTCGGGGGGCAGTACCTTCAGCTGTTCGTGTGCTGCAGATCTCTGCAACTGGCTGGGCGAATACAGTTGGATGACTGGCTGGGTAAAGGCATCTGGGCCAGGGGAGTGGCTTTAGATGACTAGGAAAGCTTCTGGCTGTTCATGAAAGGAAGGAAAAGGCTCTGGAGATCTGCTGCCTGGGGAGCTTCCTAGTGGGTGAATCCACAGGATTTCTGCTCACAAGGAAGGTGGGTGAAGGGTGGGGAGAGAGTAAGGTAACTTTTCGGTTTGCCTGGTTTGTGCATGGAGGGATGCGATAAGGTCTCTCTTGCCTGGAACAACCTGGAGCCTGGCTCACCTGGAGGCTGCAGGACTTTCTTCCTTTTTTCCCATGGCCAGGCTTCTTCACTTGGCAGCTATGGCAGATACACCCAGGGATCCTGGCAGCAATGTTGAGCCTCTGGGAGACTGAATAAAAAACTTTACATGCGATTTCATTTTTTTTCAAATACCATTATTTGTTTCTTTGCAATTCATGAATTCTACTAATAAACAGTGGACGCTGAAAACAATCAACAAATAATGATACTACTGAGAAAGCAAAAACATGTGCAACATAGTTGATTTCTATATCCCTCTTTGGACAGCCAACTGGGGGTGACTTATATAGGCTTCTTCACCACCCCCCGCTGCCCCCCTGGTCAGCCCTACACACAGCAGGTGGTACTGGAGGCTTTGAAGAACCCCAGGGTTTCAAAAGTACAAAAATGATTTAGGGGAAGATCTTGACAGTGTCTAGTCTTGTCTCTTCTGATTGATAACATTCCTTTTGGATCTTAACCCATGGTGTTTCATATCTCCTGCTACTAATCCCTGTGACTAAATGGAGGAAATTATATGGGATTTGCAATTCACCATCATCTGCAGGGCCTAAAGATTCTATCCAAGTTTTAACTTGATTAACCACGGTTTGAAATGTTGGAGATGTCAAAGATAGAAGTCAGTTAACACTGAAGATTCATGTGTTTGTGTGGATGAGGAATATATAGAGTTAGGACTTCTCAGGTTAACAGACTGTCTTCTCAGACTATACTAATCCTTCTTCTAGACTAGACTACTAGGCTCAGAGTTATTGATATCATCTTTCTGCTTTTAAATTTCTGCCAGTCTTCTGAAAAGGAGAACACATATTGGCTTTATTCTCAGACCACAGGATAAGCAAGGCTCCCTTACTCTCCTGGCTAGTTGGAGCTAGATCTATCTTGACATTTTATCTCAGTGTATTTCTCTTAGTAAAGATTAGCTTTCTTACTTAAGAAAGCACAGTCAGTATGATTGCTTTCCAGGGAAACAGGCAAGCTCTTTCAACTACTCTGCTACTCAAAAGGGCTCAATCTGCATACACACATGCTGTGAATTCAGATTCTTCTATCTTGAAACAGGGCTTCTCCCCATGCAAAGGATGTGCCTTAGCATTAACAGTGACTAGAGATTTCTTGCCATATTTACTTCTCTTTTTCAAGATTGTAGCGAGCAAAATGGCTGCAATTACATGAAGAGTCTTTAGCTGTGATAGTTCTACATGTAGCAGGGATATGAGTAAAAGTTAATAGGAGATGATAATTATTATGTTGTCAGAACTTTTACCAGCAGATTTCTGCAAGTCAGTGGGTATTTAATAAAGGAGACCAAGCCAGGACAATTTCTTTCTCAGTTGGCAACTCTATCAGCTGCACAGAATGCCACCTACTGTCTTCAGTTCAAACAATTATCCACTTGGTAGATCTAACAATCATAACATAAGCTCACATCCATGTTTGTGGCCTGCTGCCTGTTGTTGTGACTTATGTATTGACATCTGCCCCCAAAAGAGTACATGTACCATCTCAAGAGAAGACTAAAAGAGGATACTAATTTGCATACTCTCCTAACCCTGTTTGAATGCAGGTGGGTTCGAATCCCTAAAAACTTATGCCATAATAAATTTTGAGCCCTTTGAGGGACCATTTGTGTTTGTGTACATGTGTCACTTCAAGTTGCCTGTTGACTTATGGCAACTCCATGAGCAAGGAATACTCAGAGGTGGCTTTGCCAGTTCCTTCTTCTGAAATGTAGCCGACAGCACCTGGTATTCCTAGACAGTCTCCCATCCAAATATTTACCAAGCTTGAGCTGGGATCTGATACTTTTAAGGTATTAAGTCTACCTCTTAGCATACAATTCCTTAAAGGTGTGCTTCAAATGTGCATACTAAGCAGGACTGAACTGAGAACTGGCCCCAGTAAGTTGCAAACCTTCTGGAACATGAGCTTTCCTGCAGTCAGAAAGAAGATTAGCTGTTTTCTGTCATTTAATCTCACATTAGGGGAAAATTATATGGGGCTGAGAGAGAAGAATTTCCTTCCTCTGCAAAAGGAGTATGAATTTGTGACTTTCCTGTCTGTCTGCTCTCTGAAGAACTTCCCACAAGCAGAATTCTGGCTCAAGATACCATTGTGTCCAAGGGAGACTTCAGCGATTTGAAAGATTCAGCACTGAAGAGTGTTCAGCTCAAGACAAGGGATGATCCTTCTTTTCCAAACCAAAATGAAATCTGTTGCCCCAAAGAGGCAAGGTAGTACAACAGCGACAGGCTCATGCCAAGGCCCAAGTCCAAAGTGCCCAACACAAGGAGGTAAACTAGCCACTTGAAGTAAAGCTGGACAAAATCACTTTCTTTCTGTTTGCATTTAATATGATCAGAGGCGGAACACAGCAGCTCCCCCTGCCTTTCTCTGGCAAAGTCAGTCAAACCCAAAGGAAAGCCCACAGACAGTCACTTCTTGAAATAATTAGCATCTAGGCATCCTTAGCTCCATCCAGTTCCCTCATTCTGCACTTGGATGGTTGGAAAGGAACTGGGAACCAATGGTCCTCCAGGAATTGACTGAGGGCTATTGAACCTGGAATCAATAACACCTGGAAGGCCATGGGTTCCCCAGGCATCAGGTTATTTTGCCTTCTGCATCATGCAGATACAGCAATACCCAGAGAGGCACAGCAAGGCTGTTGCTTCCCCCAGAGGCAAGGGAACTGGCTGTTCCTCCCTGACTAAAGCAACTTGGCTCATCTCTGTTTCAAAGAATTCCACACCCTATGAGAGTCAAGTCCAAGGAAACTTATAATTTTACTTCTTTTTTTTTTCAGGGGAAGGGAAGGGAGCCCTGGTGGCGCAGTGGTTAAATGCCAGTACTGCAAGCCACACGGTTGTGAGTTCAATCCTGCCCGGCTCCAAGGTTGACTCAGCCTTCCATCCTTCCGCAGGTCGGTAAAATGAGTACCCAGCTTGTTGGGGGCATGTATAGAAATGTTTTGAAATACATGCTATTTGTAAGTTGTTCGCCGCCTCGATCCACATGGAGAGGTGGGATACAAATAAATAAATAAATAAATAAAAGGCAGATATTACCCAATAGACCCAGGCTGAAAGAAGTGAGGTGTTTGGCCAGGCACCCATCAGAAACAGTGGCAATTTGGTTACTCACCTGCAGTGCCACACCCAGAAAGTTTACAAGTCCTGCTTCAAGGGAAGAGCAAAATAGCTACTATTTCAGTTGCTACTTTGTTGTGCTGCACAATCTACAGCACATCAACTCCAGAGCAAAAGATCAACTGTTCCACAGGGGATATTAAGGGATAAGAGCAGTCCTGACTACCTTGTGAAGACCAGAACTCAAAACAGTGGCTATGCTGACTCCAGCTGAGGACAGGCAAATCACTGAGAGCCACGCTTGTGATGCTGCTGTGGGTAGAAGCTGGATCTTTTTACCTAGAAATCCCAAGCAGGAAGATTGAAGTAAATGTGTGTTCTGTGCCTTCATGAGAGAACACTGCCTCAGGATGGATTGCAACAACCAGTAAAAGGATGAAATAGCAGCTTCTCAGAGGCACTGATGTGAGAATACCCTCCACAAGCCCAACTGAGGCAGGTGGTAGGGATAAGAAAGGAGAGTGAATCATCATCAGCTCAAAGCACCCAGAAGGACTGGGAGGGCAACAGTCCCAGGGATGTGGGTGGAGGATGGAAGAGGGATGTGAAGATGCCACTGAGTTCAGACACCAAGGTTGAAAAAACATGACTTATAGTGATGATTCACTGCTAAAGCTGTAGAAAATAAATGGGAACATGGGTCAGGATGAGGAAGAAAGAGTGCAGAGAAAAGACTCTGAGACTAGTTCCTGCTAGAACCCACAAACTAGCCTCCATCTAACAAAAATGGAAAAGCCTTCTTTCCTCAAGAACAGAACACAGCCACACTGCTAGCTAGAAAGTCTTACCATGGAGAACACAAGTTGAACAGTTGGTGTGGACAGCCAAGCATGTTTACTAGAATTTAAATTTGATGGAAGACAAGCCAAACAAATGATCAAAGATCTTAAATTAATTTCCACTCCAACCTGAATCAACTAAATTTCTTCTTATTCAATTAATTTACCACCAGATGACCCAGATCTTGCTCCAGAATTTGTTTCCCTTTACTTAATTATCCCACTTTAATAATCAAATCATTATCCACCTCTCAAATGAAATTATATGCAGTATAAATAGGGTGTATATCACAATTCTAATTGGGTGATAAGTAAGAGCTTTCTTACTATGAGTCAGAGTGGTTTGCTCTTTAAAAATCCACCCAAATACCAAAACTGAGCTGCTTCTTCATTCTGAAACTTCAGTTGTCCCTAGTGAAATCAATAGATTTTTTTCCACTGTTTGCAGGAAAACTGTTTGTATGGAAATGGCTGCAGATACATAAGTTTCACCTGTTTTCACTTTGTATGACCAATAATGAATGTACAAAAAGGGGCCACTGTTCTAGAAAATCCTCAAAATATTGTGATGCTTGCTCAGAAAGAAGCAGTTGACCACTGTACTCTTGTCTCCCGTCCTCTCATCTCAATACATTCACATCTGCCCAAGATTGATTTATATAGGTTTTGTCCAAGTAATCAGGAGTCCTGCACCTGACAGTATGTTAAATTGCACACACATGGATAACACATGTGTTAGTGAGTGGTTGAGGTCATGGCTATAACTTTCCTTCCACTCAATATTTTTATATCACCCAATATGTCTTATAAATATATATTGCATATACATACAATGAGAGGCATCTGTGTTCAAGGTTTTCTTCATGTTTTTAATCCAGTTAATTAAGATGGAAAGACTTCTTTAAAATAATTTAGCAAAGGACAGAAGCCTTTGCTATGAATTCTGTTTGGAAACTAGGTAGTAGTGTTGTGAAGCTGGTTACTTCGTGCACCCATTTCCTATAAGTATTTAGGACCTGACTTTAATTGGGTTACTACTGTAGTTGAAACAAATTGGGAAATTTATACAAGTAGATCAGAGTCTAGTATTTATGCGGCTCAAAGACAACACAAATTAAATTCAGAGTGACAGAAATGTTTGACATGTGACATTACTTTGTTCTGTACTTTACATTATTCTTTCTTCACCTTCATCACGTGACATATGTTAATCTAAAAAAAAAATAACCTTGCCAGACACATTAGAAAAAAATTGAATACAGTATTTTTTCCTTGTTTCATCTTTTGCATTTTATTTGACACATTTCTTTCCTTTTTCTTTGTTCCCCCTGTTTTTCAGGGCAGAAGGTGATATGATAGTTAAGAATAAAAAATAATAATTGTGTCTTAAGTTAAAAATGATAAGATTTTTTCCCTGTGTAAACACTTAAGGAGGGAACTAGAAGCACACCTTAGGATTCTTTCCCTGTCATTGCTAAATCCACCTGACCTTGTTTTCTCTATCAACTTCTTTACAAAATGTCAAGACTCTCCAAAAAGGTGTCTATATGCATACAGATCTATGCAAGCAGAGCTTGACTTAGTTATTTAAATCATTTAAATATTAATTCATCTCATTTTGTGAATTGATTCAGTAGCTTTCCATATTGTTGTTGAAGTTAACCCTTTGACGTAATTGGTTTTAGATCATTAGATTACAGTGAAAAGATTCTCCTCCTGCCAGATTCTGCATGAAAATTAGGGCCCTTTCTATTCTGCCCTTCCAACCCACCATAGGGATGGGAGAAGAACATGGTCACAATGATGGTTCCACATGAGGTTATCGCGGTCCTATCCTTCTCCCATCCCCAGGTCATGCAATCACGAAAGAAATCATTGAAGGGTTTTCCCTGTCAATGCCCATGATTGCACCAACATCCTGCACTTACCTGGTGTGCAGAGGGTCCAGAAGTACAATGGCTGTGCTTCCTGCACCAGCACAGCTTGGGACAGTACTCAGCTGTGCTGTGGATGGAAGCGGTGGGGCCACCACACTTCCTGTATTCCAGAGGCAGCTGGTGCAGAGGGGAGCATGATGGAAGCCACTGCTGCGATCCTCACCGGATGCCAGTAGGATATGGTAGGGTGCAGAAAGGACCTAGGTAGTGATGGGGGCAGGATTAGTACTGGAAGAAATGTTTCATATGGGTCTGTTGCCCGAACAGCTAATCTGCCAACTGCAGCATGGCTTTCTTTGAAACAGGGAGACAAAAAAAAAGGGGGGGGAAGAGAGAGAAGGAAAGGGGGAAAAAAACCAACAAAAAAACTTTCTGGGTTTCAGAAGTGAGGGAAAGAGAAAGAGAAAGGTAAATGAGCAACATGAACATTGGTGAAAGCAGAAGCGGGGCAGAAAGAAGAAAGATGAAGATGTGAGACAAAACCTACCTGAACCAAGTTGTCAGATAAGATCCCATGGTTTAGGACTGCCTTTCTCAACTTGACAGTTTCCAGACATGTTGGTCTCCCACTATTACCAAGAACAATTGCACTATGGGCCTGTTCATCTGGGGGGAAATTCTAGACTGCGAAGAGGTTAACTATAAAACCACATAAAAATGTCAAAGGTATCAATAATAAAGTGTTCCTCTAAGGATCAGTGATGTTATTCTTTGTAAATCTCATGGTGTGTTTTAAAATCAGCTTTTAAGAAACAATTTAATTGATGGTAACTCAACCAGTTAAATTATGCTATTGTTTAACATTATTCTAACACTTCTAACTTTCTCAGCTCTGCACATAGATGCTTCATATGCTTTGAAATCCTGATCATGCAGGGTTCCCAACTTTGTGCTGAAGGAACAATCATGTACTGCAATGGCCTTTCCAAAATATCAGTTCTATGTGCAGAGATAGGGGAAGGACTCCCCATTTAGTGTTGGGAACAGAAAAAGGAGCATTTATGGGGTGAGGGGATGAAATAAGTGGCCTGTTTCAACCACCACAGTCACATGCTTAAATTTAGGCTCAACTCATTTGTTGATCAACCCTGCAATTACTTGGATTTCCCAATATCTTTTTCAAATATAATATACATTGTGGTTCTACCCCTAAAAGCAGCTGAATATTTTTTTTCTCAAAAATAATACCATATCAGCAACACTAAGGCTTAGGCAGAGAACCTGACTGATTCATACTTTCTGTGCAAGTACTTGATACCAATATCTGTCTAAAAGCTTGCCCATTTACCCAATTTTTTCCTAACATGGGATCAGAATTGTCCATTTGTCAGTGATGTGCATTGCCATGGATGAATACTGTGAATCAAACAGAGTGCATGGACATAGTTGTCTGCAACTTTTTTTTTATTGTTGAGATTGCTAAATAAATAAATAAATGAATAAATGAATGAATGAATGATCTTTTCCAATTCATGCTAATGGTCCCCTATACATTAGGGAAAATAATGATAGGAGTCTCTGAGAAAGTCTTGGAAGTGCCAACAAAAAACACTTCTCCCTCACATGGAATAGTGTGCCTTGGAAGATGATGGACTGTGCTTCTTGGGAAATCTTTAAACAGAGCTTTAATCATGTACATTCTTGCCTGGCTCATGGTTGGACAATGCCCCATGTGGTCTTTGCCAGCTCTTATGATTCTGTTTAATGAGATGGGCCTGCCATGAACCACATGTATGTGAGAGAATGGTACTGTTTTTCCTAAGAAAATGAACCATGTCTATGCAGTAGATTCGTTGTCCAATGTATGCATTTTTGCAACCATATGCTTTGAAGGGCAGAAGGATTATTCACCTCTAGCTTGCACAGTGGAAGTAGATATACTGTTGATCCACAGTTAAAATATTTTTTTATTTTATTTTATTTTATTTTATTTTATTTAACAGAGCATCACTAAATTACTTCAATGATAAAATTAGCTAACAGTTTGGCTGAAGCTTCAAAAGCATTAATCTGAAACACCAGGCACTTATTACTCTCGCTAGGCACCGTACAATTTGAAGGAAAATGAAGACTCAGAAGAGGTGGGAAGGAAAAAAAAGTTCCATTTGCCATCATCTTTGTTTGCTGAGATTATGATGTGTATATAATTTACAAGCCATTTAACCAATGAATAGATGCAGTGGAAACAAATCACAGTTCTTAAAAAAATAGTTTTGAGTCTGGTTTCATTGAAGACAGTCAAAAAGATCCCTTAAGCTGCTGGCTGTAGATGCAGAACACAACAGACTAAAATGAATGCAAATGTACCTATTTCAAGTGAAAATGTAAAAACAAAGGTGGAGGAGGCAATCAAGCTCAATTCTCTTATTGTGTTTACTGTTTCACTATTTAGTGAAGAATTGTTTAATGCCTTATCTTCATGGCAGAGCTGTAAATTGGACAGTTTGTAGCAAATGAGAAACAAATGCACATTTATCACAGTAAACAAATCATGAAGAAAGGTCCTTAAACATGGATGGAACCTCAGCCCAGTCATCATCTTTTTGAGGTGGAGTGATTTCTCTAGGGCAAAAACCAAACCTTCTTCTACAGAATTGGAACAATAGGGGTCTACTTTGGTACACCACTGGGTAGTCCAAATTTATTAGCTGCTAAGGTAGGAAAGGGAATTCTTACTCTTAAGTTTTAATGCTGGAGGGAAGAGGCTGGAAAGTGTCACCACCACTACTAGGGTTGGTTAATGCAGAGATCACCTCTGCCAGCAAGCAGCATAGGTGATTTCTGGGGTGCTATGGACACAGCTGCTGCTCCAGACTCCAGAAGATAGTACTCAGATAAATAGGTTCACAACACAAGTGCTACTTCAGTTTAGGCCTACTTGGAGAAACCCCTAGATATCATTTTGATGTCAATAATTTTGCTCTCTTCCACCAACCCTCTCCACATGTTTGTGAGGCCCCTGGACAAGCATAGAACTAGGCTTGGCCACTAATTGCTGATCATTCCATTCTCCACCCAGGCAGGCCAGAAATAGCCAGAGCCTTGCTTTAGGAGACCCCTCTGCAAACACCCTCATTATGTATGCACACTGTTTACAAAGGACTCCCTGCCCCGAGCAGGCAACCTGGCAAGCTGAATACTCAGCTGCCAAGCACTGAGTATTTGCATACTGGCTAACTGTCAATTTGGACTTAACTTAATCATGTTAAATTCTGACCTTTCCAAAGCTTTGTCCCACTCCTAAAACACATTGTTTTCCCCAAGTATGGCATAGCCTGAGGTCACATTTCTCCCTATAAAAACCCCTGATTCCGAGACCATCCTCGGATCACTCCCAAGTTCCAGACCGCCTTGCTGCCGCTTTGCTTGGCGAGCTTCCCCTCAGCCCCACGTGCTGAAATACATCGAACCCCAGCATCGCTCTCTATCTTCTTTCCGGGCTTCAGAAACAGGTTTTGTATCACCCGATTCAGCTATCCCTCTGAAAATCCCGCTATCATACTCACACCTTTATTTTCCTTAGTTATCTGTGTGTGTGTGCTGCTTACATTGTGTGCCTGTATTTAATAAAGATCATTCATTATTTCCAACACGGTTTGCTTCTTGACTTGGCCTGACCCCTTAAACATTGGGTTACAAGATCCTGCTGCTTTACCCTGCCTTTCATAGTGCCAACCAGTGCTCTTGACTAATTTCCCCCATTTTGTGTACTTGTAAAGTTATTTAGGTGTCCCTCTCGGGACCCCCAGTAAACAGGGTAACACAAGAATGGGGATTTTGATAGACTTTGATGAGGAGTAGGTTGTGTGACAAGGTCTGCTTTTCCTCCTCACTGACTGGTATGGCAGTTTCCTCTCCCCTCCTCAGTCTGCTAAAGGGTCTTGCCACTTTATACTCCTCTGGCTTTCCCTAAAACTCTACCTGCATAAACGGTAAAGCCTTTCAGTTGTTATTTAGAATGATATACTGATCTATGATAGTGTGTTTCAGTTTGGTCATACCTACTGAGAATCATTCAGCTAAATCCAAGTTTTATTAAAAAAAATACACTATAATCTTTATTAAAACAAGAAACACAATATAATATTGGTTTTATATGTATATCCAAGCTCAAACAGAATGTGTTTACACAGTTTCTTATATCCTTACAACAGTATAAAGGCACAAGTCTCTCTCTCTCTCACACAGAAGCCTCTGGCTACCTTTTTTTGCTAAAAGCTCTGTTCCCAGATCTAGGTCACTCTCTCTGATCAGATTTAAAAGTGGGTTGATTTCTCTTCTACCCCTCTGTCTAGGCTTTCTTTGGAAAAACATTCCCTCTCATTCAACCCCCTTCCCCTTGATTGAGTGAGAACTCTCTCTGGTTGAAAAACTGGTTTTCAGCCCTTTCTCCTGGGAATCTGACACCTTCTCAATTCAGTGCCGACTACTTAAGCATTTTTTTCTGAGGCCTCCAACCCCTCCTTCACACTAAAGTGGCTGAGTTTCTCTCTGGAGTGCCCATTCTGGTTGCCTAGCAAACTGTGGCTGGGCAGCTTTCAACCACTCAGAATACCATTCCCCTTGGGTAGATCACAGAAGGACTTTTTGATATGGAAACAGATTGCATTAGAATGTGGTGGTATTTCCTTTATTAGAGGTTTTAAGCAGAGGTTGAATGAGGATCAGCAATATTATGGTAGTAGATTTTATTCATTGACAGATATTTGAATGAGCTAGTCTTTAACAAACTATCCAGTTCTACGTAGTACCACTGTTGCACAATTATGCTGTTCAGACTGTCTCTCCAGCAGCAGCTACAACAGTGCAGCAGTAGTGCTAAGCTGACACTGCTTACCTGGACTAGTATGATGAACATCACTGCAGGGAAAGTAAGCTTTTGATGGTCTCCATGATGTGAGACCAGAGTGTTATTTTTGATTGTTGCTGAACATCAAATCAAGACATGTGATGGGGCAAAGGAGACAGTGAAGCAGTTTGCCCCCTATATGTGTCATCTAGTGCTGAATGTTGACCCTTCCTCCTGCCTTCAATGCAGTATGAGTTAATCTGGTTGCTTTGGGGCTGAACAGGAATTTTCCCCCATTTCTCAGGGTTTGTTTGTTTTTTGGCCTATCCCATACTGTATTTGATAGAATTGGGAAAATTGACTCTGGGTGGTAGGGGATAATAAAACGTCAGTGACCACCTGCTGGCACCTGTTTAGTATAGGATAGGGCTCTGGAACCACCTCTTTAGAGCCCTGCATCCCAGGGGGTTCAGTGAAGGAGGCTACCCTTGATGTTAATCTGGGAATAAGGCTCTCATTTTTAGATCCCTGTGGCTTGGATTGGAGTCCTTGGGTTACCTTCCAAGATGCTGGACTGGGGAGCAACTAAAGCAATTTGGATTGCCCCTGGGGCTAAAGTGTTATCGCCCATGGGTATGCTGAGCAGGTTGTCACATTGTGACCCTGGTTGTTCTTCCCCCTCTTGTACCTTTGTAAACTTTGTATCTTTGTAAATTGTAAACTCAATTTAAATAAAACAGGTCAAAATAAAGTGGCCTTTAGTTAATCCAACTTTGTGGCTGGTTTCTTTATTCCATGTTTGAACATCAATGCTGATACTTGCTTGCTGATACTATTATAAACTGCCACCCTTGTCTAATGCCCACAAATCAAGACAGAATCAACACTTCCCACATTTCTATAGTGGCATCAATGATCAGTGAGTTTAAATATAAAGTGTTGGAGCTATCAGTGCAATTGCCAGGTCTTTCTAAACCCCTGTAGGTCACCACCATGAACAGACAAGGAAGCAGCTGAATGGGAGCAGAAATAGTGATGTGAGCTTCTAGATTCCACTAGTAGCAATGATATAAGTCTCTGGGATAGTCTTGGAAGTACCTCCAGAAAATATCTCTTCCTCACATGGAAAAAGTTTCAAATATTATAGAACTCTACATGTCATTAAAGTGCGTATTGTAAATTGCTTTTCCAGCATTCTTTGATGTTTGCTTTTTTTTCTAACACAATGTCTTCTTCCCAACTTTCAGAACTGATCACTTCTAAAGTAAATAAATAAAAACTTTATGAAAATGTAATGATTGCCCAAGATACATTTTTGTCTAATGTGGGAAAAATAAGCAAACAAACAAAAAAGCAGAACAATAAATGACACCCAAGTGGAAACCAAGCAGACATAGCTGCCTCAATCACATAGGGGCCCTTTTCGCATGGGCTTTCTGTCGCGCGACAGCCCCGTGAGCCTCGCGGGAGTGGGAGCGTTGCTCTGCACGACGCACTCCCACTTCCGCCGCGCTCACGGGGCTGCAGCAGCGCGATCGCGGGTTTTTTGATTTTCGCCTCAAAGCGAAAATCACCCGTGCTCGCGCAACGCTCCCGGCGCCCACGCACACTTACCTCCTGTGCGGAGCGTCGGGGAAGCGGCCAGGTCGTGCTTCCTTCCCTCTGCCCCTGCGGAAGGAGAGGGCGGGGTGGGGCGCTAGCGCGACAGACGCAACACCTCCTGCTTCGCGCGCGCGGGAGGGATGGACACAAGAGCCTCCTGCTTGGCACGAGCGGGGGGACGGACGTGACACCTCCTGCTTTGCGCACGCACGGGGGGGACAGATGCAAGAGCCTCCTGCTTTGCCCGGGGGGTAGGGCGGCTCCCGCGAGAAGCCTCCTCCGGTGCCACTTTCCCCCTCGTTCCTTCGCCTGCGGAAGGAAGGAGGGGGAAAACGACAGCGTCTCGGAGGAACCTTCTCGCGCGAGCTGCCCTGCCCCGCTCACGCGAGAAGCCTCAATGTGAAAAGGGCCGTAGTCTGACTCTTGAAAGGAAATTAAGAAAATGGGATGAGGAGGTGAAGTCTGAGGAGGAAAGTGTTGTGTGAGAACTTTCAGATACTGAGACTGGTAGTGAAAAACAGCAACACCTTTTTGGACTACAATTCTCAGCACCCCCAGTCTGCAACAGGCTTGAGGACTCTGGACATTGTAGTCCAAAGAATAACTTTATCAAGCAATTCCAGAACACTGTTTGGTGATGAGGAACTCAGTTAATTTTCAGAGAAATCTCTGGAAAACCTCAGAACCACATCTGTTCAGAATCATATCTTATTTTCTGCAGCGTGGTGTACATATATGTTTCTCTCTTACTACTAAAGCATAGTAGCCCTCTTGGTTGAGAGCTTGATTTTAGAGCCCAATCAATATCAGTGGGATGGCTTCTTGTGAGAAAAATACAAAATGTCAGAAAACCCAAGGTGAAGTAGACCAAAGGCCAAAAGACTGAGAACAGAAACTGCTTACTTATGGCCAGAGAGATACTGCTAAGAAGCAGTGGAGTAGAGTATGAGCACCATCTTCTCTGTTCATGCTGCCCATGAACTGACATGACAAGACACAATGCCTCTGGCATTGTAGTATTATACTTCCATCATACTAGTAGGTAGTCAGGGCCTTAGAATCCATGAATTTAGCTAATGCCATTTTAACACTTTTAAATGAGAGGACATCACTGTATCTTGCAGCAGCAAATTCCACTGTATAACATGCTCTGTACAAAGAAGTACTTCTACTTATTTGTTCTGAACTGCTATCATTCAATTTCGATGGATGACCTTGCATTTCAGTATTATGAGCGAAGGAGAGAAAGAAAAATCTCATGGAGCAATCCCTGATAAACTCTGAAGGAATCCCTGCTTTCCCGGGACACAGTTTGAAAGCCTCCTACAGTCATGTTTCCAAATGACTAATTGCTCTTACTTCTGACTAGCTTGCACAAAGGAAATCAGTAACAGTCACCAATAACTTAACTTTGCAAGAAATAGATTCGATCAATCCAAAGAAGATCATTAATAACAGAAAAATAAAGACAAGAAGAAAAGTAGCACCATCCTTCAAGCAGCTCTGGCTCCTAAAGCATTCTGCTAAGTTCCACTTGTACAAAATAATTTTTGCTTATGTCCGAGAATGGGGTGACAGGAAATGGTTGACCTGAAGTTAATCATTAAAAACAAAATCTTAATTAAAAGGGCAAAGGAGGAGAAAGAAAAACTATTGTCCTGAGTTTAGTAAGATACAAATGAGATAAATAGAAATCTGTAATCTGTCAGGAAGACTCTTCTTGAAAGAAAAAGAAAAAGATCTTTCTTAACTCAGTCATTTGACTTGGTGAATAACATTTTGAAGGGAAAAATATCCCTTATAATCTAAATGCAATTTATGATTCACTCATGATCATTTTTTTGATCCTCAGGAGACAATGACCTTTTTCAGTAGTGAATGAAGAGTCAGCAACACAAGTAGTTCAAGATGACTGGAAAGGAATGCAAGCCAATTTGCATGAATAGGAAATCAATTAAAGAAGGTAGGAAACCAAAACTCTTTCCCCCTAGTTTTATCCAATTTATGATGTAATTAAAATATGACTAGCATGTGAACATATTTTTTTCTGGTAATTTATAATAAGAACCTCACTGTAGCTATTACAGTGCAGTTATTATTGCTGCTGGAACACTACAGTGTTGTTCATGATCTCATGCTTTAATGTATCCTTGGATGTGCAACTTGACCCTTATGATAAATTAGGCATTGATGGGAACAGCCCACAGAGTGCATTCATGACTGAGGTATCTAACAATCCTAATTAACATATGAGGATAGATAGCTACTAAATTCTAATCTGAATCTAAATTTCATTTGTCTTTTATTGTCGTATAGAGCACAGTTCGACAGTGAATCATGAGGCATTACAAAATACAGTCTGAAGCCATTTTAATCTCATATGACTTTCTGTTTTTTATTTCTGTTTTCTATGAATCAAGTATCAAAGACAGAGTCTTAGGAGCTAAAAACTCCTGTGTATAGGGATAGAGAATGATATATTGCTTTGTACAGGACTTATGCTTGCCCTCTAACCAGGATATATTTTGCTTTAATTAATAAGATGATATAAATTGTGATCATTTGATTTTATAGGTTGCATTCAGTTAGTCCATAAATTATTAATACTTTGGTAAGTGCTGCTGGAATGCATGAGAACAAGCATATGATAAAAGAGCAGGTGCAATCCATAATTCCAAGCATTAACATTTTTTAAAAAATCAAGAAAAGACTAAAAATTAGTCCACTATGTAAATGGCAGCTTTTTCTTCTCCAACCAACCATAGAAGAATGAGATCAGACACATAGAATTTGATTGAAAAGGATCATTTTATTTAACCTAGAACCTATTTAAACTGAGTTGAACTAGAAATGTGCAAGAGTGGGGAACAATCTAGTGGAATGAGCTGAGACCATGTATCGCTCCATGGTTTCCTCCTCAGCCTTCCCGTGGGCAAACCATTTGAGGCCTGGGAATTCAATAGCTGGGTTGCTTCCCATCTGGCCGTCTACGGAAGATAGATCCACAAACCCCCACCCTCTAAGCAGTGATGTATTTAAATCTTTTACTCCAAGTCTCAAGTCAAATCTCAAGTCTCTATCTTCAACTTTCAAGTCAAGTCTCAAGTCCTTGAAGATACTTTCAAGTCAAGTCTCAAGTCTGGAAGTCAACTTTATACCCCAACCAAAATTCCAGAATTATTGGACAGAGCCAAATAAAGTCAGTTTTAACAATTTAAACAGAATCAGGCCTCCACATTTGCAGCTTCGAAAGTGGGGAATAGGATCTTTCTTACTTCCCATTACTGAAACTTCAAAAGCTTTAGAAGGAAGGATCCTTCCTCTTCAGGCCTGCTGCCTAACACATTTGCTGTTCACCTCTGAGAAATGCACCCTACAATCTGGGGATGAATCTTGTCTTCGGCTCTTAGGTAAAGTTTTAGAAGGCTCCCCCAATATGCTGCAGGGACAGATTGTTAGCAGACCTCAGGCCTGCCTCAAGCCCATTGCCTAACTCATTTGCACCCACACTTTGGGCTTGAGACAGATTACCATGCGACCAGTAGGTAAAAAGAGATGGGGTATTGTTCAAAGTCATAAGGTTTCTCTACGAATGTGTTGTTACTGAACCAAGGACAGCAAGCCAGTTATTAAAAATATACAAGTCTCAAGTTGAGTCAAGTCAGTGCATCATTTATGGCTGAGTTGAGTCTGAGTTGAGTCAGTGAAGCGACTTAAGTCTGATTTGAGTCCGAGTCTGTTGACTATATCACTGCCTCTAAGTCAGAGGACATAAGTGAGAGCAAAGTCTCCCAGGCAAGCCCCAGGGCTAGCCTTCTTCCTCACCAGAACTGCCAGAGATTCCTCTACTTTAATGGTTGCATGAAAGAGGGAATTTCAATAGGTGTTGTAAGTCACACAAATAGGGAACAAGCAACACCTGCTAAAATTCTGTATTCTACACAGCCATTAAATGTACAGGAATACTTTGGCTAGACCTCCCCCTCACCAAAAGGGTGCCCAGATGTTCACCTGTAACTGTTATTTCCCTCTCTCTTCACCATTACCTGGAATAAAACCTTCACATATACAAAGGACACACTGTACTTTTATATAAAATGAAATATAGTATCAGATTATTCCATTTCTTGGTCTTGGTTTCCTTTTCATAGTCTTTTTTATGCAAATGAATGTCATATGTCTGCTTGACATTATGGAGGACTAGAAGAGACAAAATAAATTGATCTGTTTTGTTAATAGAGATGATTTATTCTGCTTTAATTGTTTTTGCCTGCTTCTCATCAGTTGGCAAAACTGATTCCCTACAATTCAAAACTTTGCAGTTTCATTTCTAACTTTTTTAAAAAGATTACACTATATTCTGTCATTACTTTCTGAATAAACTATATTCTTAATATCCCAGACATGATAATTTTATGCTAAACAATATTCAGCATAAAATGTTTGATATTTTGAAATTTAAAAAGTGGCTTTCAATCTGTAAAGGGTAGAGTACACATTACTTTTTGTGTGTGTTAATTTTCATTTTTGATCCAAAATAAAAATAAAAATGGATTCCCCCCACCAGCTTCACAATTTTTGGATATTTTACATCCATGTGCACCTGTTTGTGTGGCTTTGAGGCAGCAATCAGAACAAGCACTGAGAAATTTGTCTTTTCACCTACTACCTATCCATCCCAGTGACTTTGAATCACTCAGTGTTGTTTCATGTGCCTTATTTGAAAACCTCACCACTTTCCTCAAAGGTGCTGTGCATGTGAGCATGGACATATGAGGCATCCCTTATTTATTTATTTTTAAAAACTTTCTTTTATTGGTGCAAGTGCCATGAGCCACAGTAGGAAACTGTGGCAGAATTTTAAACATTTATTCATATGTGAAGTGTGTTTTAAAAAAAAAAAAAAAGTGAAGAAGAAGACATAAGGGCCTTTCCAAGAACCACTGTTTCCAGAGCTGCAAATTGCCACTCCAGCAACACTCTGAGCCAAAGAAATGGTGAACTTCAGGGAAATGCTTGTCAGTTTCCTGCTTTGTAGAAAGTTGTTGATAAGATATATGCTGGTGTTAGTAGGGCATTTTAATTTTATTTGTAGGGTGGTTGCACCAGGAAAACCTTCCTTTGGTGATTGTCTGACACAATGGGTGCTTATATAGACTTCAGCATTCCAAGTCTTCTGTAATTGGGACACGTAGTAGCAAGCAACATCACATGGAAAAAAGTTATAAAGGAGAAAGAGCATATAATCTTGAGAGTCTGCCATAGTGTAGCTTTGTCTGGGCCTACTAGGAAGAAGAAGGACCCCAACATTTCTCTTCTGTGCTGAGTTAATTGAATGCAAATTACTTTTACATTTTGAACTCAGTTTGAAGCAATTGAAGCAAGTTGAGGGCAAAGAGGGACTGTCCCAACCAAAATGATGACAGTTGGAGGGTTTGGGATGGTGAACCCAAACAGGAAGACATTTGGTGAAGGAGAAGTCTCCAGAATTTGCCCTTTAGGTTGAAGGGTTCAGGGAATGAGGAAGGATATAAGCTTTGGTCAATCTATGACACATCCTCCCTTAAAGTCACAGGAAGCAGGATTATTTAGCAAGGCATTCCTGCAAAAAGGGCTGTCTGGGTGGCAATCTAGTTCTTTTGTTTTGGTCTCAGGTCTTGGATGCTCATCGAAAGGCAGCTTTGGAAGGGACCTCTGCCTCAGTGGGATTCCAAACCAGATCAATCTTCACAGTTCACATGTTAAATAGTATTCTAAAAATAGTCCTATTCAACCCAAATCTGCCATATTTTGTTGTATGTGCCTTTAAGTCACCTGTCAACTTCTGGCAACCTCTGGGATATCATTGTGGTTTCTTAGGCAAGAAATATTTGCCTATATTTCCTCTGAAATATAGCCCACATCACTTAACATTCATTGGCGGTCTCTCATCCAAGAATTAATTAGGGCTGACCTTGCTTAGTTTTCAAGATCAGACAGAATCTGGTACTTTAGGGTATTTAGGCACTGAAGCCCCTACTTGACCCTGTTTGTGGTTTAAAATTACATTCATGTTTGTTCTCATAATCTTAAGCTGGAAACAGAGGTTTAGTCAGTTACATATGTTATTCACTATTACTACTGTTTTCCCCCTGTCTGTTCTTATTTTTTTTCTTTTCCATTTTATGATTATGCAAAGCTGTAATAATGCAGGACAATCTCAGTTGTCAAATATTCTAAATTTGAGGTTATATTGTGTTTTCTCTATGTTGTTTTCTGGCTTTTTATTATCTTCTTTTGAGTCATCCCATTTTAGTATAATGCAGTCCTGATAACATTACTGAATAAGACTGTAGTAGTTTCTTTTTAATAAGCCTGTTACAAGTCTCAGTGAATTATATGTATTTTGATTTGAAATATGAAAATGAGAATGATTTATGAGAGATAAACAGCAGCAAAATAATACATCCATGTCCAAGAATTTAAAATGTTTGTTTATCAAGAATAAATGGTCTGACATGACACCATATAATGATTTTATCTTCTTAGCTGCTAATCTTGAAGTCCATCAGACATATCAATGCACTCTCTTTCCTTCTGCATGTTTCAGAATGCACACTTCTGACTTATTAAGTCTAACTTTGGACGCAGCAGTTTAGAAAATATGTAATACAGATAGGAATAAACAAATATTTGAAACTATTTGTAGATGAGAAACCCACTCCCATGGAGATGGAAACCCTAGTCTGCATTGTCTCCACATAGTAAAATACTTATTTTATTGTTATCTCACTATTCATTGAAGAGTATTTATATAATCTTTCATCCTGGGAGTCTCCACTCTCTCCTGTAAGATGTGGCTTAGTAGAGTAGACAACTGATCATCTTCTCAGACTTAGTGACTAGCAATGGTATCAGCATTACTGCAATGCTAAGTAGGCACCAAATGAAGATGCTGAATTAGGATAGTCTCTATTGTAAATACCCCCTGGACCTTTCAGCCTTGAAAAATATCCACACAATCAGGTTCCCCTTTATAGAAAGTAACCCATGGGTCAGAATCTCAGCCATAGCAATAGCAAGTGGCTAATGAATGATGCCTTCATTGCTTGAAAGCCTTTGCTTTCTTAGTATCTCATATGTTTACTCAAGCAGTCTCATCTGATCACCTTTCACTCTACCCAGCAGGTCCCTCATAGGGTACCCTTGATCAATGTGGCTTCTGTTACTTTAATCTGGTGCTGGTGGGTGTATACTAATTGCAGAACAAATCCATAGGAGCTCTTCCCTGGGAAATGATGTCAACAAAGTTGTTTCTTTTTCTACTTTTCTGCTCTTAGATTTACCCATCACTGATCTACTCCATTCCTTTCCTGTGTCTTATCTTCCTCCCCCTCCAGAGATATGGTGAGAAGAGAAGGAAAGGGAAGAAACAAGAGGGACAAACTCAAAACTGATGGAATAAAATAGCCACAACTGTATTAGTTTCATATATAGGTTTTGTACAGCATAACCACATGGATCATCTCAGTTATGGAGGGGACTGCCTAACAGACAATGTAACTGTCCAGCCCACATTCTGGGGAACTCTAAGAGTGATAGAATATGGAAACCACATAGGGGGGAAAAAAGTGTGTGTGTGTGTGTTCTTTCTGCCAGAGAGCTAAGTTGGGCAGGACAGTCCCTGATTGGACATTTGAGTGGGAGCTTCCACCCCCAAGTTCCTTAAATGATTACTTTTCTGATCCATTATCTAAGGCTTAGATTGACTGTCATCGGCATGAAGCTTCAAGAACCCTAAATATCTCTTTTTAGGGATTCTGTACCTGTCTCATCCACAAGTAATTTGGGCCAATGTCACTTAATGTCTCACAGCAAAGCTGTGACACGAAAGAACACTTGTAAGTCTATGGAAGAGGAAAAAAGGGAGGGAAGGAAGGAGAGGGCAAGGAAGGCATGGATACAATTCTTCCTTAGCTCTGTGAATTAGTGACTGAATGAAACTCACAGCCATGGCCATGACAGAACAGTTAAGGAGGGATGGTTAGGAAAGGCCATCAGACATTGACAATTACTCGAGAATCCTGACATGCTTACAGTCAAAGTAAGCAGACAAAAGAGGACAGTTTCCTCCCTAGGTCTGAAAATAGTACTCATCTATCACCCTGGCAGCCCAACAGAGAACTTGTTAGTTTGTTGTAGGCATGAAACTCCTAGCAGCCTGTGTGGTTCAAGGTATCCAGTCCAGTAGTTTCAGTGACCATCAGAAATGGCCACCATGGTCCTGGAAAAAGAATAGGCATCCCTTTCTCTTCCCACACATTATGCCAGGTGCAAATGCCACACATTTGATAAGTCATGGCTTGAGCATCTTTACATTTAAAACCGTCTAAAATAAATCAAAATGATATCACAACCTTTTCAGGAGTCAGAACCACTGTTAGGGATCTTGGACTAAACTTCTGAAACACTGAAAAATTACTGTTTGTTATTTTTAACTGCTATTGATTTTTATTCTGTTTAATGAGACATTTCAGCAGTAGTTAGTATTCTGATGAATAAATTCTCCACAAAATTCCCACCCATCTAGATTCTAATTGTTGGTATGTATTTCTGATTTATAGGTTAACACACATACACAGCCTAAAGCCAGACATGGATATGTTACTAAAATAGTTCTGATATGTGTCATGGATTTAATATAGGCTATCAGATACACCAATTCTTTCTTCCAAAATGCTATGTGATTTTCAATTTGTAGTCAAAATAAGTGATATTGGCTGGACTCAGTTCATGTACTTTGTTTGTAATAATACTGTTTTACTGTATATGGCAATATTCTTTGACTACTGTATTGACATTTATGCTTGACAAACTTCAGGCTAGAAGCTCTACAAAGCAAGTTAAAAGGGCAATAGCAGCCTGTGACCCAAACAGGAACATTCTGGTTCAGGTTTAATCAACCGAAAAAGCAGGGTATGGAAGAGAAAATAAAAGCTCCTTACAGATGACACAGTTTTCTTTTCCAAGAAAGGGATATGAATGAAATTTAGATAATTTGGAGTTCATAGGTAGTTTGAGGGAAAAAAAATTATTTTTATATTGGCTGCCTGCTGAGAAATTCATTATTTAGATGGAAGTAAGAGAACCCAAGGAACGCTGTGGGCTTAGAGTTTGCATGCTTAGTTCGGCAGACGGTATAAAGGAAGCTGAACTACCTGATGGAAAAATGAGATGTCTGGAAATTCTCCAGGTCTGGAACTCATACCCCATTTAGCTGGAGGTTCACTGAGATTTTGGAAGTCGATATTAACATATATATTTTTTCTTTTTTTGTGATCCTTTGCCTTGAAGAAGTGGACTGTCGTTGAGCCTGTCAGCATGTAATGGGGGAAAAAAGCATCATTCCCTTAAGGAAATTCAGTACACAGGATAGCAGCAGCATGAAGCATAAAGCAATTCATACAGGGTCAATGCCTTTATGAAAATACAAAGCCATCAAGAACAGCAGAAGCCTTCTAGCTCTGATTGCCTCCCAACCAATTATAGCTCTTCTCTTTTCACAGACCCTTTCCTGTGCATAAGGTTTCAGTCAATTAGGAGAAGTGAAACCAGTGAGAGGGTGATAAATTGACGATGTCACAGGATCTAAGCAAAAATTGCTGGCAGCAATTGACTTGTGAAGTCCATTGAGAATGATAAGTGGTGATGACGATGATGATGATGATCATGATGATGATGATCATGATGATGATCACACAAGCTTTCAGATACCCAGGTTTAACATTTGCACACTCTGTTCCATCACTTATATGGTTTAATGTGCTGTAGGTATTATGAGAAACCCTGAAATCTTGGATGGATTTCAATAAGTGTTTGGTATATAGGAAGAGGAAAGGACCCAGAGATTCAACACTGTGAAAGTAAACATGTAACAATAAGATAAGCCTTAAGGTTTCGTGAATTCTCTTATGAGCCTCTGTTACGGATCATCCCTGCAGAAACAGAAAAAATGAAACATTTGGCATTTTTTAAAAACAAACAAGCATAAGAAAAGGAAACTGCACAATTCCTTTGCTTTGCTTTCTTTAGATGCAGAGATGGATCCATCTCTCCAGTTTTTTTCCAGGAGGAAAATGAGTGGGTGACTCCCATCACCCTGATAGTAAAACAGAAAAATATCTGCACTCTTTGTGCTACACTCTTCTTTGAAGGATAATCTCATATTGTCTCACAGAGACAGAGACACAAGATTTTGTTTCATCCATTCTGTGTTTATGACATAAAAGACAACTGCTTTTGGCTTTTTATTTCTTTTAAAGTATTTTCCATTGATCTGCTTATTTGAAAGGTATGTTCTGATCTGAATGGAGTGTTAAAACCTCTATATTTATCTGTGTCTAATGTATATTGGCAGCACTCCAGATGAAGCTGTCCATGTTCCCATCATCCTCAGTGAGTGATCCTGCCAGTTGGGATAGGTGGTAGTTGGCAGTCCAAACAACATCTGAAGGCCAACAGCCTGCACACTCATGATAAGTACAAATAGACAAAGATAGAAATGCTAGGAGTGTGAGATAGGTATATAGATGTAAGAGTATTTCTCTGTCTTTCTGTGACTACTTACATTTAACTACAAATATAATATACGAAAGCATACTAGAGTGGACCTATGTGGGCTCATACTAGCAAGTGACAGGGACTACATATAGATCCAAGTGATAAAAAGAAAAGAAAAGAAAAGATTTTTTAAAAAATTAAAATAATAATAATAGATCTTTAAAAAGAAGACAATGGTGTGATTTCAAGAAGCAAAGTGTGTTTGTTTTTTTAATGGTAGGAAGAGGAATATATATTCTGAGTTGAAGAAGCATAACAGAAAGACAGCATTCCAGTCAGCCCTCCTTCCTTGCAGATTGCTTGCGAGTTTCTCCAACCTCATGCACTTCTCACCTCATGCACTTTTTTTCCAAGGAAACATTCCCTCTCAACCGCTGTGATCAGACTGTGCAGCCCTTTAAAATCCCACTTCTGGTCTTCTTCTTCCTCCTCCACCAGCCACTGCATGCCCAACTAAGGATGGTTCACAGCCCAATTTCAGCACCACAAATTCTGTCTTGATGCCCCTCCACATACCCAAGAAAGGAGAAAGACAAGGGAGAGTAACTATAGGGGCACCATGCTGACCCACTCCCTTGCTCCTCTTCTTTCTCTGACCTGGCTGGGGCCCTAGGTACTCATTCTCCCCACCATGGCTCAGTCCCTTTCTGACAGACACACAGAGACATTTTGCTATTTGTGATTTTTCTACTTTTGTGGGGGTCCTGAGCTCCTAATCCTAGCAAATGTGGAGGGCTGACAAAAAATGATTCTGAATTTCATCTATATAATGAAATGAAATATATGAAATATAGGGGGGAAATAGTATGGGAAAGAGCTTGGACTGTGTGCAAGACTAGAAAATTCCAGAAGGATCATATCTGACAGAGAATGAGAATACATAGAAGCTTACAGGGAGACAGGAAGCATAAACAAGAGTGGACAGTTAATTTTTTTAAAGTTTGTTTTTGACCCCTGGGACCATAGTAGAACCAAACACATTTTCTCACTGGGAATTTACACTTATACACTTATTCACTTGCAATCTTATTCCCACCCCACAAAACTTAATTTAATAAATATGTACACTTGAAAAAGGTGCACACAGATGTATAGCCTTGAAAAGTATCTACAAGTATGTTTTCAACCATAACGATTAACATATATAGTTTTTGTAAATACATGTTTTGAAAAATGTGCCTAGCAATGCACACAAATTCCCACTGGATGAAAAAAGCCACAAACCATTAAGCACCCACATCTGAATGAGACTGAAAGAGGAAATAAGAGAATATAAGGTATGAAGTGAGGTCGGAACTGGGCAAGAACAGGGGAGGGAGAATATCTTTCACATAGGTTTAGAGCAGTGCTTCACTTGAAAGCTGATTTTCCTGGCAGACAAACAGCCTGATATATATTTGGAAATTATAAAGGGAGGCACTAGCACTGTTCCTGTTCTGGAGTTCAAAGAAACTCCAGAAACCCTAGAGTGGATGCTTTATCAACTGTAACCATACCTAACAAGACCCCAGATTTCAGTCCCATAGATCCTGACTGACATATGTTAAGAAGCAGTGATGAAAAATGGCTAAGAAATATAAGAAATGTAAAATAATTATATACAAAGTTAAGGTACTAGAATGTGTAGTTTTATAATTTTCTGACATCAACTTCAAATGCTATTGAGAGATATGAAAATGGAACTTTGACTTTCAACATGGGGTTTGAGAAGAAATGAAGAGCAATAAAATGTGAGAGGGTATCTCTTGGGACTGGAGCTTTCCTCCAGATTCTGAAGAAGATTAAAGTTTCTCTAAGGGACATCCTCATCTTTTGTATACCAGTTTCAAAGTGAGGGAAAACATGATTATTCTTACTGATACAGTGTTGTTACAAAAAGAAACATGAATAAGATTTCATACTTGCTGAGATCAAACATAAAAACAAAAATCCCAGTTCAAGGTCCTCATTCTTTTCTTCTGTATATAAGATTATTAAAGGATCTTTTGTTGCCCTACCAGAAGTTATACACATAAATGAAACATTACAAAAAGGAAGTATTGATGAGCAATGATTATTTGTTGTGCAACTGCAGGATGTTTAAAGTGGACATACTATTTTCTTACTACAGTTCAGGAATCTTGTAAAAAATGAAAATTATTATTTGGAAGGTTATGACCATTCTTATGCATGGTCATAACCTTCCAAATAATAATAAGAAGGTTGTATGCCATTGTGTTACTCTGCTGGCACAAAGTTCCTGTCACTAGTAGAAACCCTGTTTTCATTTTTGTTGTAAGTGTCCTTCCAAGACTCTGATTATTCAGCTTGCACAAGCAATTTCACAGTTTGCACAAGCAATTAACACAAGCTACCAAGTAACTCATTATAACTTCCTTAGGCTATGTGTTGTGTGTATTTGTGCTTATTGATTTATTATAGCTAACATAAATGACCCAAGGCTATTCTCTATGCTTTTTCCCACTCTCCAAGGTTCGTATACCTTTGAAGAATAGCATTTTATGAGATTATACTAACTGGGAGGAAAAGGATATTTGCAAACAAATGTTTCATATTCATTTTCAGATTATTTTATTATATCTTATACCTGCTTATGTAATATTAGCATTTAATATTTTCATTATTCAAACCAAATGCATCATGTATGTTGTCTCAGTGATATCTGCCATTGTTGTTATGTCTGTATGGCAGATGGGAAAATAAAGCTGAGAGGATGGAGGTTCATCTACTTAACTGAGATGATAAATGAACCAGTAACTTAATTGATTATGGTTCACATTCACACTCATAGCTACATATTTGTACATACCTCCATATCTAAGATTCATTTGCTGTATCTGAAATACAGTGGTTGTTTTAGATTTAGCAATTTTAATATACTAGACCATGTGAAATCCCAGTACAGCCTGTTTGAAAAACATGGAAGTTCATTACTTAGAATCATAGAGTTGGAAGGGACCCAAATGACCATCTAGTACAAGCCCCTGCCAGGAATACTCTACTAAACTATATCTGACAGTTGGCCACATAACTTCTGTTTAAAATCCTTCAGTAAGGTCAGTTCACCTCCTCCTGAGGCAGCCTATTCTACTGACAGATAGCTCTTACTGTCCGCAAATTCTCCCTAATGTAGTCAGAATACTCTTTCTTATATTTTGAATACATCAATTTAGTTCCTTTCCTCTGGAGAAACAGAAAGCAATCTTTCTCCTTTTTCTATATGACAGCCATTCAGATACTTAAAAATGGCTACTGTAACACCTCTCAGTCTTCTAAAGGCTAAATATATTCAACTCCCTCATAGGGTTAGCTTTCTAGACTTTACTAACATGGTCATTATTTTCTAGCAAAATTCCAGATTGCCAATATCCTTGCTTACCCAATGTAAAGTGTAATGCCTTTCATGATGCCAATTAACACATTCATCTGCAAGTTTGTAACATGTACACCAACTATGTCATGTACATGTATGTGTGAACTAGTTCTTAATTGTACTTCTCTGCCAACTGTCTTTATTTATGTCTGATTCATGCAATTTGGTTTTATGCTAATATAACCATTTTTGTGCACAACAGTTCAGCTGAGAGAAAATGATTCATTCACCTAACACATTGCAAAGACATTATAGATACCAGAACAAAGTGTAATGTGCTGCCACGTAAACACCACATTAACATGGGCTCATGATCATCACTCATTCTCAAGGCAATACATAACAGCTTGGAATTCTGATATATTCCACTTGTCTATATCTTTGGGTTCAACAGGGATTTATTTACATTGTCAGTTACTGTAAGTTGAAATACTAGTATGCTATTTGTCATCACTTTTCCTCACTCTCATTTTGAACTTGCACCCTGCCTTAGTCATCTGAAATCCACCCAAGGTTTAAAAAGAGTTAAGGGTTGTTCCCAGGATGTATGATCATTCAGTCCCCTGACATATCCTGATGAGAGATCAGGGAGTTTGAAAATGCAGACCTCTTTGTTGATCTTGGCAGGTAATTGTACTCAGTGTTCATCTCAAAGGACTAGAAGATCTTCCTGTGGTGGCAAACAGCTACCACAATGTTCTTGGGATTCCAGAAATGCTAATCAGCAGTTCTAGTCTACAGCACATTTATTACACTCTGACATTGTGGAGACAGCCTATTACAAATAGAACTGCCTGGTGAAAAATGCTGTTCCAGTGTTTTATAATAAAGTGCACCAATTAGATGCATTCATTAGGACAAACTGCTTGTCTTTTCCTATATTAGATTTTTTAAAAGGCACAGTGCATTTCATAGTTATGCCTGCTTAGTATTATTATTAATTGAACAGAGCACATTAGAAAGTTTTAATCCAATAACTGTAAATACATAATGAATAATGTTTCCTTGGGGACTGGCAGGGTTGCATCAGTCCAGTCTTGCATCACCACATACTACAAGACTGATGCATTTCATTCAGACACCTCCTTTCAGTGCCCAAAGGCTACCCACAGGTATTTCAAAGATATCACCCTGGCAAATAACTCAGCAGGTGCTTAAAAGGCCAATCTGTCACTGGTGTTAAGAACTAATTAGGAGCTGCCCCCCAAAATGTATCTCCACTTCATCATGAGAAAAAGGTCAGAAACTCAAACAATTAACAAATTCTTCATGTTGCCTTGTGCTCTGCCCCTCCCCTGCCCCCTGGTGCTGGAAATAAGTCTGTATTTAATTTTAGCAGCAAGAATTGCCCTAAGGGCAGTCAATTATTTATAGAAGGCAAATGGCAAACAGTAAGTGCTGAAGGGAAGAAACAGGGGGTTGTGTTTGCAGGGAAGGGGGTGAGAGTAACGGACAACATTATTCTACAAGCAGTGAATGAATGCAAGAAGATGAATTGAGCTGCTACTTCTCCAGATGAGACCATTACTTCTCAATTTTTTACTTCTACACAAACGTACTATAGATCAAGCATTGTCCAATTGTTATCCATGATAAAGATCACCTAGATTGCAAAAACACCACACTAAAGATAAAGTTAAGCCACTTCTACAGAAATAAGAGTAAACTACGGAATGCTACAGCTGCAAGAAATCATGTTCAGTATTTAAGAATCTTCATTTAACACAACATTTTTAGTTGATTAGTGTGTATAATGAAGTAACACAATTTTTGTCTAACTATCCAAATTAGTTGTGTTCAAATGTTCCCTAGTTGACTGGCGAAGGAGGAACTAGGCTTCTATTAAGTAGATCCTTGGTTCATCCAGCTGAATATTGCCTAAAAGATAACATTTTTCATACCTGTTCAAAGGTACTAAAGATTCAACCTGGGACTTTCTGCATGTAAAAAAGGTCCTACTTTCAGCCGTTTCTCAACAGACTGTCATAAGGAGAAAGAGCTGAAATTGAACTTGGTAACTGACACCTGCTACTTATTTCTCCATTATCTGCAGCCTGATAGATGTCTGTGTTAGATACCTTACCTGCCTGTGGTAAAAAATGATGTGGATGACACTTGTGTTTTTCTTTCTAATGTCTCTTAAATCAGACTTCTAGATGTGGTTGGTGGTCATTATGGAGAGAGATTGTCAGTGTTTGATGTTTTCTCCAACATAGACTTTAAGTGTATGTGAGCATTTATTACAAGTTTCAGTACCTTTTAAAAATGTTTTCAAATGTCCTTAGGACTATAATTGGCTTGTGTTTTAGCATTATAGTTCTTTATTCTGTTTTCATCTCTACCTAGTTTTATCCATACTTTTTTTTATAAATATTGAGTAAAGAAATGCAGTGCTAGAAAAGAGTTCTACAGATCCCATGGACAAGTGGAAGAGCAAATCAGGCCTGAACTTCCCCTAGAAGATAAAATGAGACTGTCCTACTTTAATATAAGACAACATGACTAATGGGAAAAGATTATAATGTTCAGTAAAGCTGTATTTCAGAGGAAGGAACTGGCAAAACCACCTCTGAGTATGTCAGAAAACACTATGAAATTTATGGGGTTGCCATAAGTCAACAGGAAACTTGAAGGCACGTGCACACACACACACACACACTTATCTGACAAAGGTGGTATCTAAGTCAGATAACTAGATCTTGTGGCTATTTTGCATATCCATTTTAGATATGGGTGAGATACCTTCTTCAAAAACACTATGGGGAGGAGGAGGGTTATTCCTCTGTTTGAAACTAACTTAAAACACTCAGAAGTGGAAGGGGCTGGTTTCAATTGTGAATATAGTCTGTCTGAGAAGGAAAGTCAAAATCTGTGGGCTGCTAGATATTTGCAACAAGGAATTTTCACAGCAGGATTTCAAGTCAGCTTATAATACAGTAAGAAACACCTATCACACCTGTTTGTTGCTATGTGCCTTCAAGTAATTTCTGACTTATGGTGACCATAGGGTTTTCTAGAGTTGCCAGTATGTGATGTGCCCAAGTTGGGTTTCTTTGGCCTTTTTGATAAGCCAGGAAGGGCAAGAGTCTAGTACAAATGAGGTGGCTCTCACCTCTCTAATTATCCCATCACATCCTCAGGTTGCACAAATTGAAAAGTATCCAATAACACTGGACAAGCAGGAAGCAAAGTGGCATCCATTGGAACTATACCAACTACAGTATCCAAGTCAGAGCAGATCGGAGTGACTTTATCTTCAAAGTGCTGTGCAAATTCTTCATAGGAGGCTGCCAAGCAGTCTGCATTTTCTACTTGACAACCAGTGTGTAATAGACCTCTGACCAGAAATCCCCTGTTGTGGCAAAATCCAGTTTCTTCAGATCCAGAAAACTGAATATGTTTCCCATATATTTTATTATTTATTCATGTGAATAAATCTCAGGTTTGCATGTCTCTTATTATTATCACCAACCAACATTTTTAATCAGCCTAGTGTTGAAGGCAGTTTACAGAAATTAAATCAGGCAGAAAAAAAGTCATATCACTAAAACATATAAAAGTTAAAATCTAATTAAATTAGCAGTAGAATTTAAAAGAGTTTAAAATCATGCCCATGACTCAAGTGAATCAGGAAGCACTTGAATTTTTTGAATGAGATGGAGCCAGGAATGTGTTGCACATACTAAATGACATACAATGCATACAAATCACCTTGCTAATGTCTGTCCAGCTTATACGTTTTCCAAACAAAAACTTTCAAACATGTCATGGACTGACTAAGGCATTATACCCACTTCTACTTTTAGCATGACTGGGGCTCTTCCTCTTCCTTTGAGATAACAGGAGGAGTGTGAACTGATGTATAAGGCAAAGATCAAGATCTCAAACAGCCAGACAACTTCCCCCATGTCATTGTCATATTTTTGCAGCTTTCGCGTGAGGTTTCAGCCATTCTAAAAGGTTGAAGTACATCTCCTCAGGGCACAGTTACTGGAAGTAAGGACTTTAAGGTAAAAGAAAGTGAAATTATGGAGGCAAACTTTGGGGGCAAATTACTGGCCTGAGAACTCTTCTGGAACTAAATCCAGCCAGAACTCGAAGGTAAGGTTTTCTTAAATCTTACTTCCAATAACCAGTTACCTAAAAGGGTGGTTGGGTCTCTTTCTCTGGATGTATTCAAACAAAGGCTGGATGGATACCAGTTATTGACACTCTAGCTGTATTTCCTGCATTGAGCAGGGGGTTGGACTCAATGACCTATGGGGCCCCTTCCAACTCTATGGCCATTTCCACAGTACACTGTTATAGTGCTATTATTCCACTTTCAACATCCTATGGAATCCTGAGGTTTGCAGTTTGGGGAGGGGCCTTTAGAATTTTCAGCCAAAGAGCTGTTTGGCCTTATTAAACTACAAACCCCAGAATTCCACATTACATTGAAAGTGGAATAATAGCACAATTAACAGTGTGGTACATATATGGCCTATGAGGCTATAATTTTGTGATTCTATTATTTACTTTGTTAATTTTTTTTTCAGGAACAAGCTGCATTTATAATGCACCAATTTTTAGAATAAAGTAATGGGGTTTCTGCCTATTTTTTGTTATTGAAATTGTTCTGATTTAGTCTGATCATTGGGAACTGGAGGAAGATGGATCACATGGATGACTGCCTTGTGCTGCCTCTTTGTGAGATGTACTACAGCTTGTGAACATCCAGTGACAAGGAGGAAAGGAGAGAGAGAAGAAGAGAAACACTGAAAGCATAAACTGAATTAAAAACTTAGCTTAGTTGGAGGGTGTTTTGTTTTGTTTTTAATGTGGTCTTTAAAAGTTAGCCCTCGTTTCTGCCTTCCTTCATCCTACTCGATTAAAAAAGGCTGCAATCTATTACCAGAGAGAAAAAGGGTGGGAATGTGAGTGCACTTGGGGATGGTAGACTTACCTGGATGGCTGCTCCAAACAGTGACACAGAGCATGCACTTGGTCTGACTCAGGCCATTTCTGTACTACATTATTATAGTGCTATTATTCCACTTTCAACATCCTGTGGAATTTTGGGGTTTCTAGTTTACTGAGGCCAAAGATCTCTCTGGCTGAGAATTCTAAATGCCCCTCCCTAAACTGCAAATCCCAGTATTTCAAAGGAGGTTGAAAGTTGAATAATAGCACTATAACAGTGTAGTACAGAAATGGCTTGAGTTTGTGTGAGCTATGACTAGAGAATTAAGAAGAAATGTAAGTGTTCCTGTTTTGTTTTTGTTTTTAATCTCGGCAGACAGAAAGGATTGACTGAATGATTCCTTCTGCCCTCCTGCTGAAAGTATATATGTGTGGTGCATGCAGTAGCTGTGTGGTCTGTTATGATATTCTTGCAGACTTGCATGGAGTTAGATAGAAGCCAAGCAGAACAGACCACAGAGATGGAACATCCCATATGGTACCATCTTGAGTAGGTAACCATCTAACCTTCTACTTAAAAACCTCTAATGTCTCACTATTGAGCAGGATAAACTGTGAGAATATTCTCTCTAATGTTTACTTTAAATCCTGTTTTCTTGCAAATTGAACCCACTGGGTTCCTACAGTCTGGATTAACAGAAACAAATTTAATCCATCATTTATTTGAAGATGACAATCACATTGCTCCTTAACCATCTTTTTTTCAGATTAAACATACCTATCAGTCTTCCACATGTAACTTGGTTTCCAGGTCCTTTATTACTTCTGTCATTCTGCCTGGTTCTGCATTTTGTACTCACATTTTCTGCTTTATATATATGACTAACAATTACACCTGTTTGCTCTTAACTGTAAACATATTTTAAATGTAATTCCATTATCAGTATTGGTAATGCCTCTAAAGGAATGATAAGAACCACACTTATACCAATGCTCTTTTTAAAGATACAATTAAGGTTTTTGTTTGTTTATTTGTTTTGAGGGGGTAGCTAGTTTTCTTGTTCCTGAGAACTTTCCCCTCAGTGCGCAATCATTTAAGAAACAATAATTGAAAAAGGTAGATTACCAAAGACTTTCATGCATAGTTGCTCACTACATCTTAAGCCAACATTCTGATGTATTTGTTTGCCCTAAATTGCCTTGCCAGAACTGGTTTTCTATTTCATTACATTTTTCTCCTTTCTACTTTATCTGCTTTTTACAATGTGGAAACAGCAATGGAATCCTGATTTATAAAAGCTTTAAACAGCTTCAAAAACAATATTAGGAGAAGAGAAGGTGGGTAGAGCAACCTGCTTATAGCTTTTACTTAAGTTAGCTTCACAGAGAGGGAAAAATTGATCAGATACAGATTGACAAATGATTGTACACACTATCTATAGTTTTTCAGCAGATTTTCTTTTGACTTTTGTTTGTAGACTGAATTTCAAAGTCTTTTTTGTTTAACTTTTGGTGACCTTGTGAAAATGCTGAACCCCATTTCCTGACTATCCAATAATGTACGGATCCAAGGCTGTGTTCCAACTCCCATTAACGACAAGTCCACTGAGATTAATTCAGGAAGCTGGACTAATAAAGGAGAAACAAGAGCTGACTCTGGAGCAGGGGTCCACAAAGGATTGCCAGGCTAAACTTTTCTGTGGTGTGACTGCAGCCCTCTGTATACTAACACTGTGTCCTATTTAACAGAAGCTATTCCTCTATTGTGAGAGCTGCCAGAGGGCAGTAGTCTATTAGGAGGGCTTCCCAGTTCAAGTGTAATTTAAAGCTAAAGACCCACAAGAAAGAAGAGCAGGGACCTTAACATGCAGCAGTTGGACAGCAGATTGAACAGATAGGCATGTGAGCTCATCATAGTTCCACAATGGTGAGTTGTACTGCATTTCTGTTTAAATCATACTATTTATATAATTTCTAATCGTTTACACCCATACTATGTAAATCTGTGTCCTTTACATTCCCCTTTTTGAAGTTGCATGACTGGTTATCCTACTGACCTTACAGTAAAGTCCCTTGAGTTCAATGATGCTTGCTTCTGATGCATAAATTCAACTACCAGGACACAGTGAGGCAAAATGCAATTTTTAGTCCTGACTAGAGTGGACCCACTGAATTGGTGAAACAAAGTCAACAGAATAAATCAGCATAGACTATTAATTCAGTGGGTTTACTGTATTTGGGATTAACAGTTGGAATTTTTTAAAGCCACTGAGCTTTGATAAAGGATCTTCACACAGCTGAAACACAGTCTTTGGCTCTTAACTAGAAAAGCAAAGATCCACTGAGCTTTGATAAAGGATCTTCACACAGCTAAAACACAGTCTTTGGCTCTTAACTAGAAAAGCAAAGATATTAAACTGAAGTAGGAATTTCATCAGTTAGGAAACCATTTTCAGTTCTCTCAGAGAATCATCCTCAAATTCGGTCTGATTTATCTACTTGATCGAACTGAAAAACATGAGGCTATCTGAACCTGGATTCTTCTACAGATGGACCTAGTTGGGTGTCTCATTTCCACATCTATAGAATATGAGATAATCTGTCATAAATAATAGTGTAATTTGAAAGTCTCATTATCACTCAATCACCTACTTGGTGGAGGGTCAGAACATTACCATTACTATCCTGGCATTGGCTTTGCTGAGGCCTGCACTGGAGCTTAATATCACTCCAATCAATACATCAAGTGTGGAGAACCTGCAGTCCTCCTGTTGTTGATGAACAACTTCTTCCATTATCCCTCACCAATGGATATGTAATGTAGTCCAATGATATTGGGAGATCTGTGGGTTCCACTGATTTAACGAACAATAACCTAGCTAGGACCCTTTCCGCAACACACCTTTTCATGGAAATGGGGTATGGGGATTGCGCGAGCAGCCTCCAGTGAGAGGCTCTTGCATCCCAGTTCCTTCAGCTCCACAGCTGCCACCCGCTCGCGCAAGAGACCCGCCTCTTCCTTGTGCAGTGCAGCCTGGGAGTTTCCCAGGCTGCGCTGGGGCAGGAACCATGAGTGCTGTAGCTCCAGAGCTCTGCATGCATTGCAAGTGCATGCAGAGCCCCGGAGCAACTCACAATCACGCACCATTTTCGGCTCAAAGCTGAAAATGAAAAAGTGCGCAAGCGGTGCCTGCCAGACCCTGGAGCGTTGCACGATTATTAGTATGTCATGTGGACTGCTCCTCATATTCACACAATGCTCGAGGGGCCCTTTCGCATGGCAAATGCAATGCAAAAAGGGCCTAGGTGTGCCTGGGATTGCAAGCTTAAAATTTTGTTAAATGACACCACATTGCCTCCAATCAATCCCCCTATCCTTTTTTTAAAGGAAATGGAGGTACCATAATTTATTATGCAAACTTGTTACATCAAATAATGAACAACACTGGCAACATCAGCGTCAGTCACCACTTATTGTTTGTTGGCTCCAGCTTGTCATTAAGCACATCCATTGCTTTTTGTTGCATACACACATTAAACAATAATTATGTGCTTTTGTGTGAAAAAGTCATCTGAGTTTAAAGCTGTATTAATCTGCAATTTTAAAGAGCAAATTTAATTAGCTCATTTATAACCTTTCTATTTTTGTTCCTATAAATAGGGCGATTTCATATTTGTGCTGTTTACTTTGTACCCGAATACATGAATATGACTTGATAACAAACATGGTTATTTCATTGTGTTCTCTCCCAAAACTCACAAACCACCAGGCATAGGCCCTTTTCACACATTACCTGTTTGCACGGCTGGGGGGGGAGTTTCGCACGAAAAGCTTCAGCAGGAACGCTGCTGCTTCCCTGCTCCTTCGTCCCGCATCTCGCTTCCTGGTCACACGACCGTTGCACTAGCGCCCCACCCCTTCCTTCCACAGCGCAGCCTGGGAGCTGTAGGCTGCGCTGGGAGAGGAAGCGCGACCGGCCCAGCTCATCCGATGCACCACACGGCAGGTAAGTGCATGAAGGCCCCGAGAGCATTGCGCGACCGTGCAGTATTTTCGGCTCCCAGCCAAAAATAAAAAAATTCATGCGCGGCCTGCTTTAGGCTCGTGAGCGTCGCGTGAATGGGAGTGTGTCATACAGACCGACACTCCCATTCACACAACACTAAGAGGCCCTCTCGCAACAGAAACTGCATGCGAAAAGGGCCATAGATTGGTGCATGTGTGTATGTTTGATTTTTACCGGGAAAGGAATTAAGGGCAACAAAGAGAACATTAACGGGTGTTATCAAAGACAAAAGTACTATAGAACACTCTTCTACACCTAGGCATGGGAAAATTTATCCATTTCACAATCTCCTACCTTCATATTTTGAAAATCTCAAGTTCCCTACCTTGATATTTTGAAAATTTCAAGTTCTTTCCATCTTGAATATGAGATTTATGCAATTTGAATGAAATTAAATATAATTTTTTTCATTGACATAAGCTGTTTTTGCACTATACTGTTACAGTCCTATTATTCCACTTTTCAGTATCCTGTGTAGTTTACTGAGGCCAAATAGCTCTCTGGCTGAGAATTCTAAATGCCCCTCCGTAAACTGCAAACCCCAGGATGTTGAAAATGAGTAATAGCACTGTAACAGTGTAATGAAGAAATGGCCTAAAAATTGGGAGGAACTTCCTCATGGTAAGAGCTACTCAACAGTGGAATGGACTACTAGGGAAGGTGGCAAATATTTTGCTATCTGGCTACCTGTTACAGATGCTTTAGCTGTGGATTTCCTGCATGAGCACATGGTAGCCTAGATGATTCTTCAGGCCCTGTAAACTCTACAATTTTATATAAATATTATATATTATACATGAATATTGTTAAACTTGAACAAAAAACTTTTTTTGTCATTATCTGTGTAAAAAGCATGCATTTTTTTCTCCACAGACTGATTTGCCACCCAAATAGTCAATTAAAACTGTAGTTTTTGAGGAGTTCCTTATAGAGGGGATCAAAATTGTAATATTATTCATTTTTGTGTTCAAGAAAAAAGTTTACAAAGATTTGCACTTTGGGTGGGTGGCTGCGAAGTCCCAACATGCACATGCACACACACACACACACACACACAATTCTGCTATAGTTAACCATATTTTTTCAACTGGGTTCTCCTATGAGGACGAAAAAAACAATGTTAGCAGTCCTTACATTTAGACACCCTTTTTGTACCTTACCTTTTCACGGTGCTGGGGTGCGGTGCTTGTGTGAGCAGCCTCTGGAGGAAGGCTCTCACTTCCCTGCCTGTTCAGCTCCTCACGAGCTTCCTACCCGTGCGAGAGCTTCGCCTCTTCCTTTCACAGTGCAGCCTGGGACCTTCCCAGGCTGCACTGGACAGGAAGCACGATCAGCCTGGCTCCTGAGGCTCCGCACACCAGGTAAGTGCATGCGGGACCCTGGAGTGATGCGCGACTACGGAGCATTTTTGGCTTCAAGCCAAAAATAAAAAAAATGTGTACACGGTCCATGTCAGGCCCTTGAGTGTCGCACAAATGTGAGTGCATCATGTGGACTGCTCCTCGCATGTGCGCAACATTCAAGGGGCTCTTTCGCATCAGAAATGCCATGCGAAAAGGGCTCTACTGTTAAGGGTTTAAATACAACTGTTAGTTCCAGCTAGAGTAGATCAATGAAACCTATGTAGCTATAGACTTATTAAGTTACATCTGATTTAGTGGGAGCTTGTTATTTCAGTTGAGACTAACAACTGGATGTAGACGAAGTTGTTTCCATTCCAAATAAGGAGTTTTCTTTTCTTTCCTTTTTTCTTTCTTTCTTTCTTTCTTTCTTTTTTTGTTAAAGAAAAGAAACTTAAGAAACTCTTACTCATGCCCAGTTGAAAATAGGTTGATTTTGATCATAGTTTGGCCTGACAGTGTGTATCTAGATCCTACATTTTTATTCAGCATCTCCATAAGTTACACATCAAGCTCTTGTAAGGAATTTATGCTCCTTTCTTTATTGAACGAAATTGCTGGTGATTGCATTAAATCACTACAGTTACTGAATATATAGTTAAGGAGATGTATTTGGATACAGAATGAACAGAAGACTGAAGAAACTGACAATGATGAGGATCTTTCAATCAAATGCAAAGATACTGCTCAGCAGAAAAGAACAAAAATAATTATACCAATTACAATCTGTTTCTGAAATTCTTTGGAAAATTCCTGTTCTTTTAAATCAACTGGACACACTTATATGGGACAGTTAAACACACACACACACACACACACACACACATATACAATTCTATGCTGCTGCTTCTACTGTTGCTATTTTAGTTTGAGTGGCAACACAAGTAGTATTATCACCATTGTCATAAACATTATTGTATTACATACTGGGTTTTATCAATCCACCTGATATATGGCCTAGGTCCCTACTCCCCAAGTACTTACAGTAGAAAACAAACAATGAGGAAAGTAACATTTAGGGTCAGGGAGAAGATTTGGGGTTGGAATGGAAGACATGGGCAAAGATGTTATGTGTACCTATAACAACTGACAAGCTATCTGTATATCTATCTAATCACATAGTTTTAAGTTGTTTAAAAAGTTTGTTGTTGTTTTAGATTGCTTTAAAATTATTTCACTATAAGATCTGCTGATATACAGTGAGTCAAAAATCTATAATAAAACTGTCCACTTGTATCCTGTAAAATTGCAAAACAGTAAGACTAGACCCTCCTGCAAAACAGTAAGACTAGACCCTCCTGCAACAGTACAACACTCTCCCCTCCTGCAATGGAGACAGGAGAAGGATGGGACTGCAATGACACTTTTGCATATCTTGTTGCTATCCCATCCTTCTCCCATTCCCAAGCAGCACGATCGCAGATTAAATCATTGACAGGTTTTCCCCATCAATGACACATGATCACACCACCATCCCAGATTTACCTGCCCTTTGGAAGCCGCAGAAGCACAATGGCTGCACTTCCTACCCCTCTGCAGGCTGAGAAATTACCTGGCTGTGCTGTGGAAGGAAGAGGCGTGGCCATCGTGCTCCCTTCCACCGAGAGCCAGCCAGCGCAGAGAGGAGTGCTCCTGTCGCATTCTCCTCCTGGCAGAGCTGTTGCCAGTATCTCCATCAGACATCTCTGCTAAAAGTTAGGGTGCAGAAATGGCCCTCAACTCCTGAACCTTTGCATAGGAACTACAGGAAACCCGAGGGTGTGTGTTTCATAATTCTCTAGCTTTAAAATGGGTATATTCATTTTAATTAATTCATCTGTAGTTTCTAGCTCTACTTTGAGGTTAGTATTATATGGGAAACACAAGGCTCTTCAGAAATAAGAAAGATTCACAGGAGTTGGGATCTCAGTCAGGTTACATGAAACCAAGGCTCTTAACATTCTGGTCTGTCCACTTTTAGGCCGTTTCCGCACTGGACTGTTATAGCACTATTATTCCACTTTCAACATCCTATGGAATCCTGGGGTTTGCAGTTTCGAGAGGGGCCAGCTGGACCCTCCTGAAACTGCAAACCCCAGGATTCCATAGGATGCTGAAAGTGGAATAATAGTGCTATAATAGTCCAATGCGGAAACGGCCTTAGTCTCTTCACTATAGGAACAGGAGAGGTCCTACTGTAGGGTAACCAACTGACAGTTGAACCTTCATATGTTATTTTCCCCAAGAATGTGGCTGGGTGGGTATGCACTATAACAGTGTAGTGTGGAAATGTACAAAATTAAAATCAGACAGCCTTTCCATGCTACACTGTAATAGTGCTATTATTCCACTTTCAACATCCTGTGGAATCCTGGGGTTTGCAGTTTGGGAGGGGGGCGTTTAGAATTCTCAGCCAAAGAGCTCTTGGGCCTCAGTAAACTACAAACCTCAGAATTCCACAGAATGTTGAAAGTGGAATAATAGCATTATAACAGTGCAGTGTGGAAAGGCCCAAAGTGTGTAGCGTGAAATGACCCACATAGTGGAGTGGCAAAGTGTAGTTCTTCACAAAATTGGAATGTTAAGGTCTTTTCATTAAGGCCTTATAGCTACACTGCAGTGTATTTAAATATGTAAATCATACAACACAAACATAATTTTCAGCTGTTATGAGCTTTTGGTTGTTTGTGTTTTTGAAAAGTATTATCTCATTCTGTCAATTTAGAAATCCCTTTTAGTTGTTGACTCCAAGTTGCTTTGTTGCAATATTTATAAGTTTCTTTTCATGTGTCTTTTAAAGAAATGTGAATTAGCCAAATAATGAAGCTAAAATTACAATCTGTTTGATAGCTATTTGAATGGGGAATCAAAAATGTGCTGTTTTTCAGTTGCACTCTGGAGACTGCATTCTTTTAGCAAAAGGTACTCGTTTTATTACTTGTAAAGATAAAGACTAATTAAATGTTACACAGCCTTTCAGTAATTCAAAAGTGCTACTAATCAGTAGTACCATACTGTTTAGAAAGTTACAATGCAAACAAGTTTAAAGTATGAGGAAAAGTCCTTAGAAAGAATATAAAGTACGTTGGAATTTCCAACAGCTGGTACAATTTCAAACAGTTTGGCAGGGCACACAACTTTTGTAAAGCACACAGTATTGCTCATTTATTGGATTGCTGCAGAAGGATAAGCTTTGGGATAAGCAAATGAAAAAATGAATTTATACATACACTAAGGCTCAGACCAACCAATCCCTTACCCCAACTAATCCTTGGTCTCTTGATATATTTTGAACAGCACATGTCACAAAAAGGATATTGTAGAACTGAAAAAGGTACAAAAGGAGGCAACCCAAATGATCAGAGACTGTAGCAACTCTTCTATGAGTTAGCATTATAACCATTAGGGAAAGTAAAGGGGAAACCTGTAGTGTTTTGCATAGTCATAAGAAAGTGGACAGAATTATTTTTATCTCTTCTGATAAGGTCCAAAATGGAGATCATTCCATGAAGACTGAGGCAGGGGAAAAAAGGAATTATTGGTTTATATCTATATATGTAAGGCATTTTCAAGTAAGTATGGAACTTGAAATATTACTTTTTAAAAGTAATTTGTTACAATAATGGCCTAAATCCAAGCCTTGACCCCTTTTCGCATGGCATTTGCCATGCGAAAGGGCATCTGGAGCATCGCGCGATTGTGAGGAGCGATTGTGAGTGCATGAGGCACTCACAATCAAGTGATGCTCCAGGGTAGGGCAGGCACCACTTGCACACTTTTTCATTTTCTGCTTTCAGATGAAAATGGTGCACGATTGCGCATTGCTTCAAGGCCCCATGTGCACTTGCTGTGCATGCAGGGCCTCCGGAGCCACAGCACTCGTGCTTCCTGCCCCAGAGCAGCCTGGAAGAAAGAGGCAGGGCTCTTGCGCTACCTGCTTGGGAACAGGCAGCTCGTTCAGAGTTAAAGCAGTGAGGATGCAAGAACCTTTCACTGGAGGCTGCTCACACAATCCCTGTACCCCAGCACCAAAAAAAGGTAAGATGAGGAAAGGGCCTTAGTTTTAACTAGAGTAGAGCATTGTGTTAATTAGATTTACCCATGTGTTGATTCCCAATCCAAAAATTATTCAGTGAGCTGCTCTAGTTGAGACTAATCAGTAGGACTGCAGTCTACCATTCCAATTCATCCCCATGAGTTATTATTATTGTTGTTGTGTGCCTTCAAGTCATTTCCAACTTACAATGACCCTAAGGCTAACCTATCAAGGGATTTCCTTTGCAAGATTTGTTCAGAGGGGGTATTATATTGCCTTCATTTACACACATTCTCTTTTTATTTTTTATTTTCATTAAAATCAGGACTGGAGCCCCTACTGTATTTCAGTTATATTTCTTTTTCCTTTCTTTTCCCCTCTCTTTTTCTTCCTTCCTTTTTAAAAAAATGTATATTCTTTGATTGTACATTAGTGTGTTAGTGTTAAAAGTCAATTAAGAAAAAGAGAAGCAAAATTCTCAGTCCGGTAGTATTAATAAGATTTTCTTTCCCAAGTAAACATAAATTACCTACATATCCATAAGCCATCAGGTTCTTAGCTAAACACAAATACAAATTTAGTTTTGTTTTAACAACTATTTTTATTACAATTTTTATTGTGTAATTTCTATCAAAGAGAGAAAATAATCAACAAATTCCTTGTCTACCTCTACTTTGCCCTTCAGTGTAAACTCTATGGAAGTTGAAAGCAATGCATCACATAGCAGACACATTTTAATTTTTCACACCATGAAGGCCTCAGTGCAGCCCAATGCTGTGTTTCAAAGAGATGATTCTGAGCTAGTCTGACAAAGCTAGAACTCACTGGTTCAAGAAAGGTGGAAGGTCATAGGAAGGTGAATTTTGAGGAAGATGAATAAGATCAAGGCAGAGATAAGAATATGATGTTGGCATATCACAGGAATGAATTTCTTTACAAAAAAGTAACATCTCCTGTAAATAAATGCAGGATTTGAAATGTGCAAGAGTGGCAAAGGAATACAAATTCCAAGACAAGTCTGTGCTTCAATAGCTAGCGCAAGTTCTAAAAGACCCTTGAGCATCTTCCATGGGCCACTCCCTCAGTTAATCAACTTTCCCACAACTACTTCATCGTCTGCTGTTTCTCCTCATTATCTGTCTGTGAGGAAGATAACCAAAGAGGGAGAAGACAAGTGAATCCCTTACTTTTAATTATCACAGCTGTCTGGTCAGTGAACAACCCAGTTCCTAAGTGAACAAGACGAAGTCCAAGGGCTCTTGTAAGTGTATAACTGCTGGACTGTGGGTTGTTGGTAGATTTCCAAACTCAAAGAATCATAGAATCAGAGAGCCAAAAGAGACTACAAGGGCCATTGAGTCCAACTCCCTGCCATACAGGAATGTAAAATTAAAGCATTCCTGACAGTTGGCCATCCAGAATCTGTTTAAAAATTCCTCCAAAGAGGGAAACTTCACCACACTCTGAGGCAGAATATTCCATGGTTGAACGGCTCTCACTGTCAGGAAATTCCTCCTGATGTTTTTAAATGGAATCTCTTTTCCTGAAGTTTGAAGCCATCGGAGACGTTTGAAGCCATCGTCTCAGCTATCATAGATACCACAGTGCAGTATCATATGGAAGATTTCTTTTCAATGAGCATGGAAAGAAGTAAGTATACCCAAATGAAGGAAATGATTAATATAAGAATTACAGAAAATTGTTTCTATTTCTTGAGTTTTCCATTTGAATATCTCCTTGTAAGTGTTACACACACACACACACACAAAACAACAACAACAACAACAACACATGATTGGGATTCTGTAGAAATGGTGATTATGAAATTGTTCTCATGGAATGGCATCCAGGTTAAAGAAACCTGCTGCATCTGAAAGGAGGCTTCCTAGACCTCAAAGAGGAGACATTGTGGAAGTGGTACTTCCAACAATTGGGGCTTCTTCCTGATCTTCACTTAATGTTATTTTTTTCAGCTTCAGAGCATCTGTTATTTCTGAAATCTGATTTGGCAAGCTATTGGCCTATATACAGATGGCTAAATATTTCAGTCTTTACAGATTTTTCTACTAGATAACACAATCCATACGTCTTAGATTAACATGCAGATTTGAATTTAGATATTCATTACATTTTATTTTTTTCCACAGATTATATAGTAGTTCTTAACAGTTTAAGTATATTGAAATATGTGTTTACAGTCATATTTTAATACACATTAACATGTGAGTATAATTGTGCATGCTTATTTTAAAAATTGGCTGGAAATCAGTATTGCAGTTATGGTTGTGTAAGTGATCCATATTAAACACTATGTAGCATTATTGTCATTATTGTGAATGCCCTCCCAAACATACTTTACCAGTTGCCTGATTGGGCCATTCAGCTGGCAATCTGGATATAAGAGGATAACGATTCCACTCCTCTTCCATCAGGCAATGAGATTGCAATGAAGACTTGAAAGAGGAATCCTGCTTCTGATTGTCAGCCTTGCCATCTAGTGAGAAGGAAGTGGAAGCATCCTCCTCTTGTTCCTCAATAACTGGCTGAACAGACTTTCTTTGTCCAGTCCAGCAAAAGACATGGTGGTGGGTGGACCATATACTAGGTAGGTGATGTAAAATTCTGGCCATTGCTGGTATGCAATTTTGATTAAATTTTGCAAAAAACAAGCAAACCATAAATTATGCTAGTACATAATTTGAGAGCCAGCATGGTGTAATGGTTTGAGCATTGGACTGTGAACCTGGAGACCAGGGTTCAATTCCTCACTTGGCCATGGAATCCCACTGAGTGATCTTGGATGCATCACACACTCTCAGCCCTAGAAAAAAACATAACAGTTTCACCTTAGGGTAGTCATAAATCAGAAATGTCTTGAAGGTAGATAACAACAACACCTACAGCTCAGTAGTGATTGTGGTGTTCACAGATATTATTATCAGTTAATCACGTGTATGACACCATAAAGGTAGGCTTGGATAAAGGGTATCTTTTTCAGCCCCTGGTGCCTGCAGTTTAATTTCCCTTGGAAGCATTGGGAAACAGTTCTGCTGAACCCTGCATAAGTGAAGACAAAAATGGTGCACTAAGTAGACCAATGTTTTGACTCAGTACAAGGCAATTTGGTAACATGATGGTAACCCTTCTACCAAAAGTATTCCTTATTCGGTGTCCTTATCTAAAGTATCTTATATCTAAAACATAATTATCCTAGATGTACTAGAGCCACAAGATAGTCTGTCACTCCTGAGGCCATTGAAATTCTCAGGAGAGCCCATCATTATCTAATTATTTGCTTGAAACAGACAGCATCAACAGGCAGTTTTTCATGGATTTTATGACATGCTAATTTCCCATCTGTGCTGGATAAAACAGACTATGTGCTTTAGTTCATTCACCATTTCTTAATAAGCAAGATATAGGAGCAGAATGCCTCTTCATGCTTTCAAAAGCTTAGAAGCATTTCAAATTATTCATGTAGTCTCCAAGGGAATATATTTTATTTTCCATTTCATATCCCTCTCCAACCTCAGATTATCAGTAGCTGCTGGTTAACAAAGATCAATGTGAAACTTTATGGCAATACTGGGCATGCCTGATAGGCCTGAAGGCTTGTGAGATTTATAAAATTTATCTAATCTGAATGCATGAAGTGAAAACAGATGGCTGATACTTTTGCCATTTACATTAGATCATAAGATGTAGAAATCTGCTAACCTCCTATGTGTAAGCAGAGTAAGCCAGGTGGAACTCAGGCTGCAGTCTCAACTTTCCATTTAATTTTATTTATAAAGATTTGGTTTTACTCTTCTCTCTCTCTCTTTTGAAGCCTAGATATTACTTGTGATGGATGGGCCAGCTCACATATAGCAAGGGTCAGCCCTACCATTAGGCAGAGTGGTTGATTTCCATGGGTAGGAGATACTAAAGAGCAGTGGTGCCAGCCTACCTACTGCTCCTCCTGATTTGTCAGCTATTGTCCTCTATTGGATTACAAAATTACATTTGCCACTTACCCTGAGGCCCCTAAGCTAGCCTATTGCATCTGGTGTGATGGCATAACCATACAACCATATGAATAGTGTTGAAATAAGATTCAGCTTCTAGTCCTGCTGACTTAAGTTGATGTAATGGGGATCCAATGTTATCTTTAATTCAGGTTGGAAAATGGCTTTGGCTGGGCTTGATTTTAGGAATTGGAACCCATTCTGTCTCTGCTTCAATGTCAATATCTGGAATCCCTCTAGTTTCTTCTATCTTCCTTTTAGTGGACACCTAAACATATCTATAGCATTCGTAGATATGAGTATCCCTTAAACACACACCCAGCAGATGGGGACTTGGTCAAGATGGTTCCATAGTAGAATATGGGGAAGTGAGGGACTTGTCATTAACTGTGGTGTGAAATGTGGAAATTCAATAGGGGAAATATACAACCAGTGCTGTCACTTCATCAGCCAAATGTCATTGTTATTTATTTACAGTATTTCTATGCCAGGTCCTAACAGAAGATCTCTGCTTATTGTAAGTTGTTAAAAATGTAGGAACATTCACTGCCACTGGCAATGCTAGACTTCAGAATCCAATGAAAATGACTTCACAGTCACCCAGAGAACTTTATGCAATGAGGTAGCATAGAAATATTGTAAATGGGTTAAATCAGAGCTATTGAGCTTCTAGATGGATAGGGATGGGATGGCAAGTTCACAATGGAAGCCTTCTCAGATTCCTGGGCAGCTCACTCCAAGAAAAAGGGAAGAAAACCTGCTGCTACTATTGACAAAGAAGAAAAATAGAGAGAGATAGCAGAGGATGGCATACTTTATTACCAGTGCTACCTATGCCATTTTGGAAAGGGACAAGACACATTGCTCCCCTGCAGCATTTTCCATGTAATCTGAGCTAATTGGGGAAGGGAGAATCCTATTTGTCATTGTGCTGATGACATCATTTCCCCAACAACAGCGATTTTCACACAAGACTGTTATAGTGCTATGATTCCCCTCCCTAAACTGCAAATCCCAGGATTCCATAGGATGTTGAAAGTGGAATCATAGCACTATAACAGTCTACTGTGGAAATGGCTAACATCATCAGTGATGTAACAGGGTTTGAATCAGGCTCAGAATAACCTGAAGGCATCCCCATTTTCACATTTCCAGGCCTAATATCAAGCTTAACTTACTATCTTTCCCTTTCACTTTTACTCTTTGCTTCCTTAACGCTCGTTCTTTCCTGATTTAATACTGTCATGAAAAAATGGCTGTCTGGTAACATAGCTCTGTTCCTGATTACTATGATTGGCTCATAATTCTTGGAGCTGGAATATGGCAAAAATCTGAAACAGGAAGAGAATGGTTCAGCTGAATGAGATGGTCTTCCTTTTGTCTGATGATCGGAATGTGAGCATCCTACATTAAACTGAATAAATCTCCCTGGGTTTAAAGGAAACTAGTTCTAATACATTGAGGACCTGGGACAAAAATAAATAGACCAACACAGTGACACATGTGCCACAGAACTAACAGGATCCAAACTTATTACTTTGATTTGATTCATATGGTATGATATAAGTCATGACATAAATTACAACAATTATTTTTTTATGGGGAAGGATAGGCTATAAAGTAAAAATAAATAAATAGCTCACCTTTGTCCTAGAATGGAGACGTAAGTCAATTAGCAGCATAATTTAAAAGGCACCAGAAGCTAAGCAGGGTCAAGTCTGGATAAAACTTGAATGGAATACCATCAATAAAAGCCAGGTATTGCAAGCTATGTTTCAGAGGAAGGAACTGGCAAAACCATCTTTCTTGCCTAAAAAACTCATGCAATTTATGAGGTCATCGTAAATTGACAGGTGACTTGAAGGTGCATGTACACACACATACAATCACAATAACTACAAGATTAAAACAGGATTAAATTAGTTATAAAACTCAATACAGGTAAAAATATTCATAAAAACACAGTAGTTACACAACTCCAAAAATTAGGCAGTCTGTTGCTGAAAGCTTTTTTGAATAGGAAGGTCTTTCCCTGCTTGCATAAGGAATATAGGGATGGGACAAACCTAGACCATTTCCGCAATACACCTTTTCACAGAACTGGGGTGCGGGGATCACACGAGCAGCCTCCAGTGAGAGGCTCTCGTGTCCTGGTTCCTTCAGCTCTGCAGCTGCCGCCCACTCGTGCAAGAGCCCCACCTCTTCCTTCTGCAGTGCAGCCTGGGAGTTTGCCAGGCTGCGCTGGGGCAGGAAGCATGAGCACCACAGCTCTGGAGCTCTGCACACACAGCAAGTGTATGTGGAGCCCCAGAGCGATGCACGATCACACACCATTTGTGGCTCAAAGCTGAAAATGAAAAAGTGCACAAGCGGTGCCTGCCAGACCCTGGAGGGTTGCATGATTGTGAGTGCATCGTGTGGACCGCTTCTCACATTTGCACGATGCTCGAGGGGCCCTTTCACATGACTATGACCAAATGCCATGCAAAAAGGGCCCTAGCTTTCTTTGGAAGAGAATTTCAGAGCCTGGGACCACTTCCTGAGAATTTCTTTTTTTCCCCCCACCCCCACCAAATGTGTTTCTGAGGGTCATGGGACCAAAAGAAAGATCCTGCCTGATACATACCAAAAGCCAGGAAGACTTATATGGTAATATATTGTTTTTCATGCAGCCTGGACCCTTGTTGTGCATGGTTTTATAGCTCATAACCAGCATTTCAAACTGTGCCTAGAAACAGACCTGCAGCCAGTGAATCTATTGCAAAAAAGGAATCATGGTGCCAGATAGTTGCCCTTCAGCATCACCTCCAAATTTTCCCCTTCAAAAAAGAATCAGAGTTGTTACATCTGAATAAACTAGATGTCCTTTGATTCTCCTTAAATTGATATAGAAAAGTTAGTGCCATCTCACCTTTTGTCTCATTGATTTCAAGGGGACTAAAGTATAACTGAGTTCAACCCACTATTTTAATTTTTTCCCCAATCAGATGAATTGCTAAGCATTTAATTTTAAAATCATTTTTAGATTACTTAGCTATAGGTTATTATAATGAAATATATCTTACCTAATATAATAGGAAACCTTATTTGCTTTCAAAAAGTCACAGGTTCCATAGCTTCTCCAGTTAGATGATATACATAGCAGGCGGTTTGAAAAAACATTAACAAAGATACTTAAGATCTCCTGTCAGTCACAGTAGACTAAACTGGATTAGATGGATTAATAAATCTAATTTGCTTTAAGGTTTAGATTCTTACACACTTGCCACTGAAATGGAGAGGGAGAGGGAGACGGAGAGGGAGAGGGGAAGGAAATGAAAGATAAGGGCCATACTTTGTTTTGCCCTTTATCCTTTTCCAAATTTCCAAGACTGTTCAGGCAGACTGTTCTACTATACACACACACACACACACACACACACACACACACACATACATGTTCAAAACAGGAACATGGAGATACAACGGGGCAGGGGGAAGCCTATTTAGAGTTTTGGAGAATCTTTAGTTTGACCCAATATCCCACTTATCACTCATGCACATCTTTCTTTCGAGTAAAACTCTGAACATCCCATAGCTAGTATGACCAGAGTCTATTCTAGCTGCAGGGTTCTGGAAGCTGTAGTTTTCCAAGTGCTGGCTTTTGGGCAGTGCTATTGCCCCCAGCCCTGCCTCCCCCCAGCAACTCCTCCATCTTGTGAAACAGAAACCACTAACAGTCTGCCTTTAAAACAAACACAGACTTAACCTTCTTACTTTATAGAAAATGTAATGACATTTAACTTCCTTTCTCCTACAGTACTACAAAAAATTTGCCAGATGGCTTCTAATGCCTACCTGGATCACCAACAGCAGTACTCTGTCATATACACTTATTAATGGAAAGATCCCTAACTGATGGCATGAAAAAGTCTAATGATGACAACTCTTTCAGCACAAAGAAGAACAAATGGAGCTAATAAACACCCCAGTCTAGTTGGATTTCTTTACATGATGCCTTCATTAACACTTTTTCTCTCTTAGTTGTGATATAATGCAGTATCTTTTTCATTAGAAGGAGTCATTTAATCTTGATTTCAAATTAGTAGTTTACGCTATTCTCTATTAATTAAGGCAAGCATGTAGTAGAAAAATAAAAAATGCACAGAATTTCTTCAGTGATCAAAAACACGTGTATATATCAAATACAATATTAAAGTCAATACAGAAATGAAACAATTATGGCCCAATTAATATCAAATAAACAACTGGAAAACATTGCAACATGCCCCTAATAATGGTGCTTCCTTACATTTTGGTATAATCCCTTAAGCAAGGTTTTTTCCTTCTTCAGGCTCATGTCCCCCCCAAAAGGATTTCAACCTCCATACCTTGGATATACAGATATTTGTCTCCCCTCCCAGAAGGCTAGTATCTTGTTGATATTTCCAACATCTGTATATTCTTGTAAAGAAATGGCTGAACATTTTTGTCCAAGGCAGGATGTCCATGTCTAGTTCAAGATTATAGAAGTGCAGCTGGATGTGTGGTGTCATTGTGCATAGATCAACATTGCTCATAGGTGCTCACTAAGCACTGTGAGCATTGTGCATGAATCTGCATTCATGTTTAGTTGTGCATTTGGTTGCATATTTCATGTCTTTGTTCAGTTGTACAAAGTTTCCTTTCAACACGAGTGTGTAGAATGATGAATGCGCAACTCTACCTGCAAGATTTATAGCAAACAAATCATGATGGAGTATCTCAGCCTTAGTGGGTTGGGTGACACCTACTATGTGGTAATAGGAATCTTAGGCCCTTTTCTCACGGGGTGCAGAAATCGTGCCGCTACGATCCAGGCGGGTTTTCCCTTAATCCCCACTAACACGGACTGAAATTTTAGGAGCATTCTCACAGCTCCATAGAGAAAAGACTAGGCAGCATCAGTGCATTCACACAATATTACCCTGGCCACTCCCATAGGTGTCCTTTCCCCGTCCTGTCTGGCAGTGATTGGCTGTGCTCAATTTTTAAAAGAAACACTCTGAGCGTCATCATGGACGTCAGTACGCACGCGTGTCCCCTTACATCCTCCAACAAACCCCCCCCCGTCCCGCACCTTTCTTTGGAGCCGCCGTGGAGACATTTTTCCCCCTCTGTCTTTCTGCTTGCTTTCTCCTGTTTTGTGTATGGAGCACGAGCTACTGACGAACATTGCTGGGGTGCTAATTTCAGCCTTGATAGCAGCACTCGAAAGCACTGGGGGTGGTCTTGTTGCTTCTACTGGCCACGCCTAAATCCCTCCCTCTCTTCATCCCCCTCACGAATCAGTACGCACCGTCGCTTTTTCACGAAAGGACGAGCACGGATTGGAGGAAAAAAACCACATTTCTTCTGGTTTTTAAAAAGAGCGCGCGAATGCTGGATGGTGGCTCCCCCATGCGGATTGAGGTGAGAATCAAAAAAATTAAATGCGACCTGATTCTCTCTAAGGTGAAAAAGGCCCCCGTTCGAGGTCGACCTGGGAAGATTTAATTACCCCGTGAGAAAAGGGCCATAGGCTATTTTCTCACTACACTGTTATAGTATTATTATTCTACTTTCAACATCCTATGGAATCCCTGGATTTGTAGTTTAGGGAGGGCCATTTAGAATTATCAGCCAGAGAGTTTTTTGGCCTCAGGAAACTACAAACCCCAGAATTCCACAAGATGTTGAAAGTGAATAATAGCACTATAACAGTATAGTGTGAAAAAGGCCTTAAATACAGGACTGCATTTGGATGCATATAAAAACTAACATTTCTAATTGATTATTTCCACAAAAAGGATAATAATTTCTTAGGAAAACATTAGAAATGTAGATATTACTCTTCATAATCTTTTGCTGCTTATGTATTTTTGTGGGTTATTGCATTTGGTGATATTTAAGTGTCAAGTTTCAAAGTCCTGCTAAAATTGTGTGAAACAGAACATTAAAGTGAGAGTGAAGAACAGAGGCTGCTATACATATGGTGTGTTCATTTTGCTTGGGTGAATTTCCAGATAACTAGCTCTAATAAATGTGGATATGGAACTCTGAGTTCTCTGTAAGGCTGCCAAGATTTGTGAATAGCTGCTAGCATGGCTTTATGTCTAATAGGAAGGTGGCTGGCCTCCTTCTCTAGGTCAGAGTTTTCAAAAAATAATATGTTTAGATCATTCCTCCAGGCAAGCCTGGAAGCATTATTAGAAATACACATCTCCCCCACACTTGCTTATGCTAATACATGGGCACTAATGAACTGGAGAGCAAAGAGGGCTAATGTGGCGGTCTGTAGACTGTTAGTGGGCAAGAATACTAAGATTATATACAACATTAAAATTGCAATTGTAGAATTGTAGAATTGGAAACAACTATAAAGACCATCTAGTCCAACCTCCTACCATGAAATACACAACTAAAGCAATGCTTCAGAGATGATCATCCAATCTCTGTTTAAAGATCTCCGAAGAAGAATAGTCTCCAAGTCAGTCTGTTCCATCTCAAACAGCTCTGACAGTCAAGTTCTTCCTAATAATTATGTGGACTCTCATGTCTTATAATCCACTGATTCGTGTTATAGTTAGAGAAGGGGAAAAAAGATTCTCCCCATCTTCTGCATGATGTCCTTTAGGCCTTTAGATATTGAAAATTAGTTATCTAAGATTTCTCTTCTCCATGCTAAAAATACCCAACTTCTATATACTGTTCCCCTCAGGGATTAGTTTCCAGATCTTTGATGATCTTGGTTGCCCTTCCCTGAATATGTTCCAGTGTGTCAATATTCTTCTTCCATTGTGGTGCCCAGGACTAAATATCAGTTGCATTTTCAGGAAAATATAATCTGCTGCTTTTCTTTCAAAGTGATATATTGACAAGAACATAGAAGTCAGTAGTGGAAGTCAGTATGCATATGTTTTATTTTTTCTTTTGCAGAGACCACTTTGTCTATGAAGTGGCAGACAACCCAGATTTGCTAATGAGGGTACATCATTATGAATGAAAGCAGTAGCCAGTAAGGGTTTCTTTACATACAATAACAATATGTTTACAAATACAGCATTTTTGAGTTCCCACGATGGTTTTAGGTGTACTCAGAACACAGAATACACTTTCCAATGTGTGAATTGAATTGGCTCTTTGTATGCAGTCTCTCTCCCATTTTCTCTTTCCTTGATAATAACATCTTGTTGACTGCTCATTTTAGGAATTTTTCTTCTGACTTCCTGCTTTGGCTCCAAATTTCACTCATCCTTTTTGTTTTTTAATATTACAATCTGCATAACCTGCCTTTCAATTTAAAATTAGTCAACATAACTGAAATTCATTAATGGTGAGGGTTCATCCTAACAAAAAACACTGTCTATGAAAAACAGAGAGAGAGAGAAAGAACGCAACCTAAACTTCCACTGATATTAATGGCAACTGTGTCTGCATCTGAACTGCAGGTCTAAGCAACCTAGCTTGGAAATTGCATTTTTTTTCTCCCTGGGATACTATCGCTGTCATTACAAAGATGTAATTTTGGGGGAAATCAATAGCTTCAATGTTCTTGGATAGAGCAGAGTGTAAAGAAAAGCAGCCTGAAAGGAAACAAATTATAGAGAATCAAAAAATTCTGCAAGCTTCTTTCATAAGATTACAATGCAGAAAAATCTAAACCCATGTGTTCTATTATAATAACTTCACTCAAATGGATTTTCAGTCTCCTATTTTAAGGCACTCTCATGGAGTTTTCATGGTATGCTGGAAAGAATATCTTCCCATTCTATTTCCTACCCTGATATATTCCTCCAGTTTCTTAGTATTTCTTTTGTTTTTCTTTCTTGCTCTTTGTCCCTTGTCTAAACCACCCTACACAACTACAACACCAGAGATAACTCGTACATTTTTATTCTTTCTTTTAACAAACTTTCTTGTGTGGGTTGATCTGCAGGAGAGAAGACTGTCCTGGTTGATCCTACCTTGTAATACCAGGAACTTATGCACTTGTTTGTGTTTCATAATTTTAAATATCATTATATTAAGGGCTGGCTTGAGCACAATGAGTCATGATGAAAACTGGAAATCAGCATGAAAGTGAGTCTAGGTTAGCTGGCAGAAATTTGTACAATTTGCCATCTTTTTTTTTTTTTTTTTAAGTGGATCACATAGGTTATTCATGTGTATGCCCATCTGTATTTTGAAGGCCAGAGTGAGCTAACAAACCTACCAGGAAGCAACATATGAAGATATTCAATGAAATGCCATCTCTAAATAATAACAATGCTGAGTAAAATTAAAATCTGAAGCCCTATATCTAATCATGTTAATCATGATAGTGCAAAGCCTTTTGAATTAGCTGTTGCAAATTTATAAAATCAAGATAAGGGTGGAATTAAGCACAGTTTTATTGCACAATCATTTGAGCAAATTGATTGCACACCTTTTTCCACAACTGCTTGATTAAACAGTTGTACAATTCTTGTTCAACTGCTTTTGCATAGACACTTGTGCAAAGATTATCACAATGCAGCTATACTAGTGGAAATTTTCAGTCCCCTAATGATAAGCTTGATTTAGGTCATAGCTTAATGTTTAGAATATAGAACAAAATCCCAGAAATCAGGCTAAGGTCCATCAGTTCAAGCCTGGCATGTGATAGGCTTTGCTTCCCTGAACTACCATTGGTTAATGCTCCCTGAGATAGAAGGAATTACAGTTTCACTGTACATGGTAGGAAATGACAGACAGACCACATGAGATCTGTGGTTTAGTAAACCAATTTAATAGGAGTCCCAACAGCACACAGAGGAATAACTTTGGGTTATGTATGGGGATGTTGTTTTTCACATATTGTGATAAGAGGATCACCCTTGTGCTGTCTTCCAGCTTTAGGCTTCTATGATTCTGCGTATCAAGGGTTTCCTTCCAAAAGACTTCACCTAGGTGTGCAGCAACTGCCAATCACAAGTCTGTCTTCCTGGGCACTGATTGGCTGCAGGGTCCATCTGGGCTCATTCCAGATGATCTTGAGCACTGAGGTAGAAAGAAGCAGCATTCTACTAAAGCCAGAGTTTGGGGACACAGAACTACACCCACTTGTTGTTGTGACTGGAGGGAAGAAGCAGCCAGGCAAAGAGAACAGTCTCTGCCTTAGGGGTGTAAATCTTTGTAAATTTCATTCATACAAGTAAGAAAGATAATTGATTTTTTTCCACTGAATGAAAGTCATTAAGTATTGCAGTTTTTGAAGACTAGTCACAATTCAGGACTTATTCTGTGGCAAAGAAAAACAATAACAACAATGTGTGGAAATGTTATCATTAACATAAATTTGTTTAATGTGAACAAATTTTATTTTCTGTGATGAAATGTTATTTTACAAACAGAAAAGGCTCCTTTGTATACAGGAAACTTATCTACTGTACAGAAAAAACAATTTTCTGTGCAATATGTGTGTGTATGTGTGTGTGTGTGTGTGTGTGTGTGTAGGCCCTTTCTGCAACTTTCCTGGTTTAGAAGCCATCACGTGGGGATCCAAGGAAAGCCTCTCCCACGAGGGAAGCACAACAGAAGCACTCCCCTCTGCACTGGCTGCCTGCTGGACGACAGGAAGTGCGATGGCTCTGCCCCTCCTTTCCACAGTGCTGCCTGGCAGTTTCCCAGGCTGTGCTGGGGGAGGAAGTACAGCCATAACAGGTAAGTGTGGGAGGGAGCTGGGTGGACTGCTCAATCATGTGTCATTGACAGGAGAAACCTGTCAGTGATTTAATCCATGATTGTAATGGGTGGCCAAGGGATCGCGACTGAATTGTGATGACATCATACAGAACCGTCGTTGCAAGCCCATCATGATCCTGTGGTCATTGTGGGCAGTGTGTGTGGAAAGGACCAAGAGAGAGAGAGCACATAATAGAAAAGAATTTTAGCAAAAATGCAAAGATTCTTGTTGTTCTAGGATTCTTCTTATCAAAGTGTTCTGCTACTTGAAAAACCTATTTTTTAAAAAATCTATCCCTACTCAGTGTCCTCTGCCACCTCCCATAAGTATGCTAGTGAAGGTTTATGCCCTGCAAGAATGATATAATTCAACCGGAGTGAATTTTGAATTCATGGCTCCAACCTACGTGGGCTTATGTGGCAAACCACACTGTCGGATAGGACCTTTAAACCTTCCATGGTGCATAAGGTGCAAGAATGCTGGTGCCAGAATGCTGCATGTGATGGGGGCAGAGTCACATTGCAGTGTGAGACATGTCTGATTTCTTTGGAGCTGGGTAGAAATTTTTTCCTTTTACCAGTTTTTCTCCCCTATCCCATACTGTATCTGTGGACTTGGACAATTAGCTTTGGGAAGTGTCATTAAATAGACTTGACAATAGGGCAGACAGCAGTGGAGGGAGGAGATATAAGGCATCAGTGGTCAACTTTGGCAACCTTTTGTTAGGATTGGGTTATAAAACCTCCTCTTGTAGGTTTCTGAGACCCAGAGGGTTGGGGAAAGAAGTGACACTTGAGGTTAACCTAGGATCTGGGCTCTCATTTGTAGATTTCTGAGGCTTAGGTGGATGTCTTCTTGGTTACCTTCCAATTACAGCCAGCTGGAGGGCAACCCAAGTATCTGGATTTCCCTCAGGGCTAAGATGTTTTGCCCAAGGGAAAGCTGAAGAGGTTGTCAAAGGTTGACATTTGGTCTCAATTGGACCCATATCAGGTGACTATCCCCTCTTGCTTCATTTCCAGGCCAATGCAGCTTAAATAGTTTAGGTCAATTAAAGTAGCCCTTATTTATCCCAGTTTTCTGCATCTGGTTTCATTATTCCATGGTTGGTTATCAAACAATACTCTTGCATAGATTCAACAATTTCAATTCCAATGAGTCCTAGGTCTAGCAGTTTCTCCAGCTCCTAGGAAGTACAGACATACCTCAGTAAATGAAGTAGACATTCCAGGACATTACTTCTTTAACAGAATATTTGGTACCGAGGCTGAAAGAGCATGGAAAAATTGGAATAGATTCCTACTCCATAGAACAAACAAACAAGCAAACAAATAAAGCAGTTCCAACAAGTTTCAGCATTTTTTCCAATCCAAAAGTGCAATATAGACATGTAAATGAAACAATCAGGTCAGATAAGCCTTGCATAAGTAAATGAAAACATTTTGAACCTTCAAGAGGCCACCTTAACTCTTCCTCCCCCCCCAAAAAAAAATGATCCAGGGATTACCTTTTCTTGTATCAGCTTCCACTTTTCTTATAATTTCTATTTTGATGGCCAAACATAGTGATCTCTGTGTGAATGTGTGTGTGTGTGTTTTAATAATCTGGAGTAGCTGATGAGGTAGGCATACTTGCTCGCCTTTTCCTCTCTGTTTTCCTGAACACACACACTCAGTAAGGGATTCTGGAGCCAGTTGCTGTTATCTTTCCTATTGCAGACAAATATATACAGTTACAGTAGGATCAGCTAGAGCAGAATCCTGCTTTTTCCTAACTCAAGCTTTATTGCATTCTTTGCTATAGAAATGCTTCTTCAACAGAGCCCTAAATTTCTCCAGCCTTCAATAACCACCCTACTAATGCAGATGCTGGTAAAAAGCTTCCAGTTAGATACAGAACAAAGAGGAAAATGATGGGGCGGGTTGTGGGCAAAAAAGACTTTTGTAAAAAGGTGCTTCTTTGTCACAGGCTTTGTTAACTATATCTGTACTCTCTTCTCTGAAAGGACTTCTATCCTTTACCAGAGCTATTTTCATGTGGGTAGTTGAGAAGAGACTGGGATAGTAGCAAAGAATTGGACTTTATCCAACTATTATTATTTTAACTTTTAGAAATGTTAAAAAAGACTCAAATTCCAGTAAAACCTTGGCTCCCCACAAAAAAGAGGGGAAAAGAGTTGAACAAGTTGAAATTGGTTAAAATGATATCCAAGACAGTTGGTATTGGGCCTGCACTAATGTGATTGTCTACTTATATTGTCACTCTCCCGAGAAAGCACTTTCATTTAAACTTTTTTTTTTCATAATTTTTATTAAAAGTACAGTACTTCTCTTGACAGTTCTTGACATTTCCATTTATATGCATAGAATAATGTAACAAAGTAAAACAAAAAATATATTATGTCAAATTTATTAAATATAACATATTCTAAGAAATAAATACAAATTTTATTGACAATCTGTTTATATACAGCTGCATGTTCGTTTTGTGTTTTCTCTGGGCAAGTCAAGAAGACATATAAGTGCCATGTCAAGATCTTGTGGAGGGACATAGCTCAATGGTAGAGCTTATCCTTTATGGACAGTATGGACAGTTCAACTTTTGAAGGAAAAAAAAAGTCATGCAGCAACTAAAGAGGACAGCCTCTACCTTAAATCCTGGGAAACTATGGCCACTCACAGCAGACCATACTGAATGATGTAGATATGTTCTCCAAACTAGTATTAAATAGAGAATGGAACAGCAACTACTAAAGATTATGCTGTGCTTTTCATAGCCAAAGAAGATTAGAATTTGGTTCTGCACAGTCTAGAGTGTCATTTGTCCACTGTAGAATATAGTCTTTTTACAGCCTCTTCACAGTCCACACTTAACACTTTATTCATTGGACAACACTGTCTCTTCATTGAGAGGAAATAACTCAAGCTTAAATGCACAATCACATTGAGATCACTTTTAATGTACCTCTGAGAATCCTAAGTTTCATGTTGTGTAATCATAAAGTGAAACTGCTTGTAACATGTTCCCTTTTGCCTCCCCCCACTTTTTTTTTTTTTTTGACATCGAAGAAACTAAAATAGCAGCTGAATTATATTTTGATCATTCATTGAAGGGGCTGGGAAAATATATCTGGCCTTCTGAACCCTTTCAATCTCAACTGTGCGCATTTTTAAAAGTACACTGTTGAATCTGAAGTGCCCCCTTACATCAAAAGTGCACCATACTAGCAGAAAACAATGGGTTTTTAAAATCACCAAAGAACCCTTTTATTCACTACAGTGACATTCCCTCTAATTAAACTTTTATCTTTGAAGGTATTTAGGCCCTCTCTGATTCATCTGGGATATGTTTGCCCTCAGGTTTGCCTCAGGCCCAATGTATTTTTGTTGATATAGTGAACAGCAGGCTCTCCTTTGTGATTACAAGTTTATTCCCCACTGGTGGTTTATTCAAGAGATTATTTTGCCAGCTTCCAAGTACTTCTTCTAAAGCATTTTTTTTTTTTTTTTTAGAAAGAGAGATTGGGAGAGAAGAAGAGAAGGGAAGGTATCCCTGTGATGCTGGTTTTGTGACTCACTGTGGTTTTGTTCCTTTTACAGGGGTTTTAGACAGGTTATGTACAGACACATGATGTGACAGGGCAGAGAGAGTTTTCTGTACCTATCCAGCTCAGAAGTCATTGATGCCTGGATTATAGTGTGGTTTAATGATCAGATTCATTGTAAACTGGGTGGAAGGAACACACACACACACCATCTGTGTTAAAAGCAATACATCCACATAAAATAAAAGATGAAAATTTGTGGCTTATTGTCTTGACTGTGCTTGACATGCCTGGCAGTATTTGTAATTCTTCCTAGTTCATTTGCTTTAGTATATTTCCAATACAGAACAATTTTCACACTTTCTCACATTGTTACAAAGAGTAATATGTCCAGGGCTTCTACATATAAACTGAGCAGTATGAGTGGTCAGTCAAGATACAAGAATGGTCAATCAATGTGTCCATGTTTTCTGATTGAATGAGTAGGAGTTGATCTCTGGTCTACATTTCTTTGGTAGTTATAACTGCAACCATGTCCATAATGCTTGCAATCCTGTTGGTGATTAATGCTGGCATCTCTACTTTTATACAAGTAGTTGCATTTTCTAAAAGGTTCTGCAAGGGTGGTATCCTAATCAGACATCAAACAAGCTTTAAGCACTGCTGCCCATTGCTCTGTCAGTTGCATAAACAGTTTCCTCCAGCACAACTCCAATGTAATTACACCAGTGATCTGGAAAAGAATCTTAGCTTACAAATGTTTGCTTCAAAACAACCCCCCTCCTTTATTTGGTCAGTCATTGGCATTTATATGCCATATTTACTCTAATGAGTAAAAAGTAATGTGCCCGGTTCTCCTACTTTTTACTTTCTACTCACAACAACCCTTTGAGGTAGGTGCAGTTGAGAGAGCAGCAGGCCCAAGGTTTCCCAAGTTAATGGGGGCAAGAACCTGAAACTCCAAAGTATTGATTGCTGATTCCATGTTTTCTTCTCCTGCTGCTGCTGCTGCTTCTTCTTCTTCTTCCTCCTATTTTCCGAAATTAAAAAAGCAACTAAATCATTCTCTTTTAAACAATTTAAACACACATAAAACAATTAAAGACATAAAAGATAAAAGCACAGCACACTACACTGAAAACAGGCTTCTGCCAAGATTTTAAAACCAAAGGCCTAAATAAAAAGGTCTTGAGAAGTATTTCCATAGCGTGGGAGCAGCAGACTGTCTATCATGTCTTCACCAAACATGGCTGTAATGGTGGTGGCATTGGGAGGAAGCCCTCCCACAAAGATCATAAAATCAGAGCAGGCTTATATAGGGAGATGCCATCTTTGAGATATTCTTGGCCCAAGCCAAGTAGGGCTTTAACAGTCATAACTAGCAGTTTGAATTCTGCCCAGAAATGAATTAGTAGGCAGTGATGCCGTTACAACAAGGAAGCTATATGTTCATTGAAGCAAGCTCCAGTTGGCAGCCTGGCCGCACCACTGAAGTTTCTGAACAGTTTCCAATAGCAGACTCATATAGACTGTGTTACAGTAATCCAAAGGGGACATAATCAAGACATGTGTCACTATAGTCAGATATGATATCTCAAGGAACAGATCAAGCTGGTGCTCTAGTTTTAGCTGTGCAACCATACTCATGGCCACCACTAAAACTTAGGTGTTTGGGTTCAGATCTTAGGCCAGAAGTATGTCTAAGCTGCAAACTTTAGATATCAATGAGTGTAACCCTTCAATGAGTGTAACCGTTTACAGGAGAGCCAGCATGGTGTAGTGATTTGAACACTATAACCTTGACTTTGGGCATATCATACACTCTCATTCCCAAAAAACACTGTGATAGGCTCACCTTAGGGTCACCATAAGTTGGAAATTACTTGAAGGCACACAATGACAACCACAACCCTATGCAGCACAGACTGAATCCCTGTTCCCTGATTTGCCTTACAAAAGACCAAAAGCACCACTGTCTTCTTTTGATTAAGCTTCAATTTGTTTACCTTCATCCAGTCTATTACTTTTTTTTATATTATTTTTATTCAACAAAGCAATGGAAGTGAAGGGGAAATTGGTAAGAGAAATAAAAAGATGGAAAACATATATTCCACATAATAACATATATGCACATAAAACATAGATAACAACATTTCATTGATGTACACAGAACATCCATCTGCACTTTCAAATCTAGACACAAGCATATCAATCCATCCACAATACATTTCAAAACAACATCTGCATAACAGTGTCACACATTAGTAAAGGTCCATATTACAGTGGCCAACAGTAAAATAGCATTCCCTAGTGCACCAGATCTTACCCAATTCTGCAAGTACTTAAGAATATTCACAGGCTTAGGGTTACACAAAAACATCTGACAATTAACAGATAATTATAGAATCATAGAATCATAGAAATGTAGAGTTGGAAGAGACCACACGGGCCATCCAGTCCAACCCCCTGCCATGCAGGAACACCCTCAAAGCACTCCCGACAGATGGTCATCCAGTCTTTGCTTAAAAACCTCCAAAGAAGGAGACTCCACTAAACTCCGAAGCAGCATATTCCACTGCTAGACAGCCGGACAGCCCTGACTGTCAGGAAGTTCTTCCTGAGGTTCAGGTGGAATCTCCTTTCCTGCAGCTTGAATCCATTGCTCCTTGTCCTGGTCTCTGGAGCAGCAGAAAACAAGCCCTCTCCCTCCTCTACATGGCATCCCTTCAAACAGCATAAGGCTATTTTCTTATTAGTCCCCCTCCAAGCTGGGAATGAGACTATATGTATAAATATATATGAATATGTGTATGTATATACATTCATATATATATATATATTGGTCAATTTCGTTTTCAATATATGTATATTATTAGCAAAATATATACAGAAAATTTCCTAGTCTCATAGTTACAAAGTAGCCACATTCATGGATAGTTAACTATAAAAACCCTCTCTGAACCCCTTTCCCTAAACTTCCCACTTTAAATCTCCTGTTAGGTGAACTCTCAAACACATTTTCCTCTTAATCCATTAATCAATCCCAGTTTTGATACGTAAATACTCTAACAATGGTTGCCAAGTTCTTTAAGAATTTACCATCTGGTTTGTTTTCTATTATACAGGTAAGTTTTTCCATCCCGGCAATTTCAGCCAGTTTCTCTAACCATTCTATCTTGAGTGATATCTGTCAAGATATGTAATTGGTTAGTGTTACTTGATGCTGCGCTGCTTCTTCTGATCTTGCCCTTTAAGATTAAGGTGTAGAGTGAGATGAGGCTACGCAGCTGTATGTTAATTTTATGTGTTTGACTCAGGCACTTGTAGAGTAATAATGTACAGTTGCGTAGAGTGTATATAAGCAGTTTGGAAAAACTGCTCTCTCTCTCTCTCTTTCCTTTTGTCTCCTTGCTGTGTTGGTTTGTATATTGCTCTGCTGTTTGACTTTATCATGTTTTGCTAAATGCCTTAACTTGTTATCTGCAATAAACTTTTGTATTTTTTCTTTATTGCAGTTTGAAGTGGTTGTTTTTCCTCTAGGCTGTAGTTTTTATTGCCAGAGGTTTTTTGGAGGTCCTTGTTTGTTTAAACAAGTACCCCAGATATAAGGCTCGCTATAGGCACGCAGCCGACAATATCGACTCTTTTTTCCAGTATCTGGCAAGAGTAATTCTTGCTGCCGTAACCATATGCTACATCAATCTACCAAATTTTTCTTCTCTTTGCTTATCCAAATGGAAAATACTCAGCAAAAAAAATTTTTTAAATCTATTTTGAAATGCAATATTTTTTGGATTTTAGAACAGTTCATCCTCCAAAATTTCTTAACCTTTTGGCACCCCCACCATTGGTGAAAAAAGGTACCGATCTCTTTGTCGCACTGCCAGTATCTATTCTTAGCATTCTTAAACATTTTGGCAATTCTCACAGGTGGAAGGTACCACATGAACCACATTTTCAGAGCATTCTCTTGCAAGATGTAAGATCAGGTGAATTTGAGACAGTTTTTCCACACCATTTGCCAATTGTCAAGATATATATTATGGCCTAAATCATGTTCCCATTTAATCATGTATTCTTTAATGGTTTCTCCTTCCAGATCAATTTCCAATATTAATTTATACATTTTCAACAGCAGGCGGGTATCCCCACCCTGCTACTGTTTTTCTAGAGGTGAAGGTTCCAAAGTAATACCACCCCTTTCCATATCCTTTTTGAACCTCTCTTTGATCTGGAAGTAGGGAAACCACTGTATAACAATACCCTCTTGTTGAAGCTGTTGTTGGTCTTTCTGTTTGATTGTCCCATCTTCTAAATATGCTAGGTCTTTGTAGGTAAACCAATCTGCCTCTCTTCTTAAGCCTTTTATTTGAGGTGCTTCTGCTGGAGAGATGGAAGGTGGCAACTTAGCACATAGAAGGGGTTTGCACTTGATCCATATCCTGAAGAGGGATTTCTGAATTACATGTCGGAAGAACACTTTCTACACCTTGACCTTGCTGTACCATAGGTAAGCATGCCACCCGAAGTGCAGATTGTGCCCCTCCAGTGCCAAAAATTGCTGATTGTTCAAGAGTACCCATGGTCTTATCCATACTAGTCATGCAGCCACATAATATGTTCTTAAGTCAGGCATAGAAAATCTGCCTCATCCTGGAGGTTGGTCATTGGTTTTAGCTTACCCCTTTTTTTTACCCCATCCCAAAGGAATCTTACTATCTCTTTTTTACAATTCTCAAAGCACCTATAAGGGATAGCTATCAGAATCATTTTGAATAAGTATAACAGACATGGTAAAATACTCATTTTAAACAATGATATTGTTCCCAATAAAGTCAAGCCTAATCGCTTCCAAACCACCATTTTCCTCTGAATAGATTTCCAGGCTGTGAAGTAGTTATTTTGAAATAGTTGATTATTGTTGTTTGTAACCTGTATTCCCAGGTATTTTACACTATGGGTACACTGGATTCCAGATAATTCCTCTAATTGGCTTTTCTCCTGGTTTTTAATGTTTTTTGTTAGCATTTTTGTTTTTTGTTTATTGATCTTAAACCCTGCCAACTCTCCAAACTGATTTATCTCTCTGATTACATTAGCTATTTGGAGTAGCAGGTCTCCCAAGAAAAGCACCATATCATCAGCAAACGCCTGGGTTTTATATTCATCTTTCCCAATCTTCACACCTCGAATATCCTCCTGCTTTCGAAGGTTTCTTAGAAGCACTTCTAACATTGAAATAAACAGGAACAGAGGGCATCCTTGCCTTGTCCCTTTCTGTATGGGAAATGTTTCAGATTGGTTGGAGTTTATATTCAAGCATGCCTGTTGATCATGATAGATACATTTAATCCAGGTGAGGAATGTCTGCCCAAACTTCATTTCCTCCAATACTATCATCATGAAATCCCATCTGATGTTATCAAAGGCCTTTTCTGTGTCTAAGAAAAGTAAAGCTCCTTCTTCTCATTATGTGACTCGAAATATTCCAAAATATTCATTACAATTCTCATATTGTCCCCCATTTGTCTCCCAGGAAGGAAATCTGTTTGATCTTCATTGATATAGCTTGGAAAAGTCTGTTTTAGTCGCCTGGCCAATATTGATGCAAATATCATGTAAACATCATTTATGAGAGACATTGGCCTAAGGTCTTTACATGTAACTTTTTCTGAGTTGGTCTTAGGAATCAATACATTTGCTTTTTGCCAACTGTTTGAGATCTTGTTAGTTTCCAATATTGAATTTAACAATTTCTGTAATGGTTTCACTACCTGGTCTCTGAAGTGCTTGTAGAAATTGACTGGAAGCCCATCTGGGCCTGGAGTTTTCCCAATTTAGTTATATCAATTGCTTCTATTATTTCCATCAAAGAAATGGGCTGGTTTAGTATCTTTCTGTGTTGTAACTTAATTTGAGGAAGATTCTGAGATCGCAAATAGTCTTCCAATTTCTGCTTATTCTTCACATGTCGGTCACTATACAAATTGTTAAAGTAGTTATACAAATGTTTCTGGATTTCTTTCTCATTTGTTATGTTTCTGTTACCTTCCTTAATTTGTAAAATAAGTCTTTTTGTCTTTTCTTTTCTTATTTTGCGTGCCAGCCATCTCCTGGTTTATGGGCATTTTCAAAGAAATTCTGCTTCGCATATTTCAGTTCTTATCCATTTCTTCAGAGACCATCCCAGATAGCTGTCTTTGTAGTATCTTCATTGTGGAAATATAAGTCTTGTTATTTGGGTCTGAATTCAACTTGTCTTCAGTATTTCTCATCTTGCCCAATAGTTCATCTATTTCTGCTCTTTGTTGCTTTTTTCTTTCACATGTTTTTTGGATGAGAATTCCCTGGAAATCGGTTTTGGCCATGTCCCAAACCATTGCAATATCCACTTCATTATTTAAGTTTCTTTTTTAAAAATTCATCAAATTCCTCTTACAATATTCCACAGTCTTTCCATACTGTAGTATGTTTCCATGCAATCTCCAACATCTGAACCTGGCATGGAAACTCAGAACCAATTTCACAGGGTTATGGTTGCTCAATACTTTCAGCAGAATTTCAATCTTTTTGACGTGATTTAAGAATACTTTGAGAGCCAGATTAGATCTATTCTTCACCAGGAGTTGTGTTGATTTGAGAAAAAAGTTAAATCTTTGGTCAAGGGATGTTTATATCTCCAAACATCTGATAGTTGCAGTTCCTCAGCCAAATATAGAAATTCCTTTTGAATTTTCCCATGATGTTTTTTGATCTTGGGTTGCAAACTTCTATCAAGATGTGTGTTCACCACTCCATTAAAATCTCCCAAAATTGACACATTTTCATATTGGTGGATCCAGATATGCTTTTTCAAATTCTCATAACATTGTCTGTTCTCATTGCAAGGGACATATATCCCAATCAAAAGTAAAGCACAGCCATCAATCTTGATTTCCACTCCCAAAAATCTGCCCTTATAATCACAAAATATTAGTTTTGGAGCTAAATGTGATTTAACATACATAACCACTTCTCTTCTCTTAACAGAGGTGGCAGAGATGAACATTTTCCCTAAGCAATCATGAAGGAGCCATTTTTCTTCTTTCTTTTTGATATGGATTTCCTGAAGGCAGCACACATCTGCCTTCATCTTCTTCATAAGGTGAAATACTTTTTTTCCAGTTGACCATAGAGTTCAGTCCATTCACATTCCAAGAGATGATAGCGCAGTTCCTTTTTCTTTAACTTTCAACATGGCCAAGTCTTCTAAATCCAAATTGATGAGACTGGTTTCGAAAGGTCTGGTCTCTTCTGCACTCTCCTCCATAATTTCTTTGTCCATTTTGTTTTTCTGTTCTTTCTGATCGAGATCTTTACTATTTTGGGTCTCCATCATTGTATCTTTCCTTCTAGGCTGTCTCTCTATTCTCTTTGGAGATGTTACTTTAGCCTTGTTCAATTTGTCTCCATGGGATTTTAGGAAATCTTCAGCCTTCTCGATAGTGTTGAGTCGAAATTTCTGGTCTCTGAAGTTAAATATCACCCCTTCTAAGCCGTCCCAGTGGTACATAATTTGGTTCACTCTTAGCTTTGAAATTAGGAAATCATAATCCTTCCATTTCTTCAATATTCACATTGGAATTTCTTGCAGAACAATTAACTGTTTCCCTTGGTCCATTAGAGGTGATTTATTGTGTTCTTCCAATACCTTTTCTTTGGTAAATTTTCTGGTGAATTGCACCACAACATCCCTAGGTATATTTTTCTTTTTAGCAAAGATACATTGAACTCTATATGTTGTGTCAATCTCACTATCAATTATCTCTTCTTTGATCTCCAAACAGTCTGCCATCAGCCCAGCAATCCTTTTCCCTTATATCTTCATCCCTTCTTTCTTCAAGGCCTCTGATGTGAATCCAAGCATCCATTTGTTTTTGTTCTAGCAAAGCAAGTATATCAAGTTGCTTCTTAAGATCTGAGGAAGACTCAGCCATTCTTTGTTTTAACACTTGAATATCTTTCTTGTTCACATCAGTCTCTTTCTTATTACAAGTCACATCTTTCTTGACCTGTTCTAATGTATTCTGCATCTCTGACATTTGAGATTTTAAATCTTTCAGATCTTGCTTCATATAACTTCTAACTTCCTCCATAAACTTCCTTTGGTATTCAGGGGGTTCTTCTATGGAATCTCTTCTTGCCTGTGATTCTGTACCTCAGGCCTTGCCTGATCTTATCTTGTGCATTTTTCTTTTTACTTTTACTTTTAGTTTTTACTTCTTTCTTTCTTTCTTTCTTTCTTTCTTTCTTTCTTTTTTTTAAAAAAGTTTATTTGTCCTGTTTTGATAACTCTGACACAATCGACTTTTCAGTCAATATTTCCTGAGTAGATTGGTAAATTCGAATTGTATAACAAGAAAATAGGTTCAGGTTTAATTACAATAACTAATTGAGAGTAAATTCACAGTTCTTGAAAAACAGAGGTCTCAATATTTGCAATTTCTAATTTGTAATTGATATATCTTGGGCATACATGGGTAGAATGTAATCAAGTTTAAATAGCCCAGATCTAAATTAATTGATTCTAATTTCTAATTTTATTTTATTTTATTTTTTTCCTGATTATTGTGACCAAGTGGTTTATTCTTATTAAGTATTGGAGCCAGAAGTTGTAGGAATCACCTCTTAACTATTACGAACTCTAGCCACTAATTTAACCTCTACACTATACCAGTACAAATTGTCCAAGCATATTGTATCTTCATCATTTTACCCACAGGGATTCATTATTAAATTGTTAAATAAAACTCCTTGTTATTCATAAATAGCATCCATTATTACACCCAGGCATATTAAACGTACATTGAACCTCAAAAAAGGAGTTCCTCAAATAAATGGGGTAGATAATTAAACTCATTACCCTGCAAATCAATAATCACAGTCCAAATGCTAAGGGAAACTAGTGTGGGGCTAAATCTTTAAGGATCAAAGGACCAAACCAAATAACAATTAATGAATTCAATTGATTAATTAATTAATTATTTCATTAATTAATCAATTTGACCATCCTGCAACTCATCACTAATTTCATTGTAAAGTTTCTCATTTAAACAATTTATTGATTAGTTGATCATTTATTCAGTCCAACTAAGATTATGCAATTCATCAAGTCTTCCATTAATATGTGGATACTTCAGCATATGAAAAGTTCTTCTATATTTCACAGACCGTTCACAGTTCACACTCCTTGTTGCCGAATCCACATTTAGCCAGTTCATTCAACATCAATATCAGCAACAGCAGCAGTCTCAGTTCAAAATTATCTAGATTTTAAATGTTGGTCTTTATTTAATTTTCAACCATTAAACAGTCTGACATACATAGAGTCCAGATAGCAATTTAAATAAAACTTACTCTCCAGAGTGGTTCTGAGCTGTAGGGCTTAACTCTTAGAGAGTCTGGAATCTAAACTTCTCAGGCATGTAAGATGACAAAAAGGGGAGAAGAGCAGAAAAAAAAATACTGCCCCTTGACAGCAAATGTCTTATGGAGAGTATCTCAGAAAACAAAAGGACAGAAAATACTCCTCTTCAAGCTTGACATCTTTCTTTTTGGTCTCCCAACACAGAACACCAGTGCTCAGAAAATCCAAGAAAGAAAAGAGCACATGGAGTTTTAAAGCATCCCCTTCAAACCTTCTCAATGGAAAGGAGGGAAAGGATTTTTATATCCCATGAACAGCTGTTTTTCTAGGGGGATTATCTGCTGTAGTCCTCAGAGTTCTTCTGTCGAAAACCCAAATGGCCAAAATAGCCAAACAAACAAAAGGAAACCCCTCCAACAAAGAGAAATGAGTTTTTTTTAGCCACGGAAGAAATTTTGGTGGCAGGAATAGGGGAGGGAAGAAGGGAGAGAGGTTTTCCTCCCTCCTCCCGTTGTCATGGGTGAGGCTTGATGGTGGTGCAAGCTTGCTGGGGTGACTCTCCTCTTCCAGGACTCTCCTCTTCCAGGTAGGGGAAGCCAAATCTGCTATTCTTGTTGGCCACACTCTTGCTGTGCCCCTCTTCTCCGGGTCACAGAACAAAACATTTGAGTTTGAATTGTTCAAATGGTAACCTGCGACGGCTCATTGGGAGATACCGAAGAGCCATGTCTCCCTGCTCTTGATGGAACCGGAAGTCCATCCAGTCTATTACTAACAGCAAACACTGGATTAGTACTGAAACAACTTCCTTGGAGTTGGGTGGGAAGGATGGATAGAATTTGATGTCATCTTCATACTTGTGATATCAAACACCAAAACTCCAGGTAACCTCTCCTAGCAGTTTCATGTGGCTGTAGCTATCAAACAGCATAGCAGGTGGAAATAAGCCCCGAGTAACCCCACAGGGGTTTGGGGTAGCACAGGCCAATGGTCAGAGTGTTAAAAAGGCATCCCCCAGCACCATCTTCTGAGTCTGCCCTTCCAAGAAAGACCAGAGCCAGTATAAATCAGTGCTACAGTCTCATCCCAGAAAGGTGGTGCAGAAGTATTCCCTGGTCAATGAGACTGAAAGCTAGGACCAGCAGAACCAAGAGTTACACACACTCCCTGTCAAGTTCCCAATGTGGGTCATATACAGTGTGCCAATTCCAAGAACCTTCACGTAAAACAAAAAAATACAAGTCTTGTGTCCCATTGTAGTCAATAGATGCAATGCACCCATCACACCCAATAACTATAATGGGTCAGGATGCTTCCTGTGACCTCACATTCATATATGCAGAAATTGTGCCAGAAAAGAGCATATTTTACAAAGATGGCCAAAGGCATCTGCATACCACTCTGAAGCCAGACTGGAAAGAATCTAGATAACCATTCTCACCCAGGAATTCCTGGAGCTGGGAAGCCACCATATGCTGTAAAACCTCATCCCAGAAATGGGCATTGGGTACTGACTAACAATTTTCCAGTAAGCTAAGAGTTCCCCACACCCATAAAAACAACACCACAACCTCTTTGGGGTAGCACAGAAACCTCTCTTTTGGCAGTGAGATACTCAATACTCCACTTCCCACTTGGGCCATTCTCTCTCTGTCTGCTTTTAACAGCCAGGAAATGTAGAGGTTCAGTACACATATGGTAGATCTACCTTTCCAAGGATCCTGTCCACATCCTCAGGATACACTCATCAAAACATATCTAGTAACATAGGACAAGCAGGAGCCAATTCTGCAATCTTTGCACTTGAATAAACCGCTCTAAATCAGAGCAGATCTGACTATTTTATTTGCAAAGTGTTGTTCATATTCTTCACAGTGGGTGGGCTAGTAGTCTACAAGCTACTCTTGTGGAACCCAAGGTAAAAGGCATCTAACTACACAAAGCTGCACTAGTAGAAAATGTTGCAGACACAAACGGTGGCAAACATGAATGATTTTTTTTCAGTCACCACTACCACTTCATAGATTTTCCAATGTCCTCTAGCACAATTTTGGTCTGGTGCATTTCAAGTTTCCAGTATGACAAGCGACATGTGGGGCAACACCATGGGGGACAACATGGAACACACCCATTGGTCAACATAGAGGACATGAAGTCCTGGGTCACTTCTGGCAGAGCAGTCCCCAAATGGATGCTGAGGTCCTAGGATCAAAACATGCTGGTGGGGCCTCCAACATCACCACCAAGACCAAATCTGCCAGTTCAGGAAGGGTGACTTTTAAGCAGCAGGAATCTTTATTCTGTACTAGTTGTTCACCATTAATTACATACACACAAACCCAGAAGCGTATGGGATGGGGCACCTGGTGTGGGAGCCCTATTCTGTCCCAGCTGTCCTCCATTAACTCACACAAACACAAGCCTGTGAAACTGGGCATCTGGTGTAGGAGACTGAATCCCAATTGGCCACAGCAACTCTGCCTCCTCAGGCATTGCTTGTTGCTGCACAGAAAACCCAGGTGAACAGAACTGGTAGAGATTACTGCCTCTCCCAGCTTTGTCCAGACAGGTCTTTGTCATACAAGCCAGGTCTGCATTCCTAGACAAGATCGAGTCTTGCATCAAGACTCCACTTTTTTCCATTAACAAACCTAGCATGAAGCAGCATTTTCAGCCTGGGGAGGCTATTACTAAGGCTAACCAGATTATTTCAAGTGGGAGACAGTATGGAGGCAACTAATCTGCTATGGCTCTCCCTGTCTCCCTAATCTGTATCTTCCTCTATCTGTCATTGTTGCAATGGCTATTCCTTGCTCAAGCTCCCCATATAACACATTTCCCTCTTTTTCATTCTAGCGAGAAAAAAAAGTCTACATAATTAAAGACTACAAATGACATATTAAAACCAAACTCTCCTCCCAGAAAAGGAAGCTTGTCTTTGCTCCACCCCAGAGCAGCTCCCCCAAAGGGGTTACTCATGTTGGTGTTCCCCTTTTTGGCAGCTTCATGGGGCTGGGTTCAAATCCCCTTTCAAAAGAGGACAGGTGGTACTCTGGCTGATGCTCAGGGGGTTGGTCCTGAAGGGAATGGAGGAGTAACAGATAGAAAGTCCTTAGGAGAAACAGCACCACCCAGAGGCAACAACAGCAGACAGCGAGTCTTGTCTCCTTCCAGAATGATGGCAATAGATGTTGCTTCTGCTCTCTCTTTCCTGATATATTGACTCTAGTGCTCAAATGATATTATTAGCTCCTTTGGGCTTTCTTTGAGAAGAAGACACAAGGAGCAAATAGCTGCTGTTGCTCCTGATGATGATGACGACGACGACAATTATTTGATCTGATTAGTTTTATTTAAAATATTTGTATCCTGTCTTGTATAGCAGAATCTCAGGAAAGTATATGAGTAGAATGAATTTAAGCTATTTAAATTAATTTAAAATTCAAAAACAATTTTGTAAAACAACAATAATTTAAACAGATTAAAAGCATATTAAATTATTCAACAAATTAAATTGAAATGAAATTGGTTTAAAACTATTTACATATCAATTTTGAAACATCAATCGAGATTATAAAAACTTTAACTAAAAAAAACACATGTTTTTACTTAGTGTCAAAATGAAGCTGGCAGTAATACCAGTTGGGGCTCCAAAGGGAAAGTCTTCCTCCCATGTTGTCATATTGTATGTTGCTCCTCCTGGTGGTGCACAAAGGTGTTACCCTGTTTACTGGGGGTCCTGTGAAGGACACCAATGTGCCCTCTCAAAATAGCAAAAGGTGGGGAAATTAGCAAGAGCACAAGTTAGCACTGCAAGAGGCAGGGCAATGGAGTGGAATCTTTTACCCAATGTCTACAGGGTCAGGCCAAGTCAAGGAGCAAACAGGATTGAAATAATAACTGTGATCTTTATTAAAATACAATCAAATGGTGTATGCAGCACACTCACACAGATAACTATAGAAAATAAAGATGGGAGTGAGACAGAGGGATTTTTAAGAGAGATTGTTGATTTGGGTGATACTACACCTGTCATGAAGCCTGGGTAGTTCACTGCGGAAGTTTGGAGGTGCGTAATCTCAGTACATAGGACTGAGGGGAAGGCTCACCAAGCACAGCAGCAGCAAGAAGGGATGGAAGTCGGGAGCGATCCGAAGAAGCTCTCAAAGTCAGGGTTTTTTATAGAGAAAAATGTGGCTACAGGCTATTCCGTACTTGGGGAAAACAATGAGTTTCGGGTTGGAGACAAAGCCTCCGAAAGGTTAAAATTTAGCATGATTGAATTAAGTCCGAATTGACAAAGAGGTAGCCAGTATGCAAATGCAGAGTGCTTGACAGATGAGGATTCTCATAATCAAGCCTCCTGCTTGGGGCAGGGAGTTCTTTGTGAGTTGCGTGCATACATAATAGCATGCTTGCAGGGAGGTCTCCTAAAGTGGTGATCTGGCTATTTCTGGCCTGCCTGGGTGGGAAATGGAATGTCCAGCGATTAGTGGCCATGCCTAGTTTCATGCTTGTCTGGGGGCCTCACAAACATGTGGAGAAGGATGGTAGAAGAGAGCTGAATTATTGATATCAAAGTGATATCTAATGTCACCCCAAGTGCAGCTTAGGAACTGCAGTAACAAAGGATGGACCTTTCAGTGGACTTCGGGCCTTGAGCAGATGGTATTGATTCCTTTGATGATCATTGTGATGCTGATTTTTGTTCATGAAGCCCTCATCTTTTGCTTGCACAACATGTGTTCATCCATTGAACTAGGATACTTCCCAAAGAACATGGTCCTCCATGTCAGAGATGAAGACTTTCTAGCAATGTTGTCCCTCTAATATTAAAAGTTTGTCATCTCAGCTTCTTCTCCAAAGTGGTAGCTGAATTCAGGGCAATGTGGCTCAGATATAAATGAAAATGTCAGGTTTTAGCTAACACTCAAGTTCTGTTTCTGGAAGAGAAAACAGTTATTCAGTAACTAACATTCCAATCAGTTTTTATCACTCCAAAGGACATCAGCAAAGATACTATTACCATCATTATTAAGTTTAAGCAGTTTGCAAATTGGTCCCCTCATCTTTATTTTGCATATCTTTTTTAATTTGCAATCCAAGTGAGTAATGAGGGAGGAGGCAGAGAGAGAAGCAGAAGGAAGATGTCAAATCAAACATCATGAGGGTCAAAATTATTTAAATCCCACTTCACCCCTTTCTCCATTTCATATTTCCAGGATACAGTTTTTTTAAACTTCTAGTTTTTGATAATTAATGTTCCCATTGCATTTCATGCTGGAATGAATCATGGCAGACTGATTTCTCCTGATAACCTTACATCCTGCTATCCCGACAGTGTGCCACATTGCATGCCACATCCAATTAAAGATAATAATAGTTTATTCCCTTGCCTCCATTTACATTAATTGTAAACAAGCAGAAGCTCCTCTTTTAGTAAAACCAAAAGGACACTCCACAGGTAAATAATGGTTTTGACTATGGCTTTCAGCCCTTTTAGGGTACAAATTCTATTGGGAATTAGTTCATTGGAGACTTTGGAGACCATGCCAATTGAAAATAATCAAAGTAAGCATGCATAGGACTACACTGTTTAATCTCAGTATAGATTCTAACAGAGTATCCTGTTAACCAGAAGACAGGGTATGAAATTTTGAAGCTGACACACTCATGGGAAGCTGAATTTTTCCTCCCTCTTTAGCCCTATCACAAAAAAAGCATGATGAACTTCAGCTCCCACTTGTCAGTGTAATATCTCTTCTGCCATAGTTTCCCTTACATTTTTTGCAATAGGTATCCATTGGTCTTCAAATGCCTGTTCTTCAGTTCTTGTTTGTCTGCCTATTTTTTTCAAAGCTGACAATATCTGGCAATTAAGTACAAGAGGGCTGACTAGCCTTTGCATTTCACTGGAATGGGAAAGAAAGTATAAAAAATGAACTTAACTAGACAACTAAACAGTCATATAATAATGCACTGAGAAAAAGTTGTCCAAATTATGGATACATTTGTGGTTGTGGGAGCAACATGGAAAACAATCTGATAATGTCAAAGATATTATTTTAATCTTGACACTAAAGAAGGAAGTCACTACACACATTTTATGAATATCAAGATTTAGCCATTTAAAAAAAGCCAAAAAATGGTAAAAACCAAACCCAGAAATGTTGTAGCTCTTCTCCATGAAATTTATAAGAATTTAGAAGAAACATAACTTTCTTTTTTTAAAAAAAAAAAAAATTGCATATATTGGAAGAAAAATAAACAAACAGAGAGAAAATGTTCCAGAAACTATGTGGGAACTGTGTGTTTGGGTTGGTGATAGCGGGAAAAAAGAATCATACTCATCAGATGTCATTTTACTGCATCTTTTACACTATGAGAGCTCAACAAACCGTGCAAAAGCAACTATATTGCTTTCAAGTTTCAGCATAGCACTGAGGACAACAGATGGGATTTGGGTCAGATCAAGAACATTCATATGAGTGGAACTCACCTTTTCTGGTAAGTTGTCAAAAATACAAAGATGAGAGAAGACCCTTATTACCGCCTCTCAGTAACCTAGGTAAGTTCATACCTGACATTCAACACCAAACACAGGTGTTTTGCCAGTCATCTACAATCTGTAGTGGTGACTTCTTCAATGTACCTGTGTGTCCTGAATGCAAAAAGCAGCTGTTTCCTTTTTATTCATTTACTCCAATGGCATTATCTGCATTACTCGCTACCTTTGGACACAAGACTCTCATTTATGATTCATAGTACACAGATGCTTACAGAGAGTGGAAGCTTTGGCTGCATTGCCTGTCACTCTTAGTATATTTTGCATTCATAGTGGGTAAATGCACAGGTATATAACTGGCATATTGTGTATGGTTATCTATAATGCATTAGCAGACCTTTGTTTGACCATTTTTGCTGTCATTCTCAGTGGCCAAAATGGTGTTAGGATGAAAAATTTCCCCCCCTCTCGCTCTCCCCCCTGCTCGCTCTCTCTCTCTCTCTCTCTCGTGTGTGTGTGTGTGTGTGTGTAAGAGAGAGAGATGTCTTCCTTCCTCCTCCTCTCATTGTATGATCATCATTCAAGACACCATCAGCTATTTGATATGTTTCAGGAAAGGCGATGGTTTCAGGAAAAGATGTGTCGGTTCTTTTCCTTCATAGGGTCATAAATCCAACCTGCTGAGAATGTTAAGGGGGGAGCAGGGGCAGAAGTAGAAGAAGGCATCCAATCAGGCAGGACTATGCCAGATCTTCAGTTGAAAGTGAATATAACTGGAGGCATTTGAGATTACTTAGTGAGCAATTTTATTTTGAGTGCTGGAAAATAATGGGGGTGGTGGGAGGAAATATTAACTATAGTTACCATCTCAGCCACCCTCTTTGCCACATGCAATTAAATGTCAGCATTTCAGCCATGAGAATGTTTTGTATTCTGTGAAGTGTGGCTGTTTTCAAAATGCTATTTTTAGTGCAGCTGATGCAGAAGGAAGCCACTGTCCTTTGGATGAGATCTCACTCATTTTCCTTTTTTCCGCAGAGCGACTTTGCCAGATATGCTTGACTTGGGAACCCATTAAAATGAAAATGTACTCAAGATCCTTGCAGGGAAGGCTGCATAAAGACATGGACACCAACCATGTGTGGCAGCTTGGAAAGCATGCAGGCCTTTCTGAACAGGAATGCCATCACATTAAAGAATTAGTACAGCCCTAGGCAATAAACTCCTTCCTCTCTTTGCTGTGAGTGACATTTTGAGTTTCAAATACATTTTTTCCAGCATTCTTTATCTTGGCAGAATATTTTTGTGACAATGTGTTAAAATAAAATATAAAAAAATTGCTGTTCAAACCTGTTGACATTTGTTGGTTTTCACTTTTCTCTTCCTGGCTACCACATAAAGACTTGAGTCTCACCATCATTTTCAACATGTTATTTTCATGCCAAAGACATAGCTATCTCCAGCTGTGTAGTCTTTCTTTCTCTTAGAATATATAAACAAGAATAATTGAGCCTTTGCTGCACCTTATCTCCTCATCCTCCAATTATGATCCTGGAAGGAAGGGAGAGCAGTGGGAAGGCTCCTCTCTGCACCAGACCAGCTCCCTGCGGAAGGGAGCATGAGGGACACACTTCTTTTCAACAGTGCAGCCCATGCTATGCTGGGACAGGAAGCACGTCCATTGCACTTCTGGGCCTTCTGCAGGGCAGGTAAGTGTGAGACTGTCATGCAATTAGGGGTCATTGTTGGAGAAAATCCATCAATGATTTACCCTGCTATCATGCTGGCTAGTAATGGGAGAAGGACAGGGCTGCAAGGATGTCTTGTGGAAGTGTTGTTGTGGTCCTGCTCCTCTCTTGTCCTCATACTGGGACACCATGTCCATGCAGAAAGGGCTTAAGTCTTGCAGCATTATCACTATTTCCACTTTTTTTTTTTTATCAATTTCTCTTTCTTGGATCATCTGTAAACCTATAGGATCACACATTAACATTGACTTTATTTTTCCTTTCCAGCCACCTCCTGTCATCTACTAACATGAGTCCTTTAATGTGTGAACAAAGAACACTGCTTCTCCAATTAGAGGAGCTGTCGTATGGTTTTTATTTTATCTATTTGGACAGCCAGTGCTTTCACAGTACAGTTCATTATCTTTCTGGGGTAGCTGACTAATGTAGGATATGATGACAGCCACTACTTCAGGTGGATTTTAAAGGGCATTAGACAAATTCATACCTGCTTATCTATGGACATACCCTGAGGCGGCTAAATGGAACCTTAAGGGACAGAGGCAATACGATACTGAATATCAGTTGCTGAGGAACTTCAGGAAAAGGTCAATTGCCTTAAAGTGCTGTTTACAAGCTTTCTGGATCCATCTGGTTGAGCAGTGCAGAGGCAGGATGGTAGATACATTGGGCCTTTGGTCTGACTTAGCAGGCATTTTCTCACTCTGTCATTACTAGTTAATATGCAGGGTGCTTATTATTAGAATCTTCAGGGTTCTTAGTATTGGTACAAGGAATTGCATATCCCTTTGTAATATCAATTCCACTCATTCTAGCACTCTGCAATACAGTGGAGGAAACCATACTACTGTCCAGATATTGTTAGACTACAACTCAGAGGCTTCAGTGGGTTCAGTATGCTGCAGCCAGGAATACTGACTGGGGCTCTAACGCTCTTCTTGAAACAGGTTCATTGGCTGCTGGTGTGGGGTTTTTTCGGGCAAAGCTCAAAGTACTGGTTATGACCTGGAAAGCAGTATATGACTTAGTTCTACATAAAGTGAATGAGTATATTTCCTTATATGAACTCCCAGTCTTAAGGTCTTTGGGAGAGAGCTTTATCTTGGTCCCTCCATCATCACAGAACCCTGGAAGAAAACCTTCTTGATTGCCACTCCCAGGCTGTGGAATTCTTTTCCATAGAACATTAGGCTGTCCCCTCTGTGCAAGGTAATGACCTTTTCATTTAAACAGTTAAATGATTATTAACTGGTTCAAAAGTGTTTTTTTTTTAAAAAGGAATTGTTCTGTGTTTTTGTATTTATTCTTAGGTTTTCAAGTGATTTTATATTTTTAAAATTTTAGATGATTTACTATGATAGCTTCTTTAATCATATTTTAACTTATTCATCAGGTTTCTAAGTGTGTCTTGCTTCAACCTTGTGGTAAGTCACCTTGGATCCCATGTTGTGAAGAAGGCAAATAATAAACTATCTTTTAAAGTTACCTCCCATCACTGCTCACCATAGGCTATGTTGGCTTGTGGCTATCCAGATGTTGTTGGACTATCATCCTCTGCTGTTACAGAAATAATATGTGATATTGCTTTTGTAGGAGGACATCTTTAGTTTTGAACAGAGATGGGGAATATGTGGGCAGTCAACTGTTGTTGGACTTCAGCTCCTGACACTTCTCATTATTAACTCTGGTGGCACGAGTGATGGAAGTTAGAGTCCAACAAGAACTGGAGAGCTATATATTTCCCAATATAATGTAGGAACATATTACGGGAAAAGAACATGCAGGGGAAGATGAATAGTACGGAATGAACTTGGGGTAGTTATAGGCCATGGGACAGGGTCACAGTTTCTAATGCTGGCATAATCCTGTACTTGCTAGGATATATAGCAAAGAGACTTCCCTTTGCTTTCAGTTGTGCTGAAAATACAGGGGAAGCAGTAGTGGTTTAAACATCTGTTTGCACTGCAACAGCTACAGGCAGAGATGGGATCAGGCTGTGAACATATTTAAAAGTGATAGTTGAAGTTTGCTCCCAGCATGAAAGTACAGAATGCTCAAATTCACACTAGAAATAATATGAAATCAATTGGAAATGGATGTCTGCTGAACACACATTGATTTGGGTAACTTAAGCATTATTACACAAAGTTTGCTAATCTCCATATCTCATTAAAGTCTGGAGTTAAACTCTGCACAAATGACCTGCTACAGCAAATTTCCGCGTGTCTCTGAAATATTCACAATGACTCCTTCACATTACAAATATGTATCTCCACAGTACCTGCCTGTTCCAAGGCTACTACAGGATAAGAATTCATTATTATGGCTGACAACTGCACTGAAGCCCATAATAAGAATCCCCTTCACTTGCTCTAACAAGCAAATTCCCTGTTTCCCTCTTACAGAAAGGGAGTGCTGTCTGTATATCTAGCTTGAAAGGAAAGCCTATCTGCCCTTCCATTTTCTCCTTTTATTTGCCTGATTTGCAATTCCGTGCAGGTCTGTCTCAAAGAAGCAATTCTCTGCTGGAAATGCTGCAGCTGGTTTCCCCCCACCCCTGCATTCATAGCGAGGAAGGCAGCAATGGGCTCACACAAGATTGGCTTAAATGGGAAATCAATACTGGTTCCTCATTCCCTACAAAAGAGCTGAACTGGGCTGGCTCAGCTCCAAGGAGGAGAAAAAATGACTCAAGTGGAAAAGATTTGGCTGACAGTGGGATAGGTACTTTGCTTCGTACCATGCTAGTTGGGTTTGTGCCACTAAGCAAATCACAAGAAGTTTGAAATAACCTGGCTTACCTCCCACCATCTGCTTTCCAATGGATATATAAATATTAGGGAAAAAATCAAAGTCAAAAGCTCTCCTTTCTGAGACATGTGCATATTAGCAAAGAAAGACAGCAATGTATCTGTTCAGCATTGGCAGGAAGTTTTTGTTGTTGTCTTGCTGGGTGTTTAAGACTGCAGAAAACATTACACATTTCTTCTGTGGTGTAATAAAGCACCAATATGTTACTTTTTTCTCCAAGGTTTTAGTCCATTTATACCACATCTGAGAATCTCATGTTGAGAAGATCCTAGCAGATCCCTGTTTCCTGCCTCCATAAAGGTTGGATAATGGCATGCACTAAATTTTTTCAAAAGAAAATCTGCCTGGTTTTTTTTAAATAGACTGTAACAAAACCTTTACTTGTGTAGATCATGAAAAACTGTGAATTGCTCTTAAAGAAATGTGACTAACACAATATTTCAGTGTCCTGATGCAGAACCTGTAGTCAAGACAAGAAGCTACTCTTGGGAAAGAATACACAGAATCTGAATGGTTTTCGTTTGGCAAGGGGGTCAGGCAAGTCTCCATTTTATCACTCTGTGTGTTTAACTTGTGTGCTGAACATATCATTCATAAAGGAAGATTAGACTTGGAGAAAGAAATCATGAAAACTGGAGGAAGGAACATCAACAGTTTAAGGTATGCAGATGACACCAGACTGGTATTGTTTCCAACATCTTTTTTTTTTTCTGCTTGACCCTATAATGTGTCCCCTGCTGGTCATACAATATTCCCACACTTGATTCAAAGTTCCCTTTGAGTTTTCAGATCTTGTGGAAGAGATGTCTTGTTCTTTCTATTTTATTGTCACCTACTATTTCTCTGCATTGATTATTTTAGTATGTCTTATATCTGTGCACAAGTTGCCAAACAGTTGCATTCAGCACTGAATACTAAAGTTGGGATTCTCCATGTATTTCCAATTTCTGTGTATGGTTGTGAAAGCTGGATGGTGAAAAAATCTGATAGGAAGAAAAACAACTCATTAGAAATCTGGTGCTGGAGGAGAGTTCTGAGGATACCGTGGACTGCTAAAAAGATCTATAAATGGGCCCTAGAGCAAATAAAGACTGAACTCTCCCTAGATGCCAAGATGACTAAATTGAGACTGTTGTACTTTGAACATATCATTAGAAGACATGACTCACTAGAACAGGCAATGATGCTTGGAAAGGTAGAAGGCAGTAGGAAGAGAAGGACTACATTACAGATAGATAGGCTCAATAAAGAAAGCCATGGATCTGGGTCTGCAAGACCTGAACAGAGCTGTTGATGATGGTGTCATGCCCTGCCTTGGAGACCCTGGCAGCAAGGAGGAGAATTCTGAATCTGAGGCAGAAGTTTCCCCAGAGGCAGGAGTTTCCCTAGAAGCTTGTTCAGGAGAAGACAACATGCAAAAGCAAGGGACTGTGCAAGGGGAACAAATATCAGAGGATGAGACAACACAGACACTTACAGTGCAAGAGAGATGACATCAGAGAAAGGGGCTACACCGCTCAGTGTGTTTAAGTAACAAACGAGCCCTAATGAATGAATGGTGACAGCATCAGTTGATAAATGGCTTTCAGCTGGCCCTTTCCATTCAGGGTCAGTGACTGCTTTTTCTTCTTGTGGAAGCTCTGCATTATGTTCTTTTGTATCTGAACTAACTTGAACCTCTGCCTGTTTGACTATGACTTGGATTTTCCCTTTGGATTTGTTTGTTTTGGAACCTAAACTCTGGACATTTTTTCATCCTTGCCTTTTGAGTAAACCCCGCTTTGTGGTTGGGGATTAATTGTCTGCTCTGCCCTGGACAGGATAGATAGGGTGACTTAGAGGTCTCTAATTATAGGGTCACCATAAGTCAAAGTCAACTTGTTGGTAGTTAACAACAGTGGTACACAGCCATCAGTTAGGAACAAAACAAGCAAGTAATTCCAGCAAGGAAAAGAAGATTTAATAAGAATATAAGATACTCATCTTGGTTTCCATTTGCTGTAATGTCCTATGCTGCTGGCTGCCTAATAAGAGAACTTGTTAAGAAATTGAAATCACAGTGTTCTCTCTTACTTGCATATATGCATTTCCATCAGTGACTGAACTTGCTTCCACACAGTCTCATCTGTGATTCTTCTACTTTTTTTTTTATGCAAACAGAATATGGAATCTTAAAATTTAGATCAGGGAATACTTACAGATCTTTCTACTGCTTTAAGTGAGCATCTCAGTATATGCGGGCAACTTGAATCATTTTGTAATAAAGACTATGTGGTCATCTCTGACTTGGACTAAGAACAAAAATAGTTTCTTTATAAATGATTTCAGCTATTCATTTTATTCGTCAGAAGATACAGATTGTGTGAGATGCTAGGAAGTACCTTGAGCATTTCGCTTTGGTTTTGTGTTTCTGCTTGGTGGAATGTAAGTCACCAAGGAACATTTTTTAAAAAAATCCTTGCTTAAAAATTGGTCATCTATGAGTTCATGTCACCTAGATAGCCTGATGGCTGTTCTAACCATTCAAAGAATAAAGTGGCATCATGCTACAACATAAGTTATCATTTCAGACTACAGAGGAAAATCATGTTTCTCAATGCTCCTCTACTTAAAACTTTCTAAACCTGCAATCCTTTACACATTTGCATAAGAGTAAGCCTTACTGAACTGAATAGACTGAAAACATAGTAAACCAGCACATCAGACATGTTAATGCCAAGTTTTCCCCCCTTTTGCTACTTTTCTATATATGGGAGTGTTCGCTTTAAAAAAAAATGTGGGAAACAATTCAATAAATGACTGTCCACTATAAACTGAAATTACAATTGAGCATTTAAGGCCATTGCCATACTACATTGTTACAGTGTTACTGTTTCACTTTCAACATCCAATGGAATCCTGGGGTTTGCAGTTTAGGGTGGGGCATTTAGAATTCTCAGCCAGAGAGCTCTTTGGCCTCAGTAAACTACAAACCCCAGAATTCCACAGGATGTTGAAAGTGGAATAATAGCACTATATTAGTGTAGTGTGGAAATGGCCTTAGTAATTCTTTCCATAAAATGTACACAACCATCTGTTATGGCTGTTCATATTCTTAAAATGCTTCACGATCTGGAAGTCATGAGAACTATTTAGCATCATTTATAGTGATCTCACTGAAGTTTTTGATTTCATTATTTGGAATATGGAATTATCCAGATCATCTGAGATGATTGCTTTAAGAATCAAGTGCTTGTTCCATTGGTACTTCTACCATTGGTACCTCTTTTGCTTTGAATATAACTGATGTTACAACCTGGAATAGTGTCTGAATCTGAATTTGAATCTCTGACCCTTTTCGCACCTTACCTTGATAGCGTGATGAACTAGAGCCCTCACAATATTTTCCAGTAGAGAGCCCCTTGAAGTCTGCACACAGTAGGGCATTCTCAAGACAGCACCAGTCCCCACCCGGTGCCTTGTCTGCATGTTGGCATCCTCGGCCAAGTCCAGGTCCTGCCCTGTCCCCTCCCCACCGCTCCTGATTGGTCGGTGGTTTTTCTCTTTTTTTATTGTTTCGTCGACTATCGTGCTAACGTTAGCACAATAGGTCCTGCCAACTGGCTGTTTCATACTACGTTGGTAATGTGGTAACGTGCTAATGATAGCACCGGGTTTTTTTTTTTTTTTTTAAAAAAAACACAGTCAGCTGGACCCCGGGGGCTGCTGTTATCTTGAGTGTAAGTGGCAACACAGCTCCAGGGTGGCCTCTCACAGCAACATGTTGTGCAGTGTTCCCTGCTGCGATGGGGGAAGTAGCCAGCCTGCTGCTCGACGGTGCATCCCCTGGGAGTTGCTGCATGAGGGACAGACAGCAGGGACTGCCCATACCCCGCCCACTCCCAGGTCCTTCCCGGAAGCACACTGGACAACAGCTCCGCAGGCCTTCTGGTCATGCGGCTGATGCATGAAAGGAAGGTTATTTTCACCTTTTAGGTGAAAATAACATCATGCGGTACGGCAGCTCGTGAAGGGGGGAGGGAGCGTGCCTAATACGCTTTAAAAACGCCACGCGAAAACGGTCTCTGTGAATTTAACCATGTTTGAGATGTCCTGGGCTAGGACCTGTTTCATTTTATTTAAGTTTATTTGTTTTTCTTGGATGCTTCTCTTCTTTATAGAATATACCACATGATCCTCTCCATGCTGTACTTAATGAATTTGGCCATTGTAGAAAATTGGAAAAAATGGTTCATTTCTATTAATAACTTACCAAAAATTGTAAATTTCTTCATACATTTCATGGAAAGAGCTTGAGAGTTGCTCTGCAGGAGTTTGATTGTTAAATGCATACTTGAAAAATGACGAACCAGCAGCCTTTTATTTCATTTCCCTATATTGCCTTCCCCACCACCAGCAATATCTAAAGCCATCTCTTTTTTTCCCTCAATCATTTTTTTTTCCAAGAGAAAGGAGGTTTTTTTAAATAGATCTGCCACATGAGTGATATTGTGGAATGGATAGAAGCAGAGCAGTCAAAATCAAACACTGTATTCATCGTATACCATCAGCATGCATGCATTCAGATGAGAAGCTGGTAGACCACTCTCTGTCTTGCACACATGTGCTTATTCTCTGTCTCTCTCTCTCTCTATCTCTCTCACTCTGCCTCTTTTTTAAAAAATTGCCCTATTCCAAATGTTAACCAAAAGCATCTATAAGTACTCAGGTGATTATGAACGGAGCCCAGTGAACTAATAATTTATTCATAATAATGTTTAGAAAGGTTGCATCAAACAATTTCATTATTTAAACGTACAGGTAACAACAGAGGGAACAAATTGTAGGATGTACTTGATATAGCAGAACACTTGGATGCTTGTCAGATCCAAAGAACGTATGAACTTGACTTGATAGTGCTATAAGTTCTGTGTGCCAGTCTCATGTCAGATCTTGATTAAAATGAAGAGAAAAGAAATGGCCAGAGCAGCCTGTACTTATTGGCTGAGCAATAAGGGAGGAGATATGGCTGAGATTGCCCTGTCTCCAGTGTGCATATTTTTTTTCTTGCTCTCTAATGCACAAGACACAACTGTACTACTATATCTTGAGTCTTATATAGTGAGTCTGCTCATTACTACCTGCCAAGGGCATATTTTCAAGATCAGAAAATGCTGGATTTTCTTCTAGGTGCTAGTAAATTTTCCCTCAGAAACTCTCAGCTGTCATACATTTGCACGTCATGGCTGAAGATACACATAAGCAGACCTTGGAAAAGTAATTTCTGTACTACAACCTGTAGTAGTAAGATTCTGGCAGTTGCAATCTATTAGCTGTAGTTCTGGTCATCCAAGGACCATTTTGTTGTTACTGATATCATCAAGTCTGACCATCAGGGATCAGGAATATGAACTTCAAGGCTTAATACTTAATTGGGAAATTCTTCTCAACCCAGTTCTTGCTTAGCCAACTCCCACACTTTCTTCTCACACTCTGATTTCTGAAACACTGTTTTCTTCTTTTCAACCATATTTGCTAGGCTAGTTTGTCCATCAGTAGCACTTGTGACACTGGTAAACCAGCTGTGGGAGTTCTGTCTCCCTCCTCTTTCCTTTCTCCTTTGTAGGATACTCAAAATTATAGGCAGCCCATGGAGAAAATAAGAAAGTGAGCAGGGAGGAAAAGAAGAGGGAAGTGTTCGGGATTTTAGTGGCTAGGTAGAGGATAACAAGAATGAGTACATAAGGGGAAGACAATGGATTTACAAGGTGGATAGGAATAGGGGTGGAAAGAATATTCCTTATTTGTTTTCTAGAAATTGGGTTTCCTGGCATTCAGGGGAGCCTGGTCAGGAAGAATATCTCAGATGCCACTACAGCTCTTCTTGATTTCACTCAAGAATTTTAAATGATTCCTTTTCTTTTCTTTTCTTTTCTTTCTTTCTTTCTTTCTTTCTTTCTTTCTTTCTTTCTTTCTTTCTTTAAATGTAGTTTAGGAAAAAGTCTCACTCTGACCCAGAGTTCCATTCATATACATCTGCATCACAGGCACAATAACAGCAAAGAAAGAAGAGAAGAGGGTGGAACAAATTAGCCTCTCCCCTCTGTTCCTTTTTTCTATTGACCTGGCTAACAAGTTGGTGATATATAATTGATTATAGGAAACAAAATTCTTCCAAACATTCCTCTTTAATCTTATGCCTTCCAGATGTGTTGGTCTTCAAATGTTGTTGTCTGCAGTCATTAAAACCATTATGACTGGGGATAATGGGGACTATAATCCAACACACATGGAAGACACCAAGAATGGAAAAGACTTCTATAGTTCCTTCTCTTGGGAAACGTGAGAGATAATAGTGGATCTCTGAAGCAGAGTAATCTTTTTGGCAAAGCAATAGCTAAACAACAACCAGCCCCATGTCCATGCCCGCCCACCCACGCACCCACTCAGTCATACAAAGTTTAGCAGAGAAAGACTGCAGACTTGGTATTTTTCCCCCTAAAACATATAAAAACAGCTTTACTTACAAAAAAAAAAACCCCATGCATACTCAAACACACGGTCTAATGCAGGAGAGAAAGGAAAGAGAAAATGTTTACTACAGTAATGCAGAAAGAGAGAAGATGTGATAGAAGCAAACAATAATCTTTGCTTAAATGTCTATAGATTAACATGCAAACTAGCAATTAGTGAGTATAGGCCTGCAAAGTTTGCTAATTCTTAACACCTTCATGAAGTAGTGTTATAGGAAAAAATGGCATGTGAACATAAGGTATGATGGGAAATAAACATTTCTTCCTTTAATAAAACCCTAACAAAAATGATATTCACTATAGTGATAAGGATCCTGTGAAATTTTATGCCACACATATAACTTATAGATGTCACTTGCCACTTTCATGTCACTTTCAGATGAGAAAGTCAGAGACAAGGAGTCAGCTTATAATCAGAGCTGAAATGATTGTCACTTGCTTTTATGCAAGGGAGGAAAATTTTCATAAAAAGATGCAGGCCAACATTTCATACATCAATGTAGGCTGCACCATTGGTACAGTCTTTTCTTGATACATGCATTATACACAATGAAACCTGTGATTATGACCAAAGTCAACATGTCATTGGTGACTTATTAAAGTAGTCCCATCATTTTAGTAAACCTAGGAATCAAACCACTGACTTTCCTAGTACTGTTAGATTAAGGTTAGATTAAGGTTACATAGCTCAGGAATGTGGTCTCAGGCTACAGACAGCCTCTGCAGTTAGAAATACAGCATGACATATTTGTATGTCATCTGTCAAATCCAAGTGTGACTGATTCAGAAGAGCAAAGGATATAGCTCATATTGATTGCATTAGGACTCTTATGATACAACCTGACTTCACATTGGATTTTTTACACAAATGAATTTTTGTCTCTCAGACCTTGGGGGCGGGGGCGGGGAGGAACAGTTTGGGCTTTAAATGGATAACAAATGTGATAGTTAATAGATTTGAGTTCATTACATTTAACTACTGTACTGTGTACTTCTCATTACTTCCAGTTTTGAGATTTTGGTTAAATTTTGGCCAGGGGCAGAAGAATCTGATACCGCCCCAAAACTGGTAGCCAGGAAGGAATCCCAAACTGTCTTGGGGGAGTGGGTGGAGAAATTAGCTCTTCTGAAGCTCAAGGTAGTGGAGTGCCATTATACTGTTTGTTTTCCAAGCTCCACTGCTTATCTCTTTGGGGTACTGTGGCTAAACCTCTGTGTTTTTTCTTGACAGGAAATGCAAGCCCCAAACCCATTCCTTAACCTACTTTTCTATGGTAGATATTTCCAAATGAAAAGAGGAGACACTTCTACTCAATTTTCCCCCCCCTAAAGGTTTAGTATTAATGGTTAAACAATAGATGTGCACCTGTATCTTTGAAAAAACTCTGAGCCCCCTATTTCTTTTTCAAAGCCTGCAGCTGAGACAGGATAGGGTTGATTCTTTACAATTATGGCAACATACCCATGAGAGGTGATGAGCCAGGTTTCAGTATTTATGCGAAGAAATTTGAAATAACAAAACTGAGGGAGGACCTACTTTGTCCAGTAAGGAAGCCTTTCCCCTGATTTAGTTTAGTGTCACTTGATAGGTGATAGCATGCATGTATTCCACCTCATATGTATTCTTTCCTTCTCTCAAGGAGCTCTCAGGGACATACATGGTGTTATTTTATTCTCAAAATAACCTGGAAGCAACTAAGCAAAAGTAACATAACTAAGACCATCTCATGAGCTTTGTGGCTGAAATTTAATTCCAACCTGAGTTTCTGTTCTCTAGTTCAGCTGAGGCAAAGTGGGGGAAATAAATACATGCTTCATGAAACACTCTATTCTGTCCTCACCCTGACCTTTGTTGCCTGCCAGTTAGGAAATGATGAAACCAGAAACAGTGTTGGGTACCTAAATGATCACTTTTGTAAACTATTTAAGTATTGAATAAGTATTTGTCATTTGCAGGAGGGAGGAGCTTAAAAAGACTTCCAACTTTGGAGGACGGAGCTACCTCACCACCTCCTCAACCACTCATGGGTACAGCGCACACGCTCTGAATACCATCCACTTTAGGACCCAACCCACTAAGTTCCATGACATAAAGGGAAAACATCCTTCAGGCTGGCTCCAAGGATAGCTTCCTTTCCCACCTTTGGGTCTCCATCACCCACAGGAGCTACACCAGGGAAAGGGAAGGGCAGGCTATAAATCACTCACTCATCCACTCATTTCAATGGTTGGTGCTGCACCTCAGGACCCTACATTTAAACAATCCTCTGGTTTCTGTCTTTAGAGATGAAAAATAATGTCTCTTCCCCACAGCTGAGCTTCAATTCAAGGTCTGCAAAATAGGGCATGTATGTATGTGTGTGTGTATGTGCGCGCACTTGCAGTTAAAGAATTGTTTAATGATGTCTTTCTGAGGATATCACAGAGTTAAACTCAATTGGCTGTCTGACATAATCAACAAGGTTAATTAAAGTGAGGAGAATGTTACTTTCCATCTCTTCTTTATTTCATCATACAACCAACTACAAGCAGGGGTGCCTCTGCATTGCTTTTATTTTCATTTCAAGAAGGAGAGAATGGTGTCAAATGTAGCCATTGTAATAAAAGCCAGCTGTTATGAACAGGTCAAAAAAATTAAGTGCACAGTGGAGATGGTAGAAGAGGAAGCCATGAAACTTTCAGCCCCAAATACCAAAACTCAAACCCGCATACTGGTTTGAAAAGAAAAGAAAAGAAGGTAAGTAGGTAGGTAGGTCAGTTTAGGCTGGCATCCTGTTGAAATATAAGTTCCCATTTAGAAGTGACTGCACAGTTTTGTTGAGTGAGGAATGGCTCTATTCAGTTCAAGGGTGCAAAACTTGAATGGTGCAGCATGTGCCATTGTACATGGATGACCACTGTGTATTGTGCATGAAAGCACACTGATGCACAATGCTGTGCATTGTGTAAGCAGATGTGTATATGCATTTGGTATTACTGCAGCCCCAGTCCCTGGAGCTTAGCTAACAGGTATTTCATGTGCACTTTTCACGGAAGAGTTAGGGGGAGTTCCATTTCAGTGCCTACTTAGGACTACTGAATATGGATGGTGAGGGAGCTGGCACAGTCACCAGTAACAGCTATGATATTTTTGTATTCTTAAAGTAGAGAAATGATAAGCACTGAGCAATAAGATAAACTTGAGCTCTTAATGCAGCAAAGCAAATTGATACAATAGGCATCACTGAAAGCTACTGGAATGAATCTCATTATTGGAATGTAGTAACAGAAGGATATAACCTACAGTTCTCCCTCCACATTTGCAGGTTTGATTTTCACGGATTTGATAATTTGCAGTACTACTGGCTTCCCCACCTCCTGCTGGAAGCTGGGTTGTGCTGGCAGGGGGCAAGAAATTGAAGGGCAAGGAAGATTTCCCTCCCATGCTCTCCTGCCCCTGTTGCCCATCTGATCGTGCTGGTGGGGGCAGCCGGAGAGCCAAGGAGGGAAGATCTTTTCCTGGGGGCTCTCTCCCCACTCACACTCATGTGATCACCATTGCACAGATAGGGGATGCGAGACAGTCAAGGGGGAAGATTTTTCCCTGCAGGCTCTCTCCCCTACCGCCTCCACCCACAGGATCGCTATCATGGGGGTGGATCCTGCAGTTAATTGCTTTTCTTCACTTTTGCATGGGTTCTGTTCCTCTATTCCCCACAAATGTAGAGGGCCTACTGTATTTCATTGAAATAGATCAAATAGGAAAGAGGAAGGAGTAGCACTATACATCAAGAATGTTTACCCCTGTGAGAAGATCCATAATTTACATCCTGGAAACCAGGTTAAGAGCATCTTAGTAAAAATTAAGGGGGAGGGAAACAACAGTGATGCTATTTTGAAGGTCTACATTGTGGACAAGATGGTGAAATGTTAATGTGGGACAGAGAAAAGGTAGAACTACTTAATACTTTGTTTGCCTCAGTCTTCTCCCAAAAGAATACCAGTGTTCAACCTGGGGAAAAATGGAGCAGGTGATGCAGTAGGATAAATAAATGTTGTCCCAATCTTTAAAAGTGTGGAAAAAAGAGGACCCAAATAATTACTGCTCAATCAGCCTGACATCAATGCGAGGGAAGATTCTAGAACAGACCATTAAACTTTCTGTAACACTTGGAAATGAATATGGTGATGTTACTGTGATTGATAACCCTCTCCCAGGTCTACAATTTATTCAACTATGATATCAAAATGATACCTCCACGTAGCTAAAATTACAAGCCTCTCCACATGTCTGAAAGGGTCCCTGGATGAGCATGTAAACAGGAGTGGCTGAATGGCTGATATTAGGAAAATCCCAATCTGGCCAATGACTTAATCTGTCACATAGCCCCAAGGAGCCCCCAGACATAACAACATTAAGCACACAAAGAGATCCTCGGCCCCGAGATGATAGCTTGACAGGATCAGCACTCTTGACAATTGGCCTGTCAAGCCAGGACAATTTCCATACTGCCGAACCCTTTGTCCAACCCCAGCAGAGTCAATTAAGCCCCATCAAAACTCATCAAGCCGGAGATGTCCATCATTAAGGGCTTTGTTTTATCCCTCCTTGCTATTGTTCTCACTGGGAAAGAATTAGCCCTCCAGGTACCTTTTCCCTTATAAAAACTCCCTGTTTTAAGTGGTTCCTTGGATCGGTCTCATTTTCCTCCCCACTTGCCGCCACTCCGTTTCCTGAGCATTTCCCCTCAGCCTCCACATGCTGAGCCTCGCCACTCCCGACTCTCTATCTCCATTTCAACTTCCGAGATGTCTGGATCAGGTAGATTATTACCCCAAAGAACCCTCTTCAAAGTCCCCTATCTATTTTCCTCCCTTTTTATTTCTTTTAGGCTCTGTGTGAGTGAGTGCGAACAGGTGCAAGTGTGCAGTGACTAACTTTATAAAAATAAAATAAAAATCATCCTTAGACCTTTTTCGTTTGGTTCTTGGTCCGGCCTGACCTGGTATATATTGGGCTCAAAGATCCTGCCTAGTTACCCTGCCTCTTGCTTTGCCAGCCTGTGCTCAGGCTAATTCCCAATCCTCATATAATATCAAGCACAGTGACTGGGACCCCCGGAAAACAGGACAGCCTACCCAGTGACTGGGACACCTGCACATTAGGGTAACAGAGATCACTAAAGTCAACATGGGCTTAAGTCATGCCAGACTTTTTTTTTTATAATAGAGTAACAAGCTTGGTAGAGGAAGGGAATCTTGTGGATGTAGCATATCTTGATTTTAGTGAAGCCTTTGACAAGTTCCTCCATGACATTTTTGCAAACAAGCTGGTAAAATGTGGGCCAGAATATGCTTCTCTCAGGAAAATGCTACTTCAAATGCGACTCCAAAAGATACACCTCTTCATCCTAGAAAGAAGTGTCTAGTGGAGTGCCATAGGATTCTGTCCTAGGCTCAGTAATATTCAAGATCTTTATAAATGACTTGGTGCATGGAATGGGCAGCATGCTTATCAAATTTGCAGATGACACCAAATAGGAAGGGGTAGCTAGTACCCCAGGGGACAGGATCAGAATTCAAAATGACCTTAGCAGATTAGATAGGTTAAATTGGGTTAAAACAAAATTAATTTCAACAGGGAGAAATGCAAGGTCCTAGACAGGCAGAAAAAAATGAAATGCATAAGTATAGAATGGATGACATCTGGCCTAGCCACAGTAAATATGAAAGGGATCTATGAGTCTTAGTAGACCACAAGCTGAACATGTGTTGACAGCATGATGAAGCAGCTTAAAAAATCCAATGTAATTTTAGGCTGTATCAATAGAAGTATAGCATCTAGGTTGAGGAAAGTAAAAGCTTCACATAAATACTGTGACAATCTGGGATGTGTCCAGAAGATGATGACCAAAATTGTAAAAAGCATGGAAACTATGCCCTATGAAGAATGACTGAGAGAGTTAGGTATGTTTAGCTGGATAAGAGAAGATTAAGAGAAGGCATGATAGCCATGTTTAAATGTTTGAAAGGATGCCATATGGAATGTGAAGCAAGTTTGGTTTTTTGCTTCTCAGAGACTAGGACATCGGGCAACACATTCAAAGTACATGAAAAGAAATTCCACCTAAACATTAGGAAGAACTTCCTGATGTTAAGAGCTGTTTGACAGTGGAAAACATAGCCTCAGTGGGGTGTGATGGAGTCTCCTTATTTGGAGTTTTTCAAAACAGAAACTGGATGACTATCTGTCAGCAATGTTTAAGATTGTGTATTCATGCATGACTGGATGGCTCTTGTGGTCTCCTCTAATTTTATGATTCCATGATTCTATTAATGAAGTAGTTTTGCAAAGAGGCCTAAATACCATAAGATACCAGATCCCATCTGATCTTGGAAGTGAAGCAAGATCAGCAGTGGTTAATATTTGTATATGATACTTCTAGTGAATGCCAGGTGCTGCCTTCCTTTCAGAAGAAGGAATTGGCAAAGCAATCCCTAAGAATTACTTGCCTGAGAAAATCCTATGAAACTTATGGATTCATCATAAAACAACAGATGACTTGAAGGCACACACACACAATGTTACAAAAATATTTGAGTGTAACGTTATACCTCATCTCTTCAATGAATGATCTTGGACTTGGCATTTTCATAGACAGATGTAAGGTGGTTGTCTCAAGTAACAGTTGAGTTCAATCGAAGGCCAGAAAATTGTTATATATTTAATGCACTATGATTGTGTGTGTTTACTAGAGGTGCTTGTGAGAGCTTTTTTCCCTCTTTTTCCCCCCAGTGCAAAAATAATTTGATAGGCCTAGGGTACTATGTACTAAGTCTTCACAGGTGATATAGGACTTGCTTTTCCCCCTTAGGCAGCAAAATAACTTGGACAATTTGGCTCTGTTTATCTACATACAAAGATGTGGGAAACTACAACTGGCATTCTCCTTTATTTTGTCTGTAAGAGAAGAAAAACAATAAATAAGCTAGGATATTTGGTCTTTTTTGTATGAACAAAACAGGGTTTTTTTCCCTTTAAAATACCTTCATTTTTCCTCATGTTTGTGACCATATATAAGAACAAGCCACAGTTAACTGAGCTGGGTGGAAACAGCAAGAACTAATATTTGTTTGGTGTGCTGCTGCAGCCTTACTGTAAGCCACTCATCCACTTGTGTCCCACATGAGAAATGTCACCTTCTGAGTAACATGCCAGACCCACTTGCAAAACCACCCTGTCACACAGTGTATTGCCATCCCATTCTCACAAAGCAGATTCTCCCTTGACAAATCAGTCAGCTGCAAAGTCTGTCATTTAAACAGATCTAGTCAGCTGAGAAGAGTGGTATTAGATAATAGAAGGTGCAGTGCCTCCACAGTTCTTACCCTATTCATTGCTAAGGACACCATCCCAACAATGCATCTTTTATCAGACACAAGGGATTCCCTAGAATAATTCCTGTGACAGGTTGTATGGAGAAAATGTGTGCGAGTAGCCGAGACACACCATCTGCTCTCTGATAATCCTGTGAATGACAGCCTTGTCAGATTGTGTGTATATGTGTCATTATGAGCACCCCCTCAGGAGGCAGGCACTCTCTCTAAATGTGTACTTTCATCAGTTGTGTTTTACCTTACCACTCCTTTCCTACTTTTTAGAATATAAATCTTGCCCTCAATGAGACTGATTGCCAATTAAGAAACCAGGAAACATATGGCTCAAATCACATTTCACTTTATTGGAAATGTTTGAACACTGCCAGCAAATACTAATGCATCTACAAATATGTGCATATGCCCTCTTAAATCTCCCAGGACGTTAATTACCAATGTTTCAATCTCTCTGAGAGTTAAATAGACATTGAATTGTCAGTGAATTAGAACCGTTTGTCGAATTTCTACTTTAAGGCTTTAGACAAGGTACAAAGGACACCATCTTGGGTTCTTGTGCACACAGATGTTTTAGGAAAAAATATTTTTTTAAAAAAAATAGGAAAAACAAGGAGTTAGACATCTGAAGAGTTGAACAGGTTTACTGTGGCATGAGGTTTCATATGAAATACATCATGTACTTCACTGAATGTGAGCTGTGCATGGCAAAGATGTCAACTTTAGATTGGAGTTGAATGAAAATCTTTCCTACCACCTCCAACCTGCCAAACAATTTGAGTCAGAGAACATGTCAGCAATATTTCTAGAAGTGAGTTTTGTTAAAAGTTCATTGGCTGGGCCACCAAAATGCTGCAAAGAACATGTGATATTAGGGACTCCATTTTTGCCCCCTCCCCATGCCCACAAATCCCTATATGTGCTGAAGATTATAGTATGAAATGTGACAGGACCAGTTGAAAAGGAAGAGGCAAAGTTGTTTTGCTGCAGACCAAATAGCCTACAACCTATACCAACCAACCTTGTTCTTTGGACAAGCATATCACTCACTGGTGATGAATGGCAGCAACCATTTCCCTACTTTTTTTAATGTTTTGTTTTACATTTTTTCCAGCTATATAAGCCATGAGGTTCTATTGGAAACTAGAGGTTGAGAGCTGCCATTTTTTTCTTAACAAGGGAAATCAGGGGGCAATGTTAGCCAGCAGCTGCTGTCTCCTTCACAGATGTGCGTAAAGATTGTCACCAATAGTAAGTCCCTATACTGCCTTTAAGAAACAACTCCTGAATTTCAGGGGCCATTTTTGTCCATACCTTAAACATGAAACTGCTTGTAAATAGGTTAATTGTTCACAGTTTGGCAGAGATGTGCAGTTGGTGGAGATTAGGGGCATGTTGGTGTGCTCATAGAGGCTCCTTTTCAGAGTTTGGTCAGGCCAGAGACCTGGGCCCTTTTCGCACGGGCCTTTGCTCGCGCGACAGCCCCGTGAGCCTCGCGGGAGTGGGAGCGTCGCTCCGCACGACGCACTCCCACTTCCGCCTGGCTCACGGGGCTGAAGCGGCACGAGCGCGGGTTTTTTGATTTTCGCGTCCAAGCGTCCCACCCGCACTTACCTTTTGTGCGGAGCCTCCGGGAGCCGGCTGGGTCGTGCTTCCTTCCCTCCGCCCCTGCGGAAGGAAGAGGTGGGGTGGGGAGCTAGCGTGATGGACGTGACGCCTGCTTCGCGTGCGCATGCACGCGTGGGGGGGATCCGGTGTGTGGGGGGGGGAATCCAGCGCGCGCGGGGGGGAGGAATCCGGCGCGCGCGCGGGGGGAATCCGGCGCGAGGTCTCCTGCTTCGCACGGGGGGAGGGCGGCTTGCGCGGCAAGCCTCCTTCGGTGCCGCTTCCCCGCTCGTTCCTTCGCCTGCGGAAGGAAGGAGGGGGAAGCGGCAGCCTCCCGGAGGAGCCTTCTTGCGCTTGCCAGCCTCCCCCGCTTGCGCTAGAAGCCTCAGTGCGAAAAGGGCCCTGCATTCTAGCTTCTAGGGCTATAGGACCTATGTTTAGGAAATGGCTGGATTTTTACAGTCAACAATTGGCAGAATTGTGAGGTGTTGGAATGGGTGGTGCTTGGAAGACCATTCTCCACAATTTATGGTTAGAGAGAACAGTGAAGGTGTTGCTTTTTTTGTTTTACATAGGCCATTTCAACCCTAGAGGCCATTAGTGTGATGTATCATTACAACAGAGGCCTTACCATTCGTGTGATGTTGTCAGGTTGGGAATGCTGTTTTCAGTACCCTTCTACCTTCAGTGGATGGGTAGTGATATTGACACCAATGTTCCTTCTGCACCACAGCATCCTTGGCCACTCCCTGTCCCCACCTTCATGCCACCCCACTGCCCCTCATTGGTCAGTTTTTTTCTCCTTTGGAAGCTGTACTAAACACAGCAGTAAACTATTGCATTTTCATACTATAATGCCTAAAAATCTATTTTAAAAATAAAAAGTTTAACTCAAAGGAGAACTTTCAAATAAACACAGAGAGATGATAGACTTTGAACTGACCATGCCAAGGGAGTCACTGAGGGACGGACAAGCTGAGCACAACCACAGCCCACCCACTGCTGAATTCACCATGACTGGAAGTACTATCAGGCCCTATTACAGTACTGTACTGAGATGGCTGACGGGATTGAAGTACTAATAGAGGCTCTTAATGGATTTTTTCTGGAAATAGAATATGGTGGTCTTACAACGCTTGGGGATGGGATAGAAGCTGGATAGTGACAATGTCATAATCTAGCACAGCTCTTGACCTGGAAACAATCCACTGCTATGGCAGTATAGCAACGTCGTGAAGAAATGGCATAATGTTGAAAATTGGTTCACATCTAATTCTATTAATGTGTATTACAGGCTATGCTAGTAGGACACAGAGACTTGCTTGGGCTCATATACTCCTGCTACACATAAAATATTTGATCTGAACTAAGGATGACACAAGTAATTGTTTTATGAAGTCTCATTCCCATTATCCATCAGCATCTTAAAAGTGATAGATGGATTCCTAAGAACAACTTATTTGCATGCACAGACATATGGGTCCCTCTGTATTAACGTGGTATTCACACTACTATGATCTGTACTGTTTGTCCCTTGTGTGGCTCTCTCTGTCTTCCTTTGCCCATATATGCAGCCTCTTATTTTCTAAAGCATGAGGGAACAATGACATAGTGTTAGTCATGTCTGATACACATCAGTAGCTCTAAACAAGGCTCAAAGTAGTCTGAAACATGATCCAGAGTTACAACCTATCTGGATGTCTCCTACAATGTCTTCTTGTGACACATCAGACAATTTGTGGTGAAATAAACACCCAAGAGCCTGGACTGGTAGAAAAGTGACCTCTTTTTTTGTTACAATATAATAAGATGAATAGACTTGAATAAGAGGGAGAGAACAAAAGTCAAATGTCATCGCTCTAGTATTAGTATAGTCAGGCTGAGCCACATTGTGTGGTAAGGAAGTCCTCACTGTCCCACTGCCTCCATCCATTACATTCCAGCTATAGGAGGCATTGGTTGAAAAGGCCCAGACATACCAAACCGCAGGGTGCTGCAAATATAGAGATCTTATTAATGTGAATTGGATGACCTGAGAAAGCAGACAGAATTTCCACCACTTTACCTCACCATCCTGTATTCTAGCCTTCCTCAACCTGGCGCCCATCAGAGGTATTACAGTACAATTCCTATTCAACAGCACAAGCCTAAGCTTTCAGCTCATCTGGATACTTGTTGAGCAAAAGAGGCCTTGTCTCTCTGAAATAGTGCAAATTTATTCTAAAATAATGCTCTGAATTTGAGATAAAAGCTTTACATTATAAATGTACAAAGCATCCCTCCAGAGATTATAATAAATCTCCCTTCAAATACCACTCTGATGTATAATGTATAACACAAAAGAACAGATACACTTTAGATGAAATAGGCACTTCTCATGGTACTATCTTTATAATCTTTCCTAGCCCTTCAAAATGTGAATGGCCAGCTCTCAATCACATGCAGACTAAGGTGCAAGTACTACACTTGACTTTTTCACTTTTAATTTAATGGCAGGCCTTAAGAATGGGGCGAGAGAAACAATCCTGTTTCTGAGCACAATGACTACATTCCTTTCATGGTGAAGAAGTCATCCCTTTATGTGAAAAGTTCATGTACTGCCATTCCCCTCAAAATGTCATGGATACATTTTTAAAATGTGTTGAAAGGAGAAGAGAGCAAAAGGCACAAAAAAAGAAAAAGATACCAATGGTTATCTTAAAATATTTTAATCAGAAAATCATTTATATGCACTGAAGTAGCTTTTACTATTGTTCGAAAGAGAGGTAATCAAACACTGCATAAATGAAATAAATGATACACATTCTCATACACACACACACACACACACACAGTTTCAGAAATTTCAGAATACATCATTTGAGGTACATTGATGACAGCTTTCTTTCTTTCTTTTCTGGAATCAAACATGATTAGTTTCATGAACATGTTTCCATGGCACAGTGGATTGGGCATGACACAACAGTTGCTATATACAATGGCACTGTCTTAGCAGAAGATGAAACATTTTCTATTCTTTTTCAGAGGCCACCCAAACTGAACAACCAATCTACATTTCATGCTGGAAAAAAGTGTTGGTGTACAGTATTCTGTGGAAGTTAGAGGTGGTGATGTCTAGCACAGTCAGTAGAAAGATGTTTTGTTGTATTAATAATACCCATAGAGGAAATGAAGGTAAGGGAGCTGTGATAAGGTAGGAGAAAGACATAAGGAGTGGAGTGGGGGTGGGGGAATAGATGGACACCTCTGAGGAAAGTAGAAGACCAGTTTGTTTTCTGAGGTTAACTCCTGGAGTTTTTACTCCCAGCATTCTGACCAGCATAAAACTATAAGGTGGAATGTCAACTGCAATGGGGGCAATTTTCATTTTTGCACCACCACATACCCTGGCTTGAGTTGAAATCCAACCTGAAAGAAACCAGGGTGGATTTTTGGATTTTGATGGGGCAGGGTGGATTTTTTTTCCAGCCAAATGCATGGATTCAGGGTTCTGATGTATTCTTAAAGTTATGAATGCCTCAGGTAGATTTTTTTTTTTAAGCAGTTACTGTGGGTCAATTTTTTGTCCACTTTTTGGATGGGGAGTTGCAGCCCTTAGGAAAATATGGAGCACTGCCACAGACTTGAGACTGTGGATTTTGGCCTATAGATAACCTGGTATAGGGCAAAGTGAACATTCCTTCACCCAAGTCTTGTAGATCAAGAAATCAGCTAAATGCCGAAGTCACCATATCAAATTAGATAAACCCAGCTATCTTTTCTTTTGCCTTTCTCCTCCCTGTGTATTGCAAAGATGGGTCTGAATTTCATTTCCGTTCATTTTTCAAATTAGGAAAATTTACAGAAGTCTTCATATAAGGGGTTGGAAATGATTTCATTGTAAATTTTGAATGTTGTGGGAAAACTAAAAGAAAAAATAGATTTACACATCCAGGAACAGGGCTTTGCGTGCCCAACTCCTAAAATTTTGTTAGCAGAATCCCCATTTATTATCTGTGTTACTGTTGAACAGGGTCCAATCCATTCTGGAAATAGTTGCACCTATTGAATTTGCCCAGTGCAGTGGATAATAATTTCATTTCAATGTTGATAAGAATTTTCTAAAAATTGTCAATTTATTTATATCTGAGATGGAAAGAACTTGGAATTAAAAGAAAATCTAAATAAGGAAGAAATGTGAATGAACAGATTCATTCAACCCTGTCTTGGTTACTGTTCAGCAACATAGTTAATATATTGCTTGGTAATAAACTTTGCTGGAACCCCATAAATCATCTCCCACTATCAACTCCTTTGTGGACTGAATCTAACATTTTTGGAAATCCTTCTGAGGTTTTGGAGAGCCTCCTGATTTGCTTCAAGATCTCATGAGGTGAACTATTCCAGCATGGGTAGGGTTTGGTATAGCAAGCTCCAGGTTATCGTCCAATGAATATTGACTCAGTAAGAATGTGACGTTAACTGTGACATTAAACACCTTCTCCTAGAGATTCTGTGAAGGCAATTAAAACCCTCAGACTTACAGTCACTACCCTATCACTACCAATCGTATCAGTGGATGGGGGAAAAACACAGACATGCAAACATAAGCATACACACATCCACACAAGTCTACTGGCCATGTTACTTTAGTTTTAGATTCCACTGTATTTAATTGACAGCACTGAGATGAGAAATGCACAGGTTTGAATTCTTCTGAAACGTTACTAGAATAGCCCCATTGGACCAACAGCTTTGTATGTGAACTTGTAATCCAACAATTGATTCAATGGATGTACTTTTTCTTGAAACTAACCAAGAGAATTTAAGCTGTGGTATAAAGTCAAGAGGAAGTCTGGGCATGAGATACTTTTCTCAGGTTGATTTTTACCGGTAAATACATTCTGCATTCTTCTTCACCCACCACTCCCCATGATCGGTTCATGCTCTAAGAAAGCCCAAGAGATCATGACAAGGTAGATCTGATTTCACAATTGAGATTATAGCTTTTATTTATGGAACATCCTACTTTAAATAATCTATTATGAGAATAATATAGACTCATAGGCTGGTAAAACACTTGTGAGATACTAAAAAGTTTTTAGTAGTGAGATGAAATTGTTTTGGGTGAGATGTGCTATTGATCTAGTGCAAGATAAGAGAGCTTCATGTGTGTTTTCCCCTTCAGGTTAAAACAAACAAACAGACAAAAACAAAAACACATCTTCCAGTTTCAAAAAGTCAGATCACAGGGAAGATTCTGAAGTGACTATTGTGGTCACTTCAAACAGAATGTCCTGTGGCTGGTTAAATGTTAAGTGATTAGAAGAACTGGAGTTATGCAGTCCTGACCTGATGGCACCTACAACTAAATTTTAGTTGGTATCAAAGTGTAATTTTAAACTCATTTATTCTCTAAATGAAGTATTAATTCAGGTTGCCAGCAGGTGCTTCATCTAATTGACAGGCACTGAAGTTTGGGAGGGCATTTAAAAAAATGCTTTTGATGGGATTTTCATGTCTGGCTGAGTCTTTAAATGCATTATTTGAAGACTGATTTCAACGGATTGTAATTGATTTTTCTTTTTAGATCACTGATGTAATCTAAACCACAAGAAAATGGAGTAAATAAAGAGGCACTTTTTAATGAGTGCAAATCCCAACTCTTGTCAAAATGTATTGATGGTCCACATTTGCTTATTTTTGTTAATTGTAAACCAGTCGACTTCAGCTTATAGTGGTTGGCCCTATTAATGAGACAGCTTCAAGTCAGCTTCAAGTCAACTGCTCAGGTCTTGCAAATTTATCAGTATGGATTCCTTGATTGAATCTATTTGTTATGTGGTCTTCCTCTTTTCCTACTGCCTCCCATGTTAACAAGCGTTATTGCCTTTTCTTGTGAGTCATGTCTTCTCATGATATGTCGAAAGGATAACAGTCTCAGCTTAGTCATTTAGGCTTCTAGGAAAAGTTCAGGTTTGAATTGCTTTTGGGTCCATTCATTTGTCTTTTTGGAAATCCATGGTATCCACAGAACTCAACTTCCTATCACATTTCAAATAAGATGAATCCCTTCTTATCTATCAGCTTTGTTCACTGTCCAGCTTTCACATGTATACATTGAAATTGGAAATATGATGACATGAACATCTTGACTTCAGTGTTCAACACCTGAGAATCTTGTTTAGTTCCTTCATAACTGCTCTTCCAAGTCCTAATCTTCTTCTGATTTCTTATGGTCATCCATTTGACTGGGGAGGGGAGAAGATTCCATATTTACCAGCTTTTGAAGAGAATGGTGGATGTGTATCACATGTATGTAAGTGCCACTGCACTGTTTTGAATAATGTTGTTGCTTTTATTTTTCCACTGACACACCACTGATTCATTTGAAACATTGTCTGAAATGTCTCCTATTTTCAGCTACATAGTATGACCTTCCAAACTAGTCACAAACAACACTGATTTTTCAGTAGGAATTCATTGCACAATTATGTCCCCACATCCAAAGGAAAAAAGAACAAATGTTTTCCTCAAGTATAATTATTTTCTCCCTTACATAGTATGCAAGACAATGTCTCCCCTTCTCTTTGTTCTACATATTAAAATGATAGAGGAACTATTGAGTTAACTTACTGCTCTAATATAATGTACAGTGCAGTGTATTGCATTTCATTAAAATACACACACTATCTTCTCCAAAAGGCAGTTATTGAAAGATGCATGAAAATGTAATCAACATCAATAAAACCTTCTTGCTAAATCCATAAAGAATAGGATTATGAAAATGGTGGAATGGTCAACGGACTGGGTACATTCAGTCTCTGGTCTCCCTGTTAATTCTTTTTCTTCTTTCCAACCTCTGTAAACATAGAAAGGATAAATATGGGTAAAAACCTATTACATGTAGAGAATTACTCTCACAATACTGAGGATTTTTTTTATTAATTAGTTGTACAAAAGTATTTTTTTACAAAAAAAAAAAAAATCACAAGATGAAAGTTTAGTTTTGCACCATAGTAAGAGAAGCATTTTGTTTTTGCAGATAGTATGATCCAGATATGTTGAAAAGATGGCTAAACTACTACAAATTTTACTGTAAATTAGCAGTGCTGTATGCAAATTACTGAAAGCATAACAAAACAAGGATGGACAATTTACTGTAGATCTGATCCATGATGATTTGTCATGTAATCACACATAAGTGTATGCCATCCAATTTTTGCATCAGGAAAAACAAAGATATTTTTTTAAAAATAATATCCATCTGTTTTTATATGTGGTTATACAACACATTTCTTAGCATATGGATTTTTTTTTATATAACATTCCTAGCAGAGCTGAGAATGTTGTTCCTAAATTTGAACAAGTGTGCATCCTGAAGGATAACTGTGTTTTTTCTCTGCATATTAATCACGGAAGTAACATTCACATAAAATGAAACTCTAAATAGTGATATTGGATTTTATGTATATCAAGAAATCTTAGAACCTGAAAAGTATATTTATTAAAAAGTGGGGCTAATTCAATGGGAGAGGTGACATTGCAAACATATTTTTCATCTGTGAAGTATTTCTAACGTTTTAAACTTTGGTGTGCGTGCATGTGTGTGCTCCGAAGGCTCCGAAGGCTATTAAACATATTTGGTCCATTGGAAGATGAAATCCCATTACCTCAGGTGGCAATATTCTACAACCAGCCTATCCCCAAAAGTATCTTCACTGCCTCAATGAGTGAAAGGATGTTAAAAAAAGGTCAGCGTTCAGGACATCAGATTTCCCCACATTTCAGCTCCACCATTGGCCCCTTTTGTGCTGGAAGCATACACCATACAACACATGCCTGAATTATTTTCAAGTACTATCATTTGATTCTGTTTCTTTTTCTTTTTTGCCTGTAGGAAATGATGAAATGTAATCCACACTAAAACATAATTTGTCAAGAAGAAACACCTGTTGTTTTGTTCTGCACAGTCTCTCTCTTTCTCTGCACATATATCCTTCCCTACATACACCTCATATTCAGGTGTTCCACTGGAATGTCTAGTTAATCCCTGCTCCACTTTCTCTGTTTCCAGTTCCATCACGTTCTTTGCATGAAGATATGAAGAATAGGCCCTCCTCCCTTTGTGGAGACACTTCAAATAATCTGGAAGCCTATTTTTATCCCCCATGATTCTAAATCACATGGAAGCCTCACAGTTTTAAATTTTTTCTTCTTCAGCCTGTCCCCTTTGCTCATGGAAGGGAATGAAAATGACAACAAAAGGGGACAAGGCTACCACGCTCATGGTCCTCTTATGTTGAATAAACACTCCAAAAGAAAACCTGGATGGGATATTCACATCAGCACTCATCTGTAATGAATTTGGTTTCCATTTTTTTAATATATTAGAAAATATAAGTTTGTATATGCAGATATTTTTCACATATGATACAATGAGCGTGTAAATGACTGTTTCCCACTCTAGGTTCAGCAATTCCATTTCAAATAACCACATTTTAAAGTGTTGTAATATTGGCCCTTTCCACATGAGGTGAGTGAATCAATCCGTGCCATTACTTACTGGCTCTTCTTGGGTCCAAAGTAACGCAGACTGTCCCTTGAACCCTTCTGCAGGGCTCCTCCATTGGTGCATGGAGAACCGGAGCAGTGCGAGGTCTGTAGATCCACACTGCTGCAGCTCAAAATGGCGGCTTCCGGTGTCTTCATGGAAGTAGACCAACCGTTGATGCTGGCCACACCCACAGCCCACCCTCTACTGATCGCAGGCTCTCATTGGTGCGAGCCTGCACATCTGCACAGGTAAATAGGAATGCAATGGCGTGTTCCAGAAAATGTAAAGATCAGAATTTTCCAGTCTTTACTTAGCGCGATGGAGGACCACTTGGGGGCGGGTTGGATTGGACCAGGGTGCGGAACTAAGTTAAATAATCTGCACCTAGTTTGATCCAAGGTGCGGATGACCTCCGTGCCAGGACAGCTTGGCCCATTTTACCTGCCTCGTGCAGAAAGAGCCTATATATTGATGACGACACATTCCCTGTTGTGCAAAACCAGTGCTGAAGTATTCATTCCACTTATCTTTTTACAAAGTTGACAGTAGTTTTTACTAAACAAACAAAATAAAACAAAACAAACAAACAAAATGCTGTCCCCTGTGGCAAGTCTCTACTTATTGCATTATATGCTGTTGAAACATTACACTACGGGCACTGGAATACATCCTGCAGTATTATTATATAAAGTATAGAAATTTATCATAGAGATGCTTTCTTATGATGAAGTTAAGCCTATAATCTGGAGGTGTGGAAAAAAACTGAAATGACTTTCATTAAAAAAACTGTTTTTGAAAAATGTGTATTTTTGTTGTTGTTGTTGTTATTTGTTATGTTCCAACTTTTTGTTGTGTTCCAACAATTTCCAACTTACGGTGAACCCAAGCCAAATTTATCATGGGGTTTACTTAGGAAGATTTGTTCAGAGGGGGTTTGTTTTTGTCAGAGATGGTTTGACCAAACCTCTAGAAAATACTTTCTAAAGTTAGTGTAAAGGCCATGTTGCTTTAATTGCTTTAACTGTTAAGTGCACCTGGGGAAAGGAATGTGACTCAACCTGAGTTTGTGCTGAGTCAGGCTGATGAGCACCAGGTGCAGACGATACAAGGGCTGGCCAGGATTGGCTAGGTGTCTGTATAAAGGAAGCACAATCCCAGTCAACACTACACACATTGCCTGAAGTGTGTGTCTGCTGGGGGTTCTGCTGGAGGGAGCAAGCTTGATATGCTGGATTGCCATCTGGACTTTGTAAATATTGTATATATGTTGTAACAAAGAATAAAGAGCCTCCATATTGGAAGATTGCAACTTGGAATTGGTGAATGTTACTGGGTTAGTGCTTGTGCTACTAATGGTGTTCTCTGCTGCTAGGTATGCTTCCATAGTTGTACATAGCTATCTCTGTTAATCTATAAGAAGTTTTTTCTTGACTGGCTATTTTTGCCTTTCCCTTTTTTTGTTTTTGGAGGACAGTTTTTGCCTTTGTCTGAGGCTGAGAAGCCATCTAATGGATTTCCATGTCTGAACTGGGATTCAAACTCTGGTCTCCAGAGTCACAGCCCAATGCTGAAGCTACTACACCACACTGGCTCTCATTTGACAAACCTGCTGTTTAGATTAACTATTCATCTTTGAAAAAAACAATGAGTTATCAAGAAATCTGTCTCATTTGTTGGGAGTTTTTTTAACACACACATTGAAACAAAAACCCAAAACATTGTGAATGCTGTCCATTTTCATCTGTGTATATAACATAACTGCACTGATTATAAAAGGGAACACAGATGAAAATAATATATCATAACTTACATTGGTATTGATCTGCAAAACATCTTTCTGTTTTTAGCAATTTGCAGTTTCTGCACAAAGATATTTGCAGAGAGAGACAAGAAAAGAGGGCAGCCACAAAGGCTTGATTGAACTGGGGCCACAGTTTATTTAATCCTATAAGAACAATGAGCAGAGGGGAACTGATTTGCAACCTAGTCCAAGGTGAAGATCTAAAACCTGTCACATTAAGGTGAATATTCCTTGCCTAATAAAGGTAGAAAGCAACTCCTCCACAGCTCTCCCTGAGCCACACCATAAATTGCAGAGGATGGTCTTTCAACAAGCACCCCTCTCAGCATCTCACAATGCTGGGTGGCTGCCAATGGTTGACAATAACAGTTCAGTCATTTCCTGCACACTGGTTCCATAGCCCTAGAATCTAGAGTTCAGATCTCTGGCCTGGCTAAACTCAGGAAAAGAGCCTCCAGAAATACACCAATATTTCCATAATCTCCACCAACTGTACATCCCTGACAAAGTGTGACCAATTAATCTCTGTACAAGCAGAACAGCTTGTTCTAAACCAATACAAGTGAAAGCCAACTGCTGATTAACTAATACAGAGTAGTAAAACAAAACAAAACAAATAAAAATGTATAGCACAAATGAGCCAAAAATTCCTATTTGGCTTCCTAGAACAACCAGCTCACTTTGCACAGCATTGGAGTAGATGGGTGGGAGAGAGGATTGCTGCTGGAAAGAAAGAGCCCTGAGTAGGGAGATGACAAGACCTAAATATTCTTGACTCTCCTTTTCGTGTGTTGTGTACCAGTATGTGAAGCCCTTCTGGATCTCTCTCCCTCCCTGCCTTCTCTGCAAATGGCATGCCCAAATCAGAGTGCAGCTCTGGCCAGGGAACAGAAATGTATATGTAAAGCACACATGCAAAAGAAACTAGAAAGTCTTTAAACATGTATTTTTTCTTTGTTTCCCAGCTTCATCTGATAAATAATGGATGCTTCCTACATTTTGCTCATCTGATTTTTCCTTGGACTTTGGGATGTTCAGTTAGATAGATATCCTTCCAAAGAATACTATTTATTGGTAGTGAATATACAGTGCTGAACTAAAAGAATGAATAGTCTGCTTCTATGTTGGACATTTGGTAAGTTCAAGTGGAACCAACACATACAAATAGTTCCAGTTTCCACACTTCCTCCTCCCCCTTCTCCTTTCAGTTTATGCAAACATTGCTCATGGATATCACTCTTATTTCTTTCTGTTCTTTACTATTGGTCCTCCTTCTACATTAACACATTGATTAAAGCACTGCAAAAAATAGATGAAAAAAAGTTGATATGACCATATCCACAATTGCCTCAACATTCTTTCCATGCATGTGTGAGCTCATCCATCTCCATCACTTCAGAAAGCTAACTCCTTGCTTGGGATGCCTGTCTTCACCATGAGTTGGGTCAACAGAGGCCACTGTAGCCCATTTGGGTAAATATAATGTTTTATTGGTTCTCAACTCATTTTTGCCACAGCTTATAGTGTCGCCAAGGTATTTTGGGGCAAAATGCACAATAGTACAGAACTTCAGTCAAGCCCTTTAGCCCGCTACCCTTCCCCAGTCTCTGTCAAAAGTGGGCATATTCAAGGAAATGAAAAGAAGAACAACAACTCCACCAAAAACTTTCCCTATTGTGTTCTTGCCCTCTGCCTTTGGGCTCACTCATTGAGATGACCTACTTTCTCCATTTTTCTTCCCACTTTGCTTTTACCTTTATACTCTCTTCCACTTGACCTCCATTCTCTTTCACCTATTTCTCTTTCCAGCCCTTTTCCCCCCTCTGCCCTGTCTTTGTCAAACTCCACCATTTTCATTTCTTCCTTCATTCTTCTCATCTTCCTCCGCATCCACCACCCCTGCCACTCCCCTTCCAGTCTTCCACATTTTCCTCCACTTCTCCTGCTGTGTCCACCTCTTCCTGTTCGTATTCTATCATTCTGCTGCTCCATTCTTCTTCTCTTTCCAAGTTTTATAACATCTCTGTTCTTTCTCCCATAGACTTGCCCCCTGTCTCATTCACATCCATTTCCACCAGCTACACCCCCTACTGTATCTCCTCCTTCTGTACTTCTCCAGGAATTGTGCTCAGAATCACTAGCTGGAAAGTTGGGCATGGTTGCTTCTGCTGATCCACTTATGGCCTCCTTGGTATTCCAGTAAGTTGGAAATGGTGTGGACGGTGACAGCATATACCCATTCCCTCCTCCTGGCCTATCACAGTTTTCCTTCCAATGTGCAACATGGAAATACACTTGGTTCCATCAAAATTGTCATTCCTCCCCTCTTACTGGTTGGGAGAACACTTTGCCACCCTTCCTTTTTGTGTGGGGAAGAATGGAAGCAAGTTGCTGCCTTTCTCCACCTTGGGTGAAGCAAATCAAAGAAATAATCAACTGTAAGGTGGGACCCATTTTTCTGCATTTCAGAGAATTCCTTTTCCTGTGCTCATCCTCCTATACATTTTAGGTTTCAGATAGGGCTTGCCTGTGACCTAATTTCTGGTAGGTATTTTAAGTAGGTACTTTTGAGGGGGCTATCATAATTACCCATTTATCACCCCTTCTTTTTGTCTGCTTCCTGCTATGTAGGTAGGTGTGTGGGGGGGTTGTTTTTGTTTTTTTGCTAATTTGGCTGTTTAAATCATTACTTAACTGTCATTATATCCATTACATCTCACTGAATCTGACTATCTGGTCTGTTATTTTATATTAATTATATTAATCAAACTATTTGGATCATTATTTAATTGAATTTGTCATACTGAATTTGGTTAATCCGCTTGTTAATTCATGTTAAGTAGCAAAGAGCAGGCCAGGGAAGGGTAGTCAGATTCCTTGATGAACACCTTAGGGGCATCTCTTGATGAAGGATTTGCATAAATGAGGTGGTCTCATGGCCATCTACTTAGAATTCAGTGCAGAAGCATATTACTGAGACCTGATAGGAGGACTATATCAAAATCTATCCAACCCTGCCTGACAACACTTTCCCCATGTTCCCATTTGGGATATGTCTAGGATAAGATAAGGATAAGACACAGTCATGTATTGCCTCATATATGCCTTTGAACTGAGATATGTACATATAAGCAATGGTCTTGGAATGTCTACAAGACCCAGCATGTTTGGAATTTCTGTTACTCACTAGTTCCCTTATTATAGCCATTTCCGCACAACACTCTTATAGTGTGATGATTCCACTTTCAACCTCTGGCCGGCCCCTCCCGGAACTGCAAACCCCAGGATTCCTTAGGAGGTTGAAAGTGGAATCATTGCGCTATAAGAGTGTCGTGTGGAAATGTTCATAGATCTGTTAAAGTAAAGCATTGTTTGAAAGCCACAGTATGTTTCTTCTCTTCATTCTTTAGTTAGGGATAATCTTGTGTGTGTGAATGCACATGGAAGTTATGCTTTACCAATGTGCAGGTCTCCAGGTATGTATTCCTAAAATCTCAATGAAACACGGTTGTAAGTCTGTCTTTATAACCCTTGTATCAGAATTACTTTTTGGGCCTTTTCACTGTTTTATTGATCCATATGTACTACCCTATGAAATTCATGGGGTTGCCACAAGTCAACAAGCAACTTGCAAGTACATAAACACTCATCACTAATGAGGTGAATGAAGGAGGAGTTGTACAAGTGTCAAAGGAACCAGCACTATAGCAAACTGCACCTGCTTCATTCGAAGAATTAGCTTTAGAAGCTTTCTACTTCAAACTAGAATTCAGGCAGATTATACCTTCAATTATACCTTCACTTTAGGAGGATTATACAAGATAGATATGCTTGTTGATCCAGAAAGTAAGGAAAGTGGGAAAATATTGTTCTTCTTTAGGGATGGAAAATAGATTTCACTTAACTGATATTTTTAACTCTTGCATATTCCTCTTACACATAAGGAATTAATACAAGTTCATTCTGCTAATATAAAAAGTCAGCCTTATACTGAAAGGAACGAACTATTCAAAACCAATGAATTTATCAGTTAGATTGGAAGCTTTCAAACCTATTTAGTTTTAGCAATGGATGGGAGAATAACTGGCTTCTGAATCTGTTCTTTTGGATATGACATGAACATCTGTTTGTGGAAACTATGTCATAAATAAAAGCTGTTGATTACGACAAGTTTCTTTCTTCCTTAGAGGGATATCAGTCACGAACTATAAAATGCATACATCTCATGTCTGTTTTGAAAAGTACATGCTCCACCTTTTTCAGCAAAATAGATGGATGCATCTGTCTGACACTAAGAATATAGGAAACTACTTTATGGCAGATCAGACTGTTTCTAGCTCAGTATTATCTACCCTGGAGCTCTCTACAGATAGCCTCTGAAAATTCTCTTCCCTATTGGGGCAGAGATATTGAGGGGAGGAAGACTTTAATTAAATTTATCATAGGGAAAGATTTACAGGGACAAAGATTTATGGGGACAGAGATAATTATTTGCAGTGGTGAACAAGTTATTTGATTTTTTTTTCTTGAAGTGTGGGAAAAGAACACACTCTCTCTCACACTCACACACTCTCTCTCACACACACACACACATACACACACCAATGCAAGTGGCAGTAGCAGCAGCAACAGTTGCCTGACAGCCATTTTGTACTCTCCACAGTAGTATGGAACTGATTTCTTTGTGTCAGATCTGTTTTGTCTTTTGAGAGTACCATATTTGTCCAGAAGATATGTATAGTTCAAAGAAAAGAGGAAAATAGAGGCTGAATATAATGCTTTTCTAGGAATTTAGTATTTGGGAATACCTATACAAACAGGCTTCATTTTCACCTTATAAACTAATATCTTAATCCATTGGATGCAAAGGAACTCAACTATTCCCTACGTGGAAGTTCGCACGGTGTTGTAGTTTGAGTGTTGGACTAGGTTTTAAGCTAGGGTTATTGTTTTTTATTATTATTTATTTGTATCCCGCCTCTCCATATGGATCGAGGCGGCGAACAACTTACAAATAGGTGACCTTGGGCAAGTCACACTGTCTCAGCCTTTTCTTTGCCATAAGTCAGAGTCAACTTGCAGGCACATAACAACAACAGTAAATAAGGGAGTTACCCTGTATATTGGGTGCTTTCCCAAATGCTCTGACACAATTCTCATAAGTTTATCTGTACATTTAATATACATTTGAATGTGTATTCTGAAAGGAGAAAACACACATCAGAACTCATTGAGTGGAAGATATCTGCAGAGTACTTAATTATTTAGAAGACCTACAACATGTGTTTTAATTAAATAATTTCAATAGTGTTTTATAAGCAAGAAGCAATATACAACTTCTGCAGTATTCCTCTGCAACCCATGACTGAACAGCCCTTAAACCTGTGGATAATGGATGGGGTTATTCTACATTCCAAGAGTTAAGTCAGAATTGACATGGGATGTCCTTTCTGGAAGAAGTTGGAGAAAGAAAATTACATGCAAACCATTCTTTCTCTGGAAGATGAATAAAGAAACAGAACAAAATGGAATGGCATTAATGGATAAAATTAAAGGGCAAAAACACGTGATGTGGTATGTACTGAAAATATATAGAGTCATATTCCTAAAAATTGTTCTATATTTAAAAATAATGGTATAGATTTATTGTCAGAATCACAATCCTGGTTTTTATCATGCAAGAAGGGCATGCTCATATTTCCGTAATCTTTACCACAGGATCATATTCATGTTTGGAGAATCTGTACTGTGTTTATTTTGTCTTAACAGTTGCCAAACAAAGCTATTTGCATTAATGTTATTTTATTCCACCAGATGTGTTTTGTTTTTTTGTTTTTTTGGAAAAGTCAATTAAGTCCAACATATTCTGATTGCATTTACAGGTATCTTGATACCTCTGCAACCTCAGTGAGCACACTTGGTTGTGACTCTCTGTCCTGATTTGTCATGTTGTGAATTATTGTATAATTAAGAATTATGTGTCATATGATTCTTCCTCTGTTGTATAAGGAACCCACTCTTATCTATTGAGGGCAGCGCCAGCTGTGATACAAATTAAGGATATTGCTCAGAAGTTTCAAGTTTCCAGTACTGTGATTCTGTTGTCAGAGAATAGTTATACAACAATAGTTATTTTTCTACATGATATATTCCATTATGTTCTTCTGCTTTCTTTTCTGTTTATGTCCTTAGCTTAACATTATCCCTAGTTACTGGTTCCCATCTCCTGCCTCCTCTTAGGCCATTTCCACATTACACTGTTATAGTGCTATTGTTCCACTTTCAACATCCTATGGAATCCTGGTGTTTGCAGTTTAGGGAGAGGAATTTAGAATTCTCAGTCAGAGAGCTCTTTGGCCTCAGTAAGCTAGAAACCCCAGACATCCACAGGATGATGAAAGTGGAATAATAGCTCTATAACAGCGTAGTGTGGAAATGACCTAAGTCTATGATGCTCACCCTTGTTCCCTTGCTTGGAATGACAAGAATATTTGATATTTTTAATTTCCCCGCTGAAAAATTGGGAAAACTGATCAGGAAGAATAACACAAAGGCAAACAAGTTGCACAGTCTCTATCCAGTCTTCATACATCCCAATGTATTTTAGTAAATTATTCTGCACAGGAATATATTTGATTTTTGTGCAAAATTGGTGGGTCTTTGTACAAAAGCAAGTATTGGTCACAAAGACACTGTTTCCAGATTTACATATTCTACAGAAAACAGCATGTGTTTTTTTTTTCTTGAAAGTTTCATTTTCCGAACAAAAATGTACAAAAAGTATGTGTATTTCTAGAAACACTATTTGCATGAATAACACACTTTTGGCTTATCTCCACCTCAGTTTTGACACACACACACACACACACACACATGTACATTTGTGTTCTCTCAGACACAGGCATATTAGGTGTATGCCAGCATGGAATCATTTCCTTAAACACTATGGGTTGTTCGAATATCAGGTGAGAACTCTCCAGAAATATTTACTTTCTCCTGCAGCATGGAAAAAACTGTGAGGATTATTTGTCTTCACATGGAAAGACAAAATAGTCAAAGACTAACATCCCTACACACCTTTGCCTAAATCCTGAACAATTTGAGAAGCCCAGCATTGAGACTTAAAGCAAATACATCAGCCAAGTCCATACAAAGATGAAACAAATGAACTGCATTTACAGTAGGATTTAAATTTTTCAGAGTGAGCCAAGTGGATACAAAAGGTCAAGAAGGATATTATCTGCCACAATAGCAGCTTTCGGCATATTTATCGGTCTGTACAATAGACCTTCTTTTGATGATATGGATTTCAACTAAATTCAGCCATTTTATTATATAATAGACTTCGCTTTTTTCTTTTTTCTTTTTTGTTACTTAGATTCTGAAGAGCTTTTTTATTGTATTAGTACTATATTTGGTAGAATGTTATTTCTCCCATTTGGAATGTTGATATGCAAAACTAGTTTTTAGATATGTCACTTGATGAGATGAATGTGTAAAATAGTTACAGGTGAATTTTCTTGCTTTCTTTCATAATCCTGCACAGCTCATTCTCTCTTTCTGTCTGTATATATCTGTGACAATAGCCTTGACAAACTGTAGGTAAAGCAGCAAACATCATGTATGGGTAGGGCTGCTCATATATAAATTCAGCAGAAATTCTCAACAAATAGGCAGTACCACCCCTTTTGGCTACTGTGATTGTGGCAATTGCACTGGAATATTTGCTTCCCACATTATATTTGTCTGAGTACTTATGTATGTATGAGCACAACAAGAAATAGGACAGAGTGCTTCACTAGTTTAAGGAGACTTACTTTTTTTCAGCATCATGTCATTAAAGTGAGCACCTGCAACAAGATGTTGAAGTGTATTTCAATACCCTGTGAAATCTACTGATCAAGATGCAGAGCCAATCTGGAACAGGTATTTTAAGGAAGCATCTTGGAGTTACAACTGATCTTTTCTTTCCTTCTTTTTTTTTTACCCCCACACGACTGACATCATTTCCTATACTTTTATAAATGGATAAAGGGTTCAGACTTGGAAATAGTTTCTAAACCTGAGCTCAAATATGTTATTGTTGTTAATGTTTTTTTTACCTCTCCAGTGCATTTCTTAGCTGTCCTCAACATGTTGAAATTTCAATAGTTGACCGATTACATTTATTGCTGTATTGAAGTTTGTTTGTTTGTTTGTAGGGGGATAATCTTTACTTTATCATGGAGGAAAGATTTTCACATCATGACATAAGCTTCTCCCTGATTTCCAGTGTTTACCTCCATGAACAATGGAAATCAGTAGTGGTTCAAGCAGGTGTGTTTATTCTCCCCACTTTTTGGCCCTTTCCTCACTTTACCTTTTTTTTTTTTTTTTTTGGTGCGAGGATCACGCGAGCAGCCTCCAGTGAGAGGCTCTCGCATCCCTGCTGCTTCAGCTCTGCACGAGCTGCCTGCTCCCAAACAGGCAGTGTGAGAGCCCCTCCTCTTCCTTCCTTCCTTCCTTCCTTCCTTCCTTCCTTCCTGGCTGTGCTGGGACAGTAAGCACAACTGCCATGGCTCCAGAGGCTCTGCATGCACGGCAAGTGCACGTGAGGCCCCTGAGCAATGCACAATCATGCACCATTTTCAGGTCAAAGCAAAAAATGAAAAAGTGCGAGAGCAGCACCTGCCCTACCTAGGAGCATCACGTGATTGTGAGTACATCATGCAGATCACTCCTCACAATCGTGCGACACTCCAGGAGCCCTTTCTCATGCCATGCAAAAAGGGCTTTTGTTTTCTGTAAGTAAATATGATCTTTTTAGTAAATATTTTTAATTTCTATGGAAATATCAAATGGAAGCTCCCTAAGTACCATATGTTTATGGCCTTTTTTCTTCCAAGCTTGTGAAAAAGTAACCATTTATATTAGACATTAAAAGGAATAGTAGCCACCTGTGATACACCTATATCCTCAACAGGAGCATTCTCAAGGATCCAACCAGTGTTGTGAAAATTAGTGGATGACTGTCTTTCTTTTGTCAGCATTTTGTTGTTATATCGCTATTGGTGGTATGCCATATTATGATGCATATTTTCCAAACCTGAGTGAACTATGTTTCTCTGAGACAGTATAAGTTTCCAGGTGTTAAACATTATCTTCTGTGTTATTTTAATTTATTTTATTAATTTTGTTAGAACTATTTTCTAACATGTAAAGAACTTAACTGGCCCCAAGAATATAGACAGATACTTAACTCACCATCTGGACAATGAGTGGCTCTTTTAAACAAAATTCAGCTGTTTCTAACATGAAACAACAAATAAGACAGTACTGCAAAAGTGTTATAAGCTACAACAGCCCTAAACTGGATGTCTGGACTTCAGCCAAGAAATCAGGGATTTCTGTTGCACCATGCAATGGACCACACTATATCTGTTGTGTTCCCTTTTTTGGTCATATAATGGCATGCATCTTTGTGTACCTCTGAAAGAGATGAAAGTATCTAGAAGTATTTAGACCTTCTTCTTATTATTATTATTTGATTGTACCTACTTATTCACACATTACATCCAGTCTCCTTCTTAAAATATGCCAGGATTCCCTTTTATCCCTCCCCCTTTCTTGTGTCCTTCCCTTTGCCTCTCCCACTAATCATATTTATGCAGTTTAGGGAGAGATATTTAGAATTCTCAGCCAGAGAGTTAAAAAACAATCTCAGACTTCCACAGAATGTTGAAAATAAAATAATAGCACTATAACAGTGCAGTGCAGAAAGGCCATTTCGTTTCAATGCTAGCATTATTTTTCCTTAGCTTGGGTTTACTAGTAGTGACCATCTTATCTAGTTCTATGAATGTAGATAAACACAAGGCAAATGCAGATACATTTAACACTGGAGAATACTGTGTTAACTTCACCTGACCTAGGGAGTGGAAAAGAAAAGTCCTTGGTAATGCTGGGAGATTTAGGAAATAATCTGAGATGGTGTAAACATCTCCAAAACAAAACTTAGGTACAAAACCTGAGACTTCCAGGTTTCTTTTTTTATCCAGCTGGACTCAGCCTTTGCTTGTTTGTTTGCTTGTTTGTGTTTAAGCTAACAATAGTAGTCAATACCATATGAAGTTTTGGTGACAGCTGATAAGCTCATGCACTTTTTTATTGGTTGTATGAATAGCATTTTAGAATGCATAATATCTTCTCCAGCAAATTTCCTGGTTCTCTTCCTCAGCACAGTCTTGTCACAGATTCCTATTTTTGCATATGTTTTTCATAGTTCTTAAAGGAAAAAGAACTATCAAGAATGTTGTGTCCAGTTTTTATTTTTGGCTTCATGATTCTTCCCACTTGACTTTTGCTTATTCATTTCTACCCCTCCTCAACTTTTTTTAAATGCTGTTGGTAGGTTTTAGTCCCTGACCCCTCCTTTTTTTTTTTTTTGCTTAGATCATCTTGTGTGGTCTGTTTGTACAAGCTTTCCAGCTTTATTTTGCATGTCACCAGTACACAAAGAACTTGAATCTGCATTTGCATCTACAAAGTTCATGGGCTGTCATTAATTTCATTTTGACATGCACTTTGGAGTGCCTGTTCCAGCTCTGAACCAAATGAATGCAAGATGGAGAGAGAAAATTCCAGCATGATTCAATCTTTGCTTTTTTCATTTCTTAAAAAAAAATTAATACTCTAGCAAATAGCATTAGGTATGCCATATCCTTCAGTATTTCATAAATAAAGATTGGGACACATGTGGCCAAGCAACATCAGAATGTGATCAAGATGACAAGGTGACAGAAGTTATTAATGTGGAAAAACACAACAAGCTGGACAAGGCTGCAGCAGTTTGCTTTTGCGTGAGCCTACAAGGATGGGCAAGACTCCATCCTCTATATTGCTCTCCCAAAGCTGAGCTGAACACAAGCTCCTTTTGCACTTTCAACTCAATTTGCAGCAATTGAAGTAAGCTGGGTATAAATAGGGAAAATGGCAGGAGAAGAAATAAACTGGGACCTTTGGATAGAAACTACAGAGCATCAAACAGGATTTTCCCTGCCAAATCAGGACAGTTGGGGAAAATGAGAATAATGCTTTCCTAGTTTCATTCTTGAAAGAAGTAAGGAGTAATTTTAGCACTTTTCCCTTGCAGTGAGAAAGCCTTTGAAGAAAAAATGCAGTTTTTAAAGACTATTAGCAGTTTAAGACTTATTCTGTCTAAATTCAAATGTGGGTTTGTGCACACAAAACAGGCTTTTCAGTGCGCACAGACCCATATTTGAATTTGTACAGAATGAGTCTTAAACTGCTAACAGTTCTGTGGATTTTCTGTGCAGGAGACAGCATATTCCTCGCAGAATACTTCCCACACAGAAAATATTCTTACATGCTATTTTTTTTTTTAAAAAAAAAGTACAGGGCAATAGGAAGAGAAGAATGGCATTTGATGCATTTTCTCTTTACCTTTTTTCTTTTAATGTCACTTCCATTGTAAGCAAGGGATGACATGAATTTAGACTACTTCCAAAGCTAAACTGTCAACTGTAATTCCCAATGCAGTTTAGGAGTGATGGCCATTGAGGAACGGCAATGAGTTTTGAACTTTTAGAACCAGAGCCTTCTTTACCTCATCCCTCCATCACATTTCCTGCTCCTCACCCTTTCCCCCTCTCTGTCATTGGATGGCAGAAAAGTGATAAATGTTATAGTTTCAGTGAGCTGCTATCTACTGTGAATTGTTTAAATGGTACCTTTTAATTGTTATATTATATATTGCTTATCCTGGAAATATGATTTAAGTGTATCAAAATAATGTTGCTAATAAATAAGCACATAATAAAGAAAAAATAAAGCCTGCTTTGAAGTGCTGAATGAATGAATCAGACTTCTCTGTATATGAGCACCAATGAGTTGGACATCCATTGGCCTGAATCCTTTTTATTAGGCCCTTTCTGCACCTGAACTTTTCCCGGCGCTGGGGTGCGGGGATCGTGCTAGCAGCCTCTGGCGAGAGGCTCTTGTGTCCCTGCTGCTTCACTGCTTCTTCCTTCCACAATACAGCCTGGGAGTTTCCCAGGCTGCGCTGGGACAGGAAGTGTGATTGGCGCAGCTCCAGAGGCTCCACATGCCAAGAAAGTGTGCGCGGGGCCCAGGAGGAATGTGTGATCATGCACCATTTTTGGCTTCCAGCTGAAAATGAAAAGATGCATGATTGGCACCTGCCAGCCTTGGAGCATCGTGCGATTGTGAGTGTGTCATGTAGATCACTCCTCACAATCGTGCTATGCTCTAGACGCCCTTTCACATGGCAAAAGCCATGCAGAAAGAGCTTTAGTTTTGTGATAATAACTTCTCTCATTACCTGGGCAACACAGCTGAGGAATATAGTTCCCCAGGTAAACAAAGGATTAATGATGTGACAGTTCTAGGTTACACTTATTGGGGGTCAGCATCACATAAAAGCAACAGGAGAGACAATTTTCTAATGAGGATGATCAGTTTGGTGATAAAATGCTAAAAGCTTCAATGTGCTTCTAAGTGAGAGATCATAAAACATGGTGCCATGAGGCACAAGACAGACAGAAACTGACTGAGATACTTTGGGAATGATGGAGAAGTAGGAGAGGTGTCATCAGTCTTATTGTTGTTAGGAATCATGATCGTAGGCTAGACAAAGAGGACCAGACTCCCAGCTTCCCATGAGCATCCAAAACCCCAGAACACCATCTGTGTTGTGAGTTGAGTGGGAATGTTCAAGTAGTCACTAACTTCAGCTGAATATGACATATTATTTTATTTTCTTTTTTTTGAACTTTGAACTGTTTTGAATTCCTAATTAATTCCTGAAGGAAGGTGCCTTCATGTACAAGATGCACTTTTTCTAAAGTATGATTGCTTGCTTAGAATAAAAGGCTTTCTTCAAACATTTTTCCATGTTCTCCTAACATGCCTTTGCTTGGGCCATTTCTGCACTACACTATTACAGTGCTATTGTTCCATTTTCAACATTTTGTGGAATTCTGGGGTTTGTAGTTTACTGAGGCCAAAGAGCTCTCTGACTGAGAATTCTAAATGCTTCCCTCAAAACTGCAAACCCCAAGATTACATAGGAAGTTGAACGTGGAATAATATCACTATAGCAGTGTAATGTGGAAATGACCTTGGTGTGTTTGAGGATATATGTATAGAATTCTTATCTCCAATGAAGGTGTGGAAATGTAGGAAAAGTGCAAGTTAAAGCCCTCCACAAATTCCCACTAAGTTACTGAGTCATGTGAGGTAAATTCATGGGTGGTGAGAACTTGATATAATTTGGGAATCTGTTATAAAGTCTGTTATAAATCCCAGTTAGAACAGAACTATTAAATCAGATGTTGACAAGTGAGTGAACACATAGGGAAACACCATTGATTCAATGGGTCTGTTCTAGTCAGAATTAGCAATATGATTTAGCTTATTGTTTTCCCCTTTTTGTCAGTTTGGGACTTTGTAGGGATGGTAGCCACAGATGTAATAACTTTTATTCCTTTGTACTCAGCTTACCAATATGCACAAGCAGTTGGCTCACTGGCGAAGCACATTATCAAAAATGATATACATGGTTGCTTCAAGATTACTTAGGCTCAATATTGTTCAGGAAAAGCTTTGTATGGTAATACTTGTAAGATCACAGAATAGCATGAACAATTTTTATTTATGAATGTTAAAACAGTAACTTTTAGCACAATATTATGCATACGTATTCAGGAGTATGTCCCATTCAGCTTATGCTGAAATAATATTTGAGAGTCACTTGATTTTTTATCTACTTTCCCTACACACCCATACAACCATTACTTGTTACAGGTTTTAAAAATGGGGCCTATTCACATGTAATAGTGAATAGAATTTCCAGTCTATCACAACAATCCAAAGTAGATCACGAGGAGACAAGTAACAGATGATAGCATTTCTGTAGTCTTGCCAGTTCACTTTGGCTAAAGAGAAAATGTTTGCGGGATGTTTTCCTTTATTCCTACTGGATTGCTAAGTAAGAATGTCTACACATAAGTCTTTTACTTCCTTCCTGTTGGTTCCAAGAGTCTGTTATTAGTACTGAAACCTTTAGGGGGAAAAGATGTTCTCCCACTGCAGCACTAACAGGTATTCTTTCATCCAGGAGACAGGCACATCAGCTGTACTTACACCTGCTCTTTTAATTGCTCATTTCCCACACCTTTTCCTCTTGGATTCAGGATGGATAAACTATTTTTTCCCCATTTATTTATTTATTTTACATTTTACATTGGATTGATAGCTTTAAGCTTGGATTGAAAAGACTGCATTTGTACCCAATGATATTGTCATTAAACTAAAGATATTCGTACAGCTGAAGCTTTCAAAATTGTTTGTCCTGGACTTTTTTTTCCATATTGAGCTTCCAAAGGCAAATTGAAAACCCTAGTCTCTTCCAATTATTCTTAGAAGCCTAACCATTCCATTTTTATGTATAATTTCAAACGCTGTCCCTGTTTTTGCAAAAATGATGGTTTCCCACTTGTCCATCTCTAAAAGGCATGTCTGTCTTTATTTTCATAACATTTGAAGTCACATAATCAATATTTAAATGTTCCTTTCATGTAGCTTCAGTAGTTACTTTGCCTAGCTTTCCCATACTTCCTCTACCACTGATATACACTGTTGGAATATGACTTGAAGGAGCAGATAACGTTGCCTTTGGATCAATTGCTTTTAATTTTGGCCTTTATTCATGCACATATTTTGGAGTGCATTTGTTTCTTAAGTGGTTTAAATGCATTTTTTTTATTTTATTTTATTTTATTTTATTTTATTTTATTTTATTTTATTTTAATGTTAAAGCACAGAAACATAAAAGGCAATGTTAAGATGTCTCCAGAATGTTGTTCCTTCTTTTCCATATGCAAGGCTTCTTAGCAATTAACATAACTCACAGAGGTTATTTTCTGCCATTCTTTAAATGAAATTTTGACTTTGAGAAAAGAGAAAGGGAATTGTGAGGATGAGTTTTGTCTATAATCCAAATTGACTGGTCTTGGGATTTAATAGTTTAACAAAGTAAGATAAAGGAGAAGGGTTTATGTGGGAACCAGAAGCTACACAAAATCTAGTTTATATATATTTCTCCATTCAAGAAGTCTTAACACACACACACACACACACACATATATCAGTGTGTGTGTGTATACATAAAAGTTATTTTTGTGTCACATTAGAATATAGGATATTCTTTATACTAAGAGTGGTGGTATCTATTGCTGTCAACAAAGACTTGCTGCACTATCCAAGAGTTTCTGGTAGAAGTCTTTCTTAGTCCTACATGGAAATCAATTTTACTTCCTATTGGACTCCCATCCAAGTTGCAACTAGCCCCAAAACTATTTAGCTTCTAAATTAAAACATGATAGGATTGTAGGTGATCTTTTTGAAAAACAAAAAGTATACGGAAAGAATTAGAAGAGGTTCATGCTACCATTTGTAGCTGACTAGAGACATTGTTGGGTCAACTGCTAATATAATCTTCCATTTCTTCAAAAGACTCTGTTTCTGTATTGCCCCCCAAACATACTGCTGTAATGATAGGTAAGGCAATGCTTTATCCAAGGCTTGAAAATAAATAGTTACTAAAAAAAAAAAAAAGTGTTGTTAATAACTTCTTTCCACAATGACCAATACACATACACAATGCTATACCGTACCACAATATCACTATAACTTAAACAGTGGCCCTTTCCACACCATATCTTTTTGTCCAGTCCTCAGGTGGCAATCACGGCAGCAGCTCTGCAAGGAACAGAGCATAACGGGAGCACTCCCCTCTGCATAAGACCAGCTCCCTTTGGAAGGGAGCATCATGGATAGGCTGCTTCCTTCTGCAGCACAGCTGGGGCAGGAAGCACCACCATCATGCTTCTGGGACTTCTGTAGGATAGGTAAGTGTGGGATGGTGGCGTGATTATGGGTCACTGATGAGGAAAAACCATTAATGATTTAGTCCATGATCACACTGCCTGGGAACAGGAAAGGAGCAGGAGTGAAACAGAAACATGCAGAAACATCATTGCGGCACTGCTGCTTTGCTGTCCCCATGTTGGGATGGGAAGCTACTGAGGAAAGGACCAGTGATAATTTTATTCCTTTTGTGAAATAATTGCTAGTTGCTTTTGTAGATATGGAGGTGTGATCTCAAGGGAAAAACCACATGTTCCAAGTGTTGGCTAATGGGTCCTGAGTAGAAAACACAGCAATGGAAGAGAATCATGGAAGATACAGGGTGATCCTGATTAATGTAAACTGGAAAGTAACTTTCCTACGCTCTTAGTAATTCTGCAAGAGAAGTGAGAAAGTTTCATTTAGTTTCATCACATTTGTGCATGTGTGCATGAAAACAGATATACACACCTATTTTATTTCACCTAATGAAAAGACCACCAAGTGTTGCTTTATCACAAGGGGATCTTGCATTATAGCTCTCTATGGTTTGTAACTGCTTCAGGTTCTGTACAGTAAATCCTGTTTCAACCTTTCAAAGAAATCAAAGACAAAGTAAGACAGGTAGAGATAAAAAGAAAATTGGATATAAAAGGTGATGCACATGAAACACGCAAAACAGCAAGACACAATGCCATGTATCCATGAATTTTGAGAGGAATGAGCAAAAGAGGCAGTGAACCTTTTACTGACATTTTTAAAAGTTCAATAGACTTGGGAGAGATGCTTGAGGTTCTCAGAACAGCAGACATGTTCTTACTCCTTCTCTCCTGCTTTTTTTTTTTTTTTTGAATGGGTCAAAACATAAACAACACAATAAATAAACCAATTGATACTCTATGGAGGAAAAGCAATGTTTGGAGGAAAACAAATGCTCAGGTTGGGCTGAATATCCTTCCTCAAATCCTTTTCCCTCTCAAAAGTGTGTGTATGTGTGTGTGTGGCTTTTTTTTTTTTTGAAAACTGGTGACTTTCAAAAAAGCTATAAACCTTTTGCTGAAATATCAGGTTAAAAATGAAGTGTCTATAGGGAGGGTTCCCATATTTTCTTTTTAATTGAAAGAATGAGGGGAAGAGCTTTGCCAATATTCAAAAAAACAGCTGAGCTGCCCCCCGCTACCACATGACACTCTGTTGGTAATTAGGGACAGAATATCCCATGGGAACGAAAACATAATTTGGCTACATGCCCAGACTCAATGCAACCAATGGGAATTAAATCAGTCATGATCAACTCTAGTCTCATTGATTTCAATAGACGAACTTTCCACTTGACTCAGCTTGGATCTATCTCTCACTCTTTCCTGTGGAACTGGCACTCCCATTCAGCAAAGGGTACATTCTGAAGGCAGGACATCCATGATTGCTACCCACAGATATGGTGGGATCTTTTGTGTATTGGTTGACCCAGGTAGGAGATCTTCACAGAAAACCACACAGGAAGAGTAGTGCTAAAAGTATATCTGTTCAGTATCTATTTTTATTTGTGTTTCAGTTTAATCCTTCTTTAATACAGTCACCTTTTTTCTTTTATTGCAAAAAGATTTATGATTATCTAAATTTTCATGTCATTTTACATTCTTATGTGTAAACCATCACCCAATTGTGAAAGTTCCCAATCTGGTCTGTAGAGGCTAGGAATGTAATTCTTCACTGTTTCTTCTTGAAAGAAGCAACAAAATTTTTTTTGTTTTTGTTTTTTATGAGAAAGCCTTTGAAAAATGCACAATTCTGAAGCTTATTCATGACTCAGGATTTATTCTGTGCAAAATTCACACATGATTGTTTTATATATACAATGTAATCATAATAAAATTAATAAATTTAATGTTGTTTGCCATGTAGAAAATGCTGTTTGGTATGCAAGTCAACCATATGTGAATTTTATGCAGAATAAATCCCCAATTACAGTATTATCTGCACAGGAAACATTTTCTGTGCAGAAAATGCAATTCTCTACATGGAACAACAATGTGCAGATTTTGCATACAATAACCCCATGAATCCCTTGAAAAGATTTATATCAGTCCAGTATTTCTTTGCACTCAAAAAAAAAAAAATTGCAAATATTTTAGAATATTCATTCTAGCTCTCATGTAGTATCCAAAAAGGACCTTCCTGCAGAATAAACCAACAGAGAAAGAAATACCACTGTTATCTTAATTTAGCACAATACCTCCCTATTGCTTATATTTCCCAGCAACAGATACCGAAGGCACATTCTCTCTGAAACTGGTCATGATACATAGCCATCATGTCTAGTAGCCATTGATATACTTAACTATCTCTTCGTACTATCAGCAATGAACATTTCATACCCTTCAGGATAAAGAAAGTCATGCCAAAAATACTCAGGGTAGCTGTAACGTACATCCCTGAAAGGCAACATTTAGAGACATATCTTGAATCTTTATAAGGAAACATTGTGAAAGACATATACACTGGTTTGAAAAGTGATATTTAAAAATTAACTCTACCAAATGATTAATTAAATTAATGGATGATTTTTTCATCTTCCCATAAATATTCTGTGATGAGTAATTAGTGGAACATAGGGAATGAAACAATTAATAGATATAGTTCATTAAAACTCTTCTTCCCCTCCCCCTTCCCCCCCCCCAAAAAAAAATTACTGAAGGATTCTGGCAGATTTATCAATCATTGTTTTAGGGAACTGTGATTTTTTTTTTTTTTTTTTAGTTGTGGTGGGGACAGAAAAAGGGGAGAAGACATTAAAGAGTTGTAGGAAAATTTAAAAGATCATAGTTTAATATATCCTATGACAGTGTACACCCTGACAACATAAACTTCCAAAGATTTTCGGAGTTGTACTGCTTATTTATTTATTTGTTCAGTATTATAATAACATATTCCTCCCTTTTGGCTAAACCTGGCTTCCAAAGTAGCTTGTCATTTAATATTCATCATAAAAGTATAATTAGACTTCCATTTAAAAAACACTTAAAATCTAAAATTAAGAATAGCTCCCAGCAGAAGACACAATGGTTTCATGACATTGCTGAAGTCCTTTAAAATATCTTCAGCAGTATAGACCATAGCCTCCTGCTCAAGTTCCTTTCTATGGCTGTAATCCTGTATGAGTTAACTTAGGTCATTTCTGCACTAGGCTGTTATAGTGATACTCTCCACTTTCCACATCCTATGGAATCCTGGGGTTTGCAGTTTAAGGAGGGGCATTTAGAATTCTTGACCAGAGAGCTCTTTGGCCTCAGTAAACTACAAATCCCAGAATTCCACAGGATGTTGAAAGTGAAATAATAGCACGATAACAGTGTGGTGCAGAAAGACCCTAAGTAGCTGATACAAGGCTAAAATAAGGGGAAGCAAACTAGAGAAAATAATCCTTGAATCTGAATTCTAGTACATAACAACCAATTCCATACTACTTGAGACTACTTCTTGCCTCTAAAATCCATACTTTGGAGGGGCTCAGAGAGAAGAAATGTGTAAAAATTATTGCTGCCTTGGCTGTAAAGATGTACATTTGAAAAATATACAGAAGCATGCTTTGGTTATTGAAAATGTGCATACTTTTGTATACTGTACATTAGAAAAGTACATAACAATGGTCTGTGTATGGATAGAAAATGCACACAAAATATAGGGTGTATATCTTGCAGTCCAACATGGAAATGGGACAGAACAGGAATGCTGGTGGGAAGTTTTCACATCCTTACACTACACACATATGTCTTGATCGAACCAGAGGTTACATGCAGTCAGAAGCACATGCAATCACATGCATGGAGTATCACACCTCTGAAGAACTGTTAAACATTCGATTTCCCATATTTATCTGGGTAGGGAAGGGAGCAAATACTCTTATGAGGAAGGTTCATATATGAACTCCATGAAGTATTTTATGTATGACAAGCCTAGTTTGCTATAGCTTACTTTTAGAGGTCTATCACAGACTGGTACTTGCTGTCTACCTTCTTATACTTTATCTTACCTTGACAACATCTACTTGCCACCAAGCCAAATAAGCCTTAGCTCATCATCATTACTAGAGACACCCATACAAAGAACTGACAACACCCCCATGGAATGTGGAATTTGTCAAAATATTTATAGTATAGTATAGTACTTGCAAATTATTCACTGTTTTGTTTATGTGAAATGAAGAATGAAAAACATATGATTGTAGGATCAATCTACTATTTGTTTTTTAAACAATAGGAATGCAAAAGCAGTGTTAGACATAATTTTAGAAAGAATATTTAACCCTTTCAATAACAGTGAAGTCCATTTGGCAGTGTGGGATTTTATAGCTGTCAGAAATAGTCTGATGTCAGTGCTTGTAAACAATTTGCTTCTGTATTTTTCAATGGTGGCTTTGTTACATTTTGTGTTATATTTTTCATTCCTCTCTCAAATGTTGGTGAAGCACAAACATTTGTTCATCATCAACTTCAGGATAAGCATGGGTAAAATGAAAATGAAGCCAAAATCTGGATAAGCTTACTTCAAAATCAATCAATCAGTCTGTCTATCTATCTATCTATCTATCTATCTATCTATCTATCTATCTATCCATCCATCTTATCTTTTGGATTCTTATAACATGGCAGTTAAATAAGAAGCTGTTCTCTCCCCACACCCTGCAAATAATGACTTCATAAAATCAGTTGCTAGTTTTGAGCCCACTTAAAGTTCTCTCTTTTTTTTTTTCTGTAGAAAACTTCTGGCCAAACTTTTTTCATGTCATAAATCAAAATGACTTCTGACTGTTTGCTTAATATTAGCTTTAATATTATCTGCTTTATCCTCAAGTTAAATAAGAAATGTTACCGAGAATAGAAGAATGCCCATTATTATCTGCATAATAATGTTCAATATTTCCCGTCATTATTTAACCCTGACATTCATAGAGATGTACTTACAGGCTTTGTTTCATTTCAGATTACCAAACATATTAATGTGGTACATTAACTGCTAGCCAATATTTTTTTGACCAAATTATTTGCCATTGAGAATTCTTGTTCAAAAGAAATGTATCTATTATCTCAACTCAAAGAGAATCTGCAGGATACGATGTTCTGACACCCAACAACTATTTGTGTAAAATGGTGAACCTAAACATCCTAAAGGTCTCATATCCTGCTTGACCATGAAAGTTAAGCAGGGTTAGTTCTGGTTAGTACTTGGATGGGAGACCACTAATGAATACCAGGTGCTGATGGCTATATATCAAAGGAAGGAACTGACACAAACACCTGTGAGTATTCCTTGCCGAAGAAAACCTTATGGTGTCACCATTAGTCAATTGGAGAGTTATAAGCACACACATACACGTTATATATTCAAAACTCATCTCTGAACATAAGATTTCAAACATACATTAATGTACCAAACAATCTTTGATAAAGTTTACAGTTTTCAGTGTGGTGATAACTACTTTATGAAGTTCTTTACTTAGCTCTTTAGTAACCATTGTTTCCTAATGCATGAAGCAGTAATAAAATACATTTGAAGCTACTTTAGTACTCATCTTCAGTATTCACATTGTGTGTGTGTGTGTGTGTGTGTGTGTGTGTGTTAATCACATTTCCTGTAGAAAAACTCAATTGCTTGTGTCAGGCTTTCATTATGTTTACTTTTCTATTGTTGGGTTAACTTTGATGATATTTAGTCATAAGTATACATTGTGGTTTGGATTCATCTTTGGGGTTAGAATTGTTGAAAGTAAACCTTAAATAAGATATCGTATATATGATTTTGACCATTATTGCTGGTATGCATCTTTGTTATGTCTGGTTTAGCCACTAGCCTTCCCATACACATTTCTTTATTACATTTAGTTAGAACGTGAGACGCAATAGCTAAAATCAGTTCCTGTAATAATTTGTGGTGACTGCCTATCAGAGAACACTTCCCAAATATATGTTGTGATCCTTTCTGAGATATTGCTGCCATCACTGTTAAGTCCACAGAATTATAGCATTTCAGGCAAAATCAAAAATGTTGCAAGAGATATTCACCATTTTAGATAAGGGTTAAATGCTTCCCCACACACACACTTAGGTCTTAGCACATGTGTGCCAGTCTTATTATTTACTTGTTAGTTGTGATCTACAGAATGAGAAAGATTGATTTAAAGAGCTCAACTGTAAAAGCAAAACTATTGATTCAATGTGTTTCTCCATACTCTGTGAATAAATTCAATTTTTAGTCCATCAATCAAGAATCAACTGAAATTTTCTAATAAATTTCCACTTTGACTGGCTATCATTTAAATCTGCATGCATGTTCCCCATGTTTTTCACTAAATACTTTTTTTTCTTTTTTTGAAACATATGAACAAATCTTTATTAACACACTGTCAAGGTAAACTTATTTTGTAACTAGAACCACACTTTATCTCTAAAATCCAACACTATCACACCAAATCTCTCTCACTCTGTCACACTAACTCAAATTGGAACCTCAATCATCTGTTTGTCAGTTAAATTCTCTTTTTTATATTAATTTTTTTATGATTACATTGTATATATAAAAAAATTCTCGTTGTACATTTTACTGAGCTATTATAGCATCTTCCACACCTCTCTGGATTTCAATACTGTTATTTCATTGACATATCATTTATGCATCACATTACATTTGTTAACATATAAGATAGATCCTGCTCTTCATCCCTACTTTAATGTTCCATGATATTCTGCTGATTTTTGCTTCTAGCTATTCATGCTACCATGAATCAAGAATTGTTGCCTGTCAATACCCAACCCATTTCCAGAACAATTTGCCTTTCTTTGTTAATGTCATCATCCGATTTTCCTTTTAATCTCTGAGAGACTATATCTGCATTTCAATTTTCAATGAAAGTTGCCCACCATTGCTCTATTGTAGGTACTTAAATTCTGTTAAATTCTGTTATTCTTCTCTCCCAGCTTGCCCCTCCATTGGGCTATCCAAGGTTTCATTTCAACAGCCAATTACTTTTAACCACTCTCAGGTCTTTTCCGCACATTATCTTATCGTGGAGGTGGGGGGTGCCATTTGCGCAAGCAGGTTCTTGCATGAGGCACTCTCTTCGCTGCTCCTTCATCCCACAGCTGGCTTCCTGGTTGCGCGACCACCCCTTCCTTCCTTCCGCAGTGCAGCCTGGGAGATGTAGGCTGCGCTGTGGGAGGAAGCATGACCGGTGTGCCTGGGACGACGTACCGCAGGGCAGGTAAGTGCGCATGGGCCCCGGGAGCATTGCGCGACCGTGCAGCATTTTCAGCTTAGAGCCAAAAATAAAAAAATCTGTGCATGGCCCGCTTTAGGCTAATGAGCGTCGCATAAATTGGAGTGTGTCGTACTGACCGCCGCTCCCATTTACACGACGCTCAAGGGTCCCTCTCGCAAAAGAAACTGCATGTGAAAAGGGTGTCAGTCTCTAAGGAGGCTCTGTTATCCCCCCCCCAGCTTCATCACAGACCCTTTACTATCTCATTGTGTTGCTGTGGTCTCTAAACAGGTCTCATCAGAAGCAATGAAGATTGTCAAACAAGAATTATACAACCCATTCAATACCATACTTACCATATATATGTCTATCAACATGCATTAAAATGTTTTAACAATTAACAGAAACAGTTCATATACCTAAACATTTTTACCACACCTGTCCTCAAGTTGTTCCAACAAGATATCTAACCCCCTTCAGGGTACTGATTTCTACAAGGGTAGATATCTAGTATAAGTAACTTCATCCTTGCAGAAGAATGCATAGAAACCCTGGAGTAATCTAGAAGGGCTATTCTGTTACATAACCAAACCTTATCTTATATCACACTACTCAAGCCAAGTATACAGTAACTTCATATATATAGGTACAGATAGATATAGACATATATATAAATATATGTAAACACTTTTAGGTGGTATATTCAGTTTTAAAAGCAAACTATCTCTTAAGTCATATTATTCAATGGACTATTATCGATTAACTTATACACACATAGATATAAATATTTCAAGATAGTGTACTTTCAGTTCCCCACAAGCCAAATTTTAGTTGTCCCCCTTGATAAGAAGTTTGTCTAATGTTCCAGTTCTTTGCAATGTCCACAATGATAGCCCCTGTTTTCTGTGTAATTTGGCCTGTTTTTCACTAAATACTTAAAATTCTTAAAAAGACAACAAGCCTTTCCATTTGTAATCTCTCATCTTTTCTTGTATCTTACCACAGAAAATCTATTCAGGAAGGAAAGATGAGATATGTTCACAATCTTTCATTGTACTTCAAGGAGCATTGCATCTGGAAGCATCCTATCCCTAAGAGATTCTCAGTTTGCAAGTTCTGGCACTTATTTTTGTGGGGAGCTGAGGAAACAATGTGGATATACCTCAAAATACTTGGAACCAGTTCTTGAAGCTTTAATAAATGAGTCACACATTACTTGTGCTTCCTTTAAAATGAAAAGAAAAAGAGTATTTTCAGTAGGCTAGACCAACAAAATTGAGGCTTATGAAAACTTTAAAAATATATATACTGATTTTATAGAAATATGGAATTCTAAATCCAAAACTGATCTCAGATTTGCTCCATCATGCATAATTTTCCCCTCACAACTTTATTTGACATTTTTATGTTGTAATATGTGATCGAATGAAACTAGTAGTGAAAAAATATCACATGAAACCTATTTTGTGGCACATTCTGAATATACTTTTTTTTACAAAATTATAAAACCTTATAAAACATATTAATTTGCTGATATGAAACATAAAATCCATTCAAAAGCAAAAGTCAATGTGTGATTTAATAAATAACAATTTAAAATAATGCAAACATTTTATTTCAACAAGAAGGCCACAAATAATTGCACGTATCTCTTAGTTTGGAGAAAACTTTATTTCTTATAAAGTTTTCATGTTCTATTAGGCATGATTATTTCTAATACTTCATTTATTCCCCCCCCACACACACCCAAAAAAGAGAAGCCTGACTATATGAAGTTAGTAAGCCGGCAAACTCTATAAAGCTTGTTTCGACTTACTTCTATTATTTCTATGAAAAAAAAGTTCTCTCTTAAATTGTACAACTCCGGTTTGTTTAGTAAATACACAAATGGTCCAAAGTTATAATAATAGTTTTTCAGGGCCGACTCATATATTAAAGAGCTATTTATTTAGTGCAAAAATGTATATTGCACAATTGGAAATGGGTGTAAAAAAAGTAGAAGTGTTCTGAATAAGAGATAAGGGCTTACATATAGAGCTTAAGTGTTAGGTTGTTGATTTGTTTGAGGAAGCGACAGTAGTTAGCACTCCATTCACAGCAAAAATTGAGTTTCTTTACTCTCCGTCTTCAGGTGAAGACAAATGGGCTTTCATAATAGGCCTTGCCCTGACAATAGGAATAAATGACTATGATTTCTGAACAATTTCAAGGAGACCTAGAGACTCAATATGCAAAATTTCTCCTTCTATCATTGGAAGTACAGCCTTGGATTATTACTGACAGCTGAAATGCAGTTAAAGTAAAGGTCATGCAGGCTATTGACAATAATAAATTTCAAGATTTGGAATCTTTTAGTTGGAGTCTGCTTTGGTACATATATCAAAAATCTGTATAAGAAAACCCAATAAAAATGCCATATACATTTTTCATGTTTGCCTGGAATACATTATCAAAACCTCACATATATTTTGCATTTTAACACTAAGAAATAACACAGCAGACAAAATGGCCAGCTAACACACAACTAATCCTCAAATACTCAGATATCACCCTTAATTGCAGCCATGTAAAATAATTACTTGCTGCTAGGTGTAAGAAATCAGGCCAATTGTATCTTTGAATAAAGGCTCAATGTAAATACGTACAAGGTAATTTAGTTTTCAGCATGTATGCCTGAGGTGAAACAACTTTAACTTTGCAGGTTAACTAATTGCCAGTTCCTAATTGAGAAACAAATATCTATTGCTTAAAAGCCATGACAAAGGAAACATTTTTCTCCCTGTGTGACCTATTTATTATAAAACAAGCAGTAACATAACATGATGGACACGCCTAGTATAACAAAGAAAAAGGTCCTCAATTAACCCCTTTAATAATAACATGTAATAAATATATATTAAAATAACTTCTACAGAAAATTGCATGATATTGTATTTTCCATATAAATTTTTGTACATACAGTTTTGAACACTGTTGACCTATGTAAGTAAGATATGAAAGTATGATATTTTCCAAGGGAAACACGGAAAAGAAAAGAAAAAGTCCATAGGGTATCATGTGGGCTCCATCAGTTTAAACTGCAATCAGGCAAGTGTGAGGCACAATCAGATACCTTGGAAATGAAACAAAGTCACTCAGTTTTGCATTCTTACCAAAAAAAAACAACATTGCCTCTATGAAAGGTTCTGAAAATTTGTTGTATTACCTATTGTGCCCAGGGACTAAGAGAACTGATACAATGCTGAACTAAGAGACCTTGTTCCACTTCTTTCACATCGCCCAGGAAGCACATTACCTTTGTGTGGCAGTGATCAGACATGCAGTTTAACTGAGAAGCACCATAGGAAGTACTGTAGTATTGTACTCCCAGATCATGTGCTTAACTGAAGCCATTAAAAGGATCAACTCCATAATCTCATACATAGGAAGCCTGAACTGAAAGACCTCTTCAGCAGTGGGGGGAACCCAGATCAGCCAATCTACTTACCAAACTATCTGAAGAATAGGGAAATGGCTTACCTATATTGTCAGAATGCAGAATGAATGAGGGAATGCTGAGGTACACTTTTCCAAAAATGCTTGCACAAAAGGTAATGATGGACAAATGGATCTGCCACTCTCTTTCCATTCATGTTTTGGCATTGTGTTTGAAGATGTACTTATTTTAGAAATACTCTGCTGTTTGTGTTCGTTTGTTTTTAAACAACAATATCCTATATATTCAACTCATTGCATGACTTTTTTAAAAAAATATTTTGAATGCTTTAGAACATTCATTTGGAAAGTAACATAATAACACTGTTAAAAATAACTCCAGTGTAAGAAATACTTAAAAAGACCAATTCACGGGGTGTGTGTGTGTGTGGAATCAAATTGCTTTATTATGCCAGCAATTAACCGATATGCCTATCCATGTTGAGCTCACGTTGCGTTATCATATGTGTCCTGGATTATAAATATACATCTCAAAGAAAGATACCAACATATGTTACAATTAGGATTATGGGATTACTCTGCATGTTAATATTGTGCAGGAGATATTAGGTTGGGATATAGTTGATATATCCAGAACAAGGGCTTACATCAGAAAATCTTCAGGATTCAACAAGTTTTTCCTTTATAATTGTGGCTTGATCTCTTTAGGTCACAAGGTCTGTGGTATCTGGATTATTCCTCCAACAGTGGCAATTGGCTCAGCACTCTTTGACCCTTTCCACACGACATCACTGTTGCATTTTTGCCACAGCATGGCAGCGGTCGGCAGGTCGCGCTTCTACATGATGTTGTCACCGTCCAGCTGCCATCTTGTCGTGGAGCATCGTGCTTGTTTGCACAGTTTTTGCAAAATGGAAAAAAAACATTTTTCCCCTGCAATCATACAGCCCTCCCATCACTTCTGGCCACGTGGAAGATGCGGAAGCACATTGGCGATGCTTCTTTCCATAGTGCAGCAATGGAAAAAGCCCAGCTGTGCTGCAGAAGGAAGACATGGTGCCATTGCGTTCTCTTCTGCATGGACCGAGCGGGTGCAGAGGGGAAAATTGCTGACCCGCTCCCTTCTGGACCTGGGACTGCAGCGAGACAACGTGGAAGAGCTTCAGCAGAGGAAATCGCCCTTATCAATTTCTTTGAATATGAATGGAAGCATGTTACAGATAGAAATGCATGAAATTGACCCTCTCTAGTCCCTTTCTATAATTAGCCAATTGCAAGGAAAAATTTGTTCAACATATCCATTCTTTGGTGACCTCAGTTTTTGCCCATCATTAGATATACACATGTAATTTCATATACTACAATGCTGCTAAATCCATGCATATGTATCGTGTATACATATTCAAGCACCTATATGCCAAAAGTGTACTGTATGCATCTGTATACATGTATCTTCATACTTATTAACACTTATTCAGCATTGCATTCTTTCTGTTCCATTCTTTCTATTATAATTGACCTTTTCCATCTGTACTTTACCGCACCCTACCTCCAAAAGAGAACCATGAAGTGAAGTGAATGACTAGCCTTTTGATGCTCAATCATGGAATAAAGAGACCATACATGAAGTTGGGATAAGTAAGGGCCACCTTATTTTAGCTCTTTTATTTAAATTATGTTAGCCTGAAAGATGGTGAGGGCAACATGATAGGGGTCCAGCTGATATCAGGGTCACAATTTGACAACCTGCTCAGCCTTTCTCACGGGCAATAACACCTCAGTCTCAGGAGCAAACCAAATTGCTTTAGTTGCTCCTCAGTCCAGCAGTTACCCAGGGACTCCTACCCAAGCCACAGGATTCTAGAAGAATCTTTTTCCCAGGTTAACTTCAAGGGTAGCCTCCTTCACCAAGCCCCTAGGATGCACAAGAGGTGGTTCCATACCCTACCCTACACTAAGGGGTGAAAATAAGTGATCACTGAAAATTTATTTTCCCATATTATCTGCCAAAGCACAACCTATTTAATGATACTACCGAGAGCCAATTTTCCCAATCACATGTATTGATTTGGTGCTTAGCACCAGTCAAAAATAACACTCTGGTCTCACTCCATGGAGACCATCAAAAACTTAGTTTCCCCTGCAGCAACATTCATCCTGCAAGTCCAGGTAAGTTGTTCCCCCCCCTTTGTCTTTGCTTATGGGTCAGTGGATAATGCATCCTAGTGTGAAAGTTTGGTTACCTCACCATGTCTCAGACTGGATGAGAGAGGATTTTGATGAATTTCAAGGGCATCCTGTGACTTGTTCAGAATACTGTTGTCTGAACTGAAACAGGTTGAGAGACATGTGCATGTATGTGCATCTTTTTATTACCTGTCCTTCTTTCTCAATTTCCCAGTTACCACTCTAACATAAACATCATCCAGTTGCTCCTATCCCCCACCTTTTGGCTGGTTTCCTATACGCATGTATATGTCCTTTCTGAGGGGCACTTCAGGGAATGGTATTATCTTTCCTCCTGTGCAGTGCCTAAAGACGCCTCCCCATACTGAAGAGCCTCTGAGGTTATCCACCTAGCTATTCTGTGCTTCATGAGGAGGGGTGAGGCAGTATCTCAGGAACATCTTGCTTTGCCCCCATAGCCAGATGCAAAATGACGACATCAGCACTGAAATCTACCGGAATTCTCCAGAGGTCTCAGAGCTCCTTCTGTAATTCTGCTCACTTCCTATAAAGGCTGTGTGGGGCTTCAGAGGCTGTTCAGTAAGTGTTGTATTGCTCAGTCTGGCATAGGGGAAACCTACTGTGTTTCATTGAGTCAGACAAGATTGGGGCCCTTGGCTAGCAGGGTGTGCATTTATAAGATATGGGCTTTATGGCTTTAACTTCCTGAATCTTTCTTCACCTCTCCAGCAATCTCTGTAGCATAAATTATGTTCCTTTCTGAGTCCCATCCCCCCAGCAAAACCTCAAAGGCCTTGGGGTATAATACAGTTATTATTCTCTTGAATTAGAAGTGTATGTAACAGTCCAACAACACAGAAATTCTGTAGTTTTGCAAATAGCTTCATGGGAACAGCTAACTGCGTGCACACATTTACTAAATTTGTTGTGTCATTTACATCAGTGGACAATGGAGCATTTGTTCAACAGAAGCTGCACATTTCAGCTTCAGGGTAATTCAGAGTGAAATCCTTTTGCATCCCTACCTGTAGGCACCAGGAAAATAGTAGCAGGTAGCACTTTTAAAAAACAAAATAAAATAAAACAAAATCTTTGACAATAGAGTGCAATGCTCTTCAGAATTTTCAGCAGTAACAGCAGTTACATAATACATACTTAGTGAGCATTTTCTTAAATGTGATGATCTTTAGGTTACCAGTTAAGGCACTGTTTTGCCCAAATGCATTATCACACAAAACTAACATGGAACAGTCACTCTGTGAGGACTTAACTACACCAGCACAATAGCAAAATAATAGCTGGCAATTTTGCTGTTCATGTCATAGTATGTTCATATCAAATCTTATTATAGAAGTCATAGCAGATTAGATATTATTTTGCTCAAGGCTAGGGCAATAAGAATAATGTGCTCTTCCACTAATGAATACTTATGTGATGTCAGTTGTATTAGTGAGCAGAGTGCAGCATTGCATAGGACCAACTCACAACTCTACTAGATAGGACCACTTTGGAATGATGTTCTGATACCTCTACAGATCCTGACCCAGCTCTAGAAACTAGTTAGGAACTGTAATTGTGACTCCAATAACACCTGTACTTGTGTTGTTGTTGTTTTTTTGTTTTGTTTTTTGTTTTTTTGGTATGGTAAACAAGGTCACAAAATGTTTTCTTATTCATGTTATGACTCATCATAATACTTACTTTGCTTTCACACAGAAAGGCTACTCAAACTGCTCTATCATTGACAGAATCATTGTATTACCTTATTCTTCTCTTTAGTTTAAGTGCCTTTTTCCCATTATACTGCATGTAGTCAAATATCACAGGAAACTTAAAAGCAAATCCATTTTATTCCTATGTTTCCAGCTTTAGTTGCATAGTTGAACAGTTGAAGGAAAGACCATTTAATATTGTAAGAATATTCCAGCTAAGTATCGGAGTCTTGAGTTATTGAATATCATAAGCTTCTTTCTGGAATATTTTTTTTTTCAGTTTTTGTTCTTGATTTCCAGATTCAGGTACTTAACTTCATGTTGATTACTAAAGTGCCTTGAAATTATTTTATAGGAAAGAGCTGTAAAGAATTAGAAGGACGATAAACTGTGTAATATTCTCAGAAATGTTTCATTGTATTTGTGAATCAGTTTGTGATATTAATCTCAATTAGCTGTTTAAGATATACTTACCTAGCATTAATTACAGGTCATTATGCCATCTCTTTCTTAAGCACATATTCATTAGTAGATATCCTACACTATCATTTTTCATAAAATATTATTAAAATAAGAATTAAAGTCCATCTAGTCTAGCACTGTACTTTTCACAATGGCCAAACAGATTACTCTGAAAAGCTGAGAAACAGGACATTAAGGCAATGATTTTCTTTCATTGTTGCTTCTTACCAAGTAACACACACAGGCTTCTGCCTCATGATTGTCCCAGTTCTTCTCTTTGTTTCTAGTACATGTTCGTAATCAGCATTTATTCCATCACTCTATTTTAGTACTGGGTAGAAAAAACAAAAGGCATAAATTGTGTGGAAGTGACTTGCCAAGATGCTGTCTGCCCCCAGAATGGTGGAAGAGAGAAGGAGCACATTTAGTTGTTTTTGTCTATAGGAACCAAGCAAGCCCCAGGTCTTGCAGTGTGAAGGTAATATGATCAAAACCAGATTTAGTTCATATACCAAAGCTCATGCATGTACACTTGGCCCATGCTCAGAGCCTTGCACCTCTGTGCCACTCAAACCTCCTGATGCAGAACTTCAGTGGGCTATGGTTAGCAGCTTCAGGAAAAGGAGTCTGAGTCTAGAAGCATGATTTGTTTTCCATCAACTACAAGAAGGTAGACTTTGATTGAACATTAGAGGGAACTTCTTGACAGTGAGAACAGTTTGGCAAATAAGCCAATTGCCTAGAGAGATGGTGAAATCTCCTACTCTGGATGTCTTCAAAAGAGGCTGGACTGCTACCTGCTGGGAATTCCATAGCAGAGATCCTGTACTGAACAAGGAGTTGGGCTTCATGGCCCATAGTGTCTCTTCCAACTCTTTGATTCTAAGATTCTATGATTTTATTTCAGACTGAGTTGGTGGCTTGAACAAGTCATGCGTGTCTTCAGCAACATTATCTTCCTCAGTTATGCTTGATCTATTATTAGGTGTTGTAGCAAGGGATAAGAGGTTGGAGACAGAGAAAGTCACCAACAAAGCTTGTTTTCACAGCAATCAAATACATTATTTCCTGTCACTTTCCATGAACATTATACCTATGCTAATACAAAGGTTAGAGTAATGTCCTAGGGAATTCAGTATGGGGAAGGAAGTACACCACCTGTGTTTCTACATTAAATATTAATTCCTACTGTAAAGAAAAGCAAATATTTATCATACAATTTACATTAAAAATAGATTATACCTTCCTTTGGCAACATTCCACTTAAACATTCTGCTAAAATATGTTTGTTAAGCATTTCTTCGTGCCTTATTAGTGCTTATTTATGAAACTCTGTATTCCTGTATTATTAATAAAAGTTAGCTATTAAGACCAGCTAAGCACATTATCAAAAGTCACTTCATAACTTTATACACAAAGGTTATCGTCATTATAATGGTAGTGCTAGTAAAAACTGCTTTAAAGATAAAAATATGCCTTATATAGCTAAAACATTATTTTAGATGTGAAATCATATTTCATATTATCCATTGCAGCCTGGCTAAATTAGACTAACATGAAAAACCAGAAGTATATAATTAAAGAAACTTGAAAACAAATTTTTACAAAATAAATTTTACTTATATTGTGTGGGCCCTTTTGCACTACACAGTTATGGTACTTTGATTCCACTTTCTTCCATGGCTGCATCCTGTGGCATCCTGGGTTTGGAGTTTGCTGAGACATTAAAGGTATCTGCCAGAGAATTTTAAATGCTCCCTTCCTAAATTTCAGCTCCCAAGATGGAATGAATGAAACCATGACACTTCAATTGGAATCACAGAACTATAATTGCATAGTGTAAAAGGGTCCTTTGTGGGTAGGTGTGCTTTCAGAACCAATAATAATATCCTTTTCAGATTCTTAACTTTGAATTTGAGAAATATGTTTTTGGTATATATTTTTGAAACAAAAAGTTTTTTGCAGCAAGAATATGGAGTTTACTCAGTTGCCCATATTTGCTGGTAGGGACAACCAACATTACAAAGATGTATTGGAGCTTTCTTTAAAACTAGCTTTTGGAAGGATATCAGCATGAACCTCACACTAAGCACAGTCTGTGACATTTTATTTGTTCATGATGGCACTGTTTTGGCCTAGAGGCCTTAAATAATGTGAATGTTGCATGAAGTCAAAATGATAGAGAAAACAAGTGTTTCTAATCTTCCTATTGGAATTTTAATAGAAACCAAAATGCCTGGAAATTCTTCCAGGCCCCAAGACTGAAACACAGCCCATTTATCTATTTCTTAATATTTACTAGAAGAAGTAAATACTAGATAATGACTGAGGGAATCCACAGGTAAAAAGGGGTGTATGTCTTTAAGGCCCTCTCTGCATCTTTCCTGGTCCCAACATGGGCACGCAGGGATCACACAAGCAGCCTCTTGCGAGAGGCACTTGCGTCCCCTCTGCTTCTTCTCCGCAGCAGCTCCTTGCTGGCTGGAAGAAAGTATGAAGGCTCCACCCCTTCCTTCCTCAGTGCAGCCGGGTACTTTCCCAGGCTGTGCTGGGGGAGGAAGCACAAGGGCCGCGCCTCTAGAGGCTCCGCAGACAAGGTAAGTGCATGTGGGGCCCAACAGCAATGCACGATCACACATCATTTTCTGCAAGAAGCCAAAAATGATATATTCTGCGATCGCCACCTACTGGCCCCAGCAGCATTGTGCAATTGCGATGGCATAATGTGAAACAGTCCTCACAGTCATGCGGTACTCTGGAGGCCCTTTCACATGTGAAATGGCATGAGAAAAGGGCCTAAATGATGAATGGATGACTAGTTTAGTTAGGCCATTTCTGCCCTACACTGTTATAGTGCTATTATTCCACTTTCAACATCCTATGGAATTCTGGGGTTTGTAGTTTACTGAGGCCAAAGAGCTCTCTGGCTGAGAATTCTACTTAACCCTCCTTAAACTGCAAACCCCAAAATTCAATAGGATGTTGAAAGTGGAATAATAGCACTATAACAGTGTAGTGAGGAAACGACCTCAATTTGGAAAAAAGTTCAATGTGTTTCCACCTATGTATATATTTACATAAAAACAAATACAAATGTAAATGTAAAATTAAAAACCTAAAGGATAATGTATAAAGGATATTATGTAATATAAAACATCATAATACATTTTAATTTTTGTGTACTGCTTAAACTCTATGCATACCAATATGAAATCTAACTGCAGCTGAAAGTCTCATTCCATTTGTTGACTGAAAAGAAACAAGTAAACCAGGCTCAAGCTTCTTCCCCCCCAGCTAATGGTTAGGCGGGGGGAGGGAAAGAGAAGGGGGAATGAGATAGTCTTCAAGGATGTATAATGCAACCAAGCTAAAAAAGTTTGAGTGAAATTACAAAAGTGGAAGATCAAACTCTTCATTTAGTCCTTTAGCAAACAAAGATTTTAATTTGTAATTAACTTTAATTCAAAATCCACTGTATTTCTTTTCTTTTTATGGAGTTTTCTAATCATTATTATTCTTTATGGTTTTATAATTCAAAATTTGATATCTGTTTTGGGATGGCACTCCAAGAAATGACTTGCCAGGGGAAGACATCTTTTTTATATATATATTTGAAAAGTGGTCTACTAGCTTTTTGAGAAGTCTTGTTGTCTTTTCTAAATACATCTTTAGATACTTGCATTGTATAGGATAGATGTCAAAACTGCTATTGCAAATGATAAAGTAAGCCAAAATGTACCTTGGTTTCTTAGTATGATTTGTAAATTCAGTCATTTCAGAAGTATACCTGCAACAGACACAATGGCCACAAATGACTGAATTTACAAACCATACTAAAAAACAAAGGTACATTTTGCCACATTTTACAACTTGCAGTAGCAGTTTTGTCATCTATGAATGGATATGAATTAATTGATAATTAAACCAATTTGATTCAGGATTTGTGTGTGTGTGTATGTGTGGTGAGATATAAGAGCTTGCTTCAATTCATTTTGCTAAATAGTAGTTCTATTTCTTTATTTGTTCCTTTATTACATACAGTTTCACATTTTCTTGATTTAACTGTTTTATTTATAGTCCAATGAAAGTACAGAGTTCATCTATAAAGGATCTACTGGTTGTGTCACATGGTCCTGAGGCCTGCTCTACAATTGTTCAGAACCTGTTGGCATCTTATGTATGCTTATGGTCATTCCTCTATGGAAGTGCTTGGATTATATGCTGGGATATAAATTAAACAAACATACATCTTGGTATGTTTGGGGGTGGTCGCATTTAGTACAAGGTTGATACACATGTAGTGTCATGTTCATTGTGTATTATGTATGGAGGTATATGTGCATGGATGTGCATCCAAGTCAGAATGGATCTGATCTATTTTATCTGCAAAGTACTTAGCAAATTGTTCACAATGAACTATCAAGTGTTCTAGATTCTGCTTTTGTGGGCCAAGGTGTAAAAGGTTCCAAATGGCTTGGAACAGCTCTGTTGGATGGCTCTTTGCAGAATGCAATTGTGGGAGGAAGAGAAAGAGAGAGAGATACAGAAAGAGAGAGAGATGGAGACTTCTCTGTTGCCTGCATTGCCATGGAGTTGGTCTACCCCTTCTTTTGTCAGATTTTTTGACAAAAAAATCTTTTTTTGACATGTTTTCTGCCAATATTATTCTGGTCACTATCTCACTCATTTCATTGCACCATCCCCCTAGAGAATGAAGGGACAAGTTTAGCCCTACTCTGAGAGAAGATACACTCAGGAATGATTGTGTCCATTGGTCGTGTCCATTGTCATTATTCCAAACGTCAACCAGGGGTCTGATAGAATTGTCTGGTAGGGCAACAAGACACTCCCCAAGGACCATCAGGAATCCATTTGGATCCTGGGGTAGAGGTTCTGTCACCCATGAGTTTAAAAGTGACCAGGTAGTGGTTTCTTCATGACAACAAAACTATAGAAAGTCTCTTAATTCCCAGATCATCATCATCTAACCCAGCGCTGAGACAAGATCCAGTGTGTGCCCAGCATCAAGAGCAGGCCCAGATACCACTTGAGATAGATCCTTGGTAATGGATGACATGAAGGCCATTTCTGCACTACACTGTTAGAGTCTTGTTATTCCACTTTCAACATCCTGTGGAATTCTGGGGTTTGTAGTTCACTGAGGCCAAAGAGCTCTCTGGTTGAGAATTCTAAATGCTCCTCCTTAAACTGCAAAGTCCAGGATTCCATATGATGTTGAAAGTGGAATGATAGTACTATAACAGTGTACTGCAGAAATGGCCAAAGTCCTGAACCACTTCTAAAAACATAGTATGGACAAGGATGTCAAAGTTCCCCAGCAGGCATAGGCAGGGAAATGCCCAAATCAACCCCAAGGCCATCCGATCTAAGGGGGCGAGATTGTTGAGTAGCAGAGAGGGTTGTACACCAACAGAATCCCTAATGTGTTCTGGCCACCTGACTTTAAACACATCCACTCGGACCTTGAAGACTGAGGGACAGGACACCTGATCAGGAGGACTGAATAATGATAGGTCATTCCAACTCCAACTCCCTTCCCTCTTCCGTTCTGTGCAGTAAGGTGACAGACCCTCACTTTCATTTCCCCCTTTTGGTGTCACCCATTCAGTGGCAATCCAACCAGTGGCAGGCCCACCTCCACCAGAGCCTAGCTGATATTCCTCCAGCCTAGGGAAGTCACACAGCTTAGTTGGAGATGGATGGTGGTTCCTCCTAGGGCTGCAAGCCCAGGTCCTTAGTCCTGTGAAAAAGTAGCAAGCAAGCACTCACAGATGGAGCCTTGTGGTGAAGCAGAGAAGCAACAAGCAGGCAAGAAGCAACAAGGTAGTTTTCAAACACTCTTCATCAAGGTTCTGTCATATGTTATGGTGTATAGACCTATGCATGCAGTGTATATTAGAAACATTCATAGATAGATGGGATCTGTCTTCACCTCTATGTTGTATTTCTGTGCAAGAGTAATTCAGAAGAATTTCTGAATTGATTCTTTGATTCTAAAAAGACTGCTATACTTGTACCTATGTATGATCTCCAGATGTTCTTACCAATTCTTGTGCATGGAGAGGTGGGGAACAGCTTGCATTAATGATTGGCATAAAGACCATATAGGGAGTCTATGCTGTAACTGCTGTAGTTGCAGCACACACTTATGCTAGAAAATAAAACAGGGAGGTTACTTGGACTGAAGTATATCATATTATTTTTATTACTCCCTCTGTAGTGTATGCTATTGACTAGCATTAATATATTGTGCACCTCTTATCAGTTTCATATAAACTTAGGCCTTTTCCACACCAGGAGAAGGAATTGCCCCACGCCGCTACTCACCGGACCTTTCAACTCCTTGGTTTGGTCCACGGTGCTCCGGAGCAGTGCGTGCTCGTCAATACGCACTGATCTGGTGTCCCAAATGGTGGTTTCCATTTGGTCGAGGGTCTCGACCAACCGCTGAAGCTTGCCAGCCTAAAGCCTGCCCCCAGGCAGATTGCAGGCTCACATTGGTGCAAGCCTGCGAATCTGCATCTGCACTGCATGCTTTTGAAAGACCAAAAGAAACAGGGCTTTCAAAAGTACGCTGGAGGACCACTTGGGGTCATTCCGGACCGGACTGAGGTACAGATCTACCTTAAATAGGTCTGACCCAGTCTGGTCTGAGGTGCAGACATCCTCCTTGGAGGACGGACTGCACCGTTTCAAAAACCTCATGTGAAAAAGGCCTTAGATAACCATGGTCATATGCTTTCTAACTAGAGAATACATATTGTACTTACTGTACTGTATTACACTGCAGTACCCATTGTCCCTGATGATCATTCTTCATGCTTGCATAGGGCTGATGAGAATTGCAGTATTCACAAAGTATTTAGACAGTTACATGTGTACCACCCCTGAGACAGGATCTATATTCTTCTTCTTGGAACATTCCATATCTGATTCTGAGCATACAAGAAGAGCACTCTTCTCAGATCTGGCAGTCTCAATGTCTTGATGCCAGGCTGTTGTTCTGTGCCCAGCAAAATGGAAGACACCTTTGTAACCATTGCTGAGGAGAAGCAGGAGAAGGGATAGTTTGGATACTATGGTTGAAACTGAACTAGAATAGCATATCAGGTGTCTGTAAAAGCCCATGGAAAGATAACAGGGAGGGAAGGACTTTCTGAAACTGGTGAGATTTAGCTGTAGAAAAGGTAAGATCTTTTTCCTTCATTTTGAATTGTCTTATTGGAGTTTTGTATGTATACAAGCATCTGAAAAAAGGACTTAGATATTTTTTCCTCCAATATATTTTCTTTGAAAAAAAATAGCACAAATGGATGCCTATTATCAGGGAGGGCAAGAATGTCTGCTTACTAGGTTGTGGATGGAAATAGATATTTAAACATGCTTCAGGATCTGGATTTTGTTAAACCATTATGATCAACACTGATTTTACTCCTCCTTACCAGTAAAAGATGATAGAATCAGACACCAAGAGAAAACAAAAACAAAAACGATAATTGCTGGCACCAGCAAAACAGAAATATTTAAGACAGAAATTTTAAATCTAAATCTAAATAGAAATCTAAATATTGTCAGAATTAGGGACAAGACCACAATAGTGGCAGCTTTTTTTAAAAAAAAATGTAGTGAATGGAATAATTATATGTAGAATTTTGTGTAGAATTCTTTAATAAACTTTTTAAAAAGAACACACACCTCATTTTGTAACACCAATTAACACTTAAGAAGTACAAGTTCCAAAGCAGGACATTTATGAACAATAACAGCAATTCAGGATTTGCATATATAAAATACTAACAGTAGGGTGGGGTGGGGGTTGTTTCCAAATATAATCAAAGTAATAGCATGTGGGTGCAAGATAACCACTTTTAAGCCTCCCAGTATGGATTAGCTGTAGACTTATTTCACAAAGGAAATACTTAGAAAGAGAATTAAATTGTCTTTATTTCATGTTTTATGAATCCAGCTTCTAACATTTAGGCTGTGATTGCAGAGTGCTGCTGAGTAATTTTCAAAAACAAACACTCTGATACAGAATAAAGCTAGTGCTGCTGTTTATTCAGAAGACGGCCTAAGGCGACAGCACTTATCAGTATGAGTTGCCCTTACTCCGTGATCATTGAAACCGCTAGTGTGCCTGAAGGTTTTAGAACGGAACACACTGTACACTGAAATAATGATGTACTCAAACCTGTCTACTCATAAACCTAAATGCAGAACCAGTGTTTAGGATTTTCGATATTAAAATGTGCTGTCTGAATTCAAATTAGGAACATATTCACAATAGATTTGGTGGTTCTTTAATGTATGTTACTGAAGAGGAACTTTTTGTCATAATGTATCTCCCACTGAGTCAACTATGGATCACTGTGAACATCCTCACCAGCAACAGAAATCTTCATCAAACAATGGCCAACTAGGCTGTCCTAATTGTGGCTAACCAATAAGATTTAAGCTATTCTAAGTGTACAGGATCAAGGGTCAGAAGTCACACTTTGACAGCTTTAATCACAGTAACAGTCTCCACTTGTGAAGGACACTGCTTGGTTTAAAGTGTGAAATGAAACTATATGTATCCATAGTCTGTCATGACAGCAGGGTCAATCTCTGACATATACTAATTTGTTATATTCTTAGAAGCTATGGAAGAGGATGAAAAAGTGTTGTGATGAGGGGCAGAACTTATAATCTTTCACTGCCTGATGAAGTCTTTCCAGAACAGAACAGGAGAGTAAGATTTTCAATGACTGGTAACCAAGATGTCTCTCTTTTCTCTTCTTTGAAAATATATTTTAGCACCAAGGAAGCCACAACAGTCATAGTCTGAGTGAAATTTCACTCCACAGTGTCTCTGGGAAATACACTGCATACCAATATTGTATTTTTCCAGGGTCACAGTGGGAAGAAATCCGGCTCCTCACACTGATCTACTGGGGTAGCCATGTTTTTGCCCCAATCACTTCCCAAGAAAGACTCTCATATCCTTCCACAAAGACATTTTGAGGTGAAATGTCCTCAGACTTCACTAGCAGTGTTGCCGCCACTTCCTCTCAGCATCAGGAAGTACTTTGAAAGAAAGAAAGAAAAAAACCACAAACACAAAAGAATGCTCTTTGTCTTCCACCTTTGAAAACTGGAGAATTTCCTACCACCAGCACTTTTGAAGCCAGAGAACATGGATGTAAGAGAGATAAGAACTTTGTTCAAGCAATACTTTAAATGAACAATCTGAAAAAAATATTTCCCCTCAAGTTTTACTAAGCGTTTCAGAATGCATTTGAAGTATGCATATCTTTTCTTATTACAAATGCGAAGTTTCAGTAAAGGAGTTAGCATGCCTGGGTAGTTCAAAACAGCATGCTGTTTGGAAGCACTGTGTGGTCTCAGATATCACGTATCATTTGCTTTGAAATTTTTGGATTGGAAGAAGTAAGAAGACTGTAAGAAGACATATCAGAATCACTAGGATATAATCTAAGAGTGGGTTTTAAACTACTGGAATACATCAGACTAGAGAGACTAGAGAAATATAGTAATGCAAACCAAGAGAACTATAGTAATTCAAACCAGAGAAACTATTGCTATAGTAATGCAAACTAATATCTGGTCCATTTGCCCCAAGATATGTCACAAGTATTCAAATAGAAACTTCAAGCTAGTACAATATCAATTAATAATATTATGTATTGTGCTTTTTAAACATTTGAATCCCACTGAACTCAAGTTACTCATCTTATTATCTTTTAAAATTATTGTTCATAAGGTTTGAAAATAAAGGTTGGCATCCTAACATTGAGCTATGATTGTGTAAGTCCAATTTATGCCATTACAATATACTTATTTTGATCATTGCAAACTTCAGAATTCTATCCCAACTGCAAAATCTCACTAACTCTCATCTTTTCAATGTGGCACACATCCCCACCTGCCACATGGGTATTCCATGTCAGTGGGTAGTGAAGGGAGAAGCAGATAAGCATCCAGTTATTTTTCTAAAGCATAGCAATGACATCATGCTCAGAGAACACTAAAGGACAATTTGAAGGTTATAGAGAATTCCTGTTGCTGTAGATCCAGCTGAAAGAAAACAGCTAGATGTGTCTCTGTTGCTCTCAGCTCTCTTCTGTCACAGAAATGACCATCTTGGTTGGGAGGGGGTGAATGGCATACTGAACACTTGGGATGGGGTGTTGTACTAGGAGATCTATTATAGCTGCATGCTGGGGATACATTTCCTGGTGTGGGATCTTGGCGCAGTGTCAGAGATAAGTTACAAACTGACTCACACATGCACATTTATCACAATAGCTCCAGAGTCAAACAGTCATTTCTATATCTGAACTGAGCAATTCATGGATCAAATGTGATAGATAAGATAGTTTTGTATCATACTGTTGTTTTTCAGTGCAACTCATTAAGTAAAGAGTGAGCCATTTGAAGTAATTAGTGTGGATTAATTTGTCTGCATTGCTGTCTCAACATTCACATTTTATCACACATAAAGAATGTTCCTTTATGTGTGAAAAAAAGGGGGAATATCTCTCATTCACTTACATTATTTTTATTATATCCTTGGAGAAAGTGTAGAAAATATAAAACTAAATTGCACACGGTACACTTACCCTATACAAACAATGTGGTGAAGCTTTCTACATTATGGCTGTACCCTTTGCTAGTTTGAAAGTCACACAACCCAAATGTTGCACAGCAGGAAAAGAAGCTCTGACCTACTAAAGTTGCAGCCAAACATGGTTTTGTTGTGCAAAATGAGCAATCACATATGACTATTTGTTGTGCAGCATTGCTGATTTTGTGCAACATTTTTGTTGTGAAATAGTTTTTGCTGTGCAATTTTGTTATTTCATGTAGAAAACAGCAATGTTGTACAACAAAAATGTGCAAAATCAGAAGTGCTGGACAATAAATAGTCATGTGATTTTGTTTTACATCATTGCTGATTTTATGCAAAATTTTGCTTGTCCTTCATTGCTGATGTTACATAGAAATCAGTAACGGAGCACAAAACATAGCCATGTGATTTTGTTGTACAACATTGTGGATTTTTCACAATGTTCTATTGTGTAACATTTTTGTTGTGCAACATTGCTGTTTACTAAAACACATATGTGGCTGCTGTTGTCAAAGGCTGCAAAGTTTTTATGGTAGGCTGCACAGTTATCAGGAGAAGCTGTGTGGCTTCTGAAAAACTACAATTTTCTCAGGAACCTGAAAAGCTTTCATAGAAAAGTGGAACAGTTTTCTACCACTGTGTGGGGAAAAATTCCTACATGTTTCAAAGCCAGAAGATGAAAGACTGCTTCTTTGTTCTTGATAATGTTCTGTCTGGTCTAGGTGAAACTGAGATTTACTATCCTTATTTATCTATCTACAACTTTTTTTTTTAAAAAAAGATGGTGCTCATATCTATCCACCTTCTCATATTCAATTCACCCACAGATTTTTGACTACCACATTCTTCAAATATGTGCATTTTTGTATGCTGCTTTCCTTAATTTACGTATTGTATCATTTTTCAAAATTCAAATGTAGTAAAACTATAGAATAATTGTGTTCAATTAGCATATTAGTTTAAGTAGTAGAAATTGGAGCACCATGTATTAAATTACAACCAAATTTGTCTCCCATTGGTCATAATTTAATACATGGTGCCACAATTTCTACTACTTAAACTAATATGTTAATTGAATGCAATTATTCTACAAATTTGTCTCCCATTCCTACAACTGGTATTTATGCATATGTAAAACCACTCAGTGAGAAATATTGCCTCTCTCTCTCTCTCTCTCTTTGTGTGTGTGTGTGTTCTCCCCTAGAACTAATAACACAGTGGAAAAAAATAGCAATCTCTTGGAAATCTCTGGAACATCACATAAGAGTCAACTGTATTCCATACTTTGGCATATCTGCCAATATTGTCCACCTTGCAATCTATTTTGGTATTTCATTGGCAGGGTTTACTAATCCACTGTTTTCTGAGTTTAACTGATCATGGAAAGCATTTGTGTTCTTTCACAAATCAATAAAAAGGCAAGATTTACTTTCAAACTACACCTCTTTTTGTAGCTGAAATCAACCAGAAGACGGATCTGTGACTGACTCTTGGATCCAGTTTACATCCAAGCAAAGTGTCACTAGTATACATTGGACCTGAATGAAACAGATTTTACAGCTGAGAAAATTACACTGCATTTGTCCAGTTATAAGAAACTGTTCTGTTCTGAAAGCTAGGACCCCAGACTAAAAAAGTCTGTGTCACCAGAAATTGATTGAAATGCCAACATCTCAGTTTTTAACCTAGTTGGTTTATTTTTATGGTTTAACCGTGAATCAACAAATATGATAGCAGAAAACAAACAAGAAAATAAGAATGATAACAAACCAAGACAACAAAGCAACATACTCCCAATAACAATAAGAGATCTAATATATTTGCCAAGTCTGATTTTCTGTTGGCAATGATGAGACAGCTTTATAGAAGGATGTACCCAACTAAGTTACCAGGTTTGGTTGGCCATGGCCCCAAATGATATTAAAAGTACATTTGGGGGGAAAAGAAGAAGAAAGAAGAAGAAGAAGAAGAAGAAGAAGAAGAAGAAGAAGAAGAAGAAGAAGAAGAATTTGGCATCTATTAAACTTACCTTAATTTTCATGGCTTTTGGCATAGTTTCTCTAAGTGATCCCCCTCCCCACAACAGATTGTTTTGTCCTTTTGTTTAACCTACAGCTTTCCAAAACAAAGAAATATGAAACTGTTTTGAAGTTGTTAATCTGGTGTAACTGTGTAGAACAGTTACCTATCACATACCATCCAGCATTTCACAAATGAAAACCAAGACACATGTGGCTAAGAAACATAAGAGTGTGGTCAAAATGGCAAAAGTTATAAATGAAAAAGAACATAAAAAAATAGGTGAATCTGTAGCAGTTTGCTTCTGCTTACTGGGGAATGCAAGATTCACCTCCCCTCATCCCTGCTCAGTTAACTGAGTGTAAACTACTTTTAAACTTTCAATAAAATTTTCAACATTTGAAGTAAACTGAGGGCAAAAGGGGAAAGTGGAAGGAGGAGAACAAAGCTGGGACATTTTAAAAGCAGTTCAGAATATGAGATGACGAAGGATTAGCCAGGATTGTTCCTTCCAAATCCAGACAGTTGAAGGATATGTTATCACTGATGCAAATTACCATTACTCATCATTGCTCAGAATGTGACCATGCTTTTGGTGAAAATTTATTAAAATGCATTTTAAAAGAGTAGAAACATTCTTTGAAAAGTAAGACATTTCATAGTTTTTGGAATGTTTCTACCAGAAGGGTATATGTGTATCATGAACTGAATTCTTAAAAAAACAAAACAAACCCCCCACTGTATGAATAGTATAGATAGCTTTTTCATAAATACTGTTACTATAGCTTTTCTCCAAAGTATTATTAGCACCTGTACCTTTACAAAAAGATTCCTTTGCCTGTTCCCCCACTACTTTTTCATAAAACAAAGGACAGTTCCTGGAGCAGCAGATAGTTGATGTCAGTTTGAGCTAGGTATACACAGACATTGTACAAGTTTCCTACATGAGACTGTCAGTGTACTTTAGTCCCAACCTGCCACTGTTTTCTGATTCACTGTGGGACCTCTCTGAACAAGCTACAGTAGTGTCAGTTTATTTGAGGGTGTTTCTGCTTCTGCTTACTCCATGGCTGAAGGCTCTCATGCATTTTAACTTAACTTGTCAGTTGGGCACACACACACACCCCGTATGTATGTATGTATGTATACACACACACACACACACACATTTAGGATTCTTTTTTAAAACCCAAACCTAATGCTTAAAATTTTGAAAAAAAGAATTACACATCCTAGCTAAATCATCTGCTGAATAGCATGTGTGCTGTCGTGTAAATCCTATTGATTCAATGAGCTAATTTTAATTGTGACTAGCCAAAGTCTAAATGGCAAAAAATACATGCATTTGGGCCATCAACTATGAATACATACTCACAGTTAAGTAGTCAGAGTTCCTGAAAAACTCATGGGAGCTGATCAGTACTGAAGAATATTCAAACTCTTCATTCTGTACTAGATTTCAGATCCCATGCATCCCAGCAGGGATGTTGCACGTAGAATGGAGTCACAGGATTATAACACTGCCATGCCACAGTCTGGAAAATGTATTGTTTGGTTTGACTACAACTCCCAAAATCTTCCTGCTGTGGCTAAGTTCTAATCGATATCCCTGATATCCCTGTCAATCAAGCAAGGATGTCTACAAAGAAGCTATGTACACAGATTTATATGGTTTTTTTTATGCATGAAAGCTTCCACACTGTATAGTATTCCAGAAGATACAGATAGCCTACATGTGTAGAGTTCCATAGCATTCAGGCATTCCTTTACAACTATCTGTGTCTAAAGCTTTGATGCCAAGGGTAGAGGCTGAAATGCTACAAAACTATGAGGTGAAGACAAAACTAGAGCCTCTAAGTCCTATCTTAACAGACATATCATTAATATTGAATGCCCCCATGATATATTCAGTAACAAATCTGTTTGTCTTTGTGTGGGGAGAAGCAAGATAACAGCAAACTAGTCACAATTGTTTCATGGTGGCATACCCCCTAGCCAGATCTCCACCATTCATACGTTGTGTAGCAGAATTAAAAATAGGGATGCAAATCTTGTTTCTACTATTCACTCATGGAAGAACAAATAAATTTTAAAAAGTTATCTCCCAACTATATCAGGAGACTAGGAGAATTTTGGGGCATTTTTTTTTTAATCCTTAGGGTCTTTGGGAAGAAATGTTTGTGCAAAAAACCCCTCAAAATTTTACACAAAGATATAAACAAATACACTGTTTTCTGTGCAAAGAATATTGATTGTTCCTTCCCTTTCTCTTCTTTCTTTTTTTTGCTTTTATCTCTTTTTCAATAATGTCATGAAATGTGAACAATATGTCATCAATTGACTCTTTCCCATTGGGTGCTGATACGTGTTGAAACACACTTTTGCATTTATAAGAAAATTTGGGAGGATTTGTTGCATCCCTAAAATGACTGAAATGTACACATGTGCAATGCAGAGCTCCTTAATGTTCCATTCCGTACATTAAACTGTAGAAACCATTTATAAGTGAAGTTGGCAATTCCTGAAGTACCCTTACTATGTGAAAAAAGTAACCAATTTTGATTCAGAGTGAAGACTTTTCTGCTTCTAGGTAGAATATGCACATTAAATCAATGGGTTTTAAGATAGTTTTTCTAACTGCAGTTCATTTCTAGGTAGGACTAATGCTTGATCTAGAAATAAATATGCTTAATCACTATGCCAGTTAATAGTTAATGATAAACACCTGAATGGACCTGGCAGGCAGGCAGCTTGCAATTGTGCACAATTATGCCTACTGAGTTGGTGGTCATAACTAGTCCTAAAGATAACAACAACAAAAATAGGCATTATGAACTACAGAAACCCTTGAAGGTAAGCTTATTTGTCATGCGGTGCATTATGTATTATTGTTATGCTGTATCATAAGCTCCTTCTGTTGTTGAATAAAATTGCTTAGGAGCTCATAGATAAAAGCCTCTACAATTAGCTATTCCACCTACTCTACATCTGATACAAATCGCAGTGATCCATCTGTAGCACAAAGTATACTTTGGTATTGCATCTCCCCTCCCTCTTTCCTGCAAGCATGATCTTTGTGATAGTCAAAATGTCAGCATAATAACTTCTGACAGTTTATTGCTTCCTGATGGGTGCTAATTCAGGATGTGCTGCTCCCTTGATCTCCTATAATGCTTTATCTACAGTGTTAATCAGGAAATGCTGCATGACAATTGATGTCATGTAGGAGTAGCACCGATTCAAACTTACATGGACATTACTGTGGTAGTGTAATTGCTGAAATATGGAAGAGCTTTCCAATTAAACATTTTGATAGGCAGCAAGGACAGGGGAGGGAAGCTGGAACACATACCTGTCCTCCCTACCTTCTTCAGTTCATATAATGCCTGCTGTTATTAATTTTAATTGAATATGGACATGCTATGCTTGAACCATCCAATTCTGTCTCCTTCATAGACAGATTTCCACAGTGATCTCTGGAGTTCTGCTGCAGAAGAATAGTGTGTGTGTGTGTGACATATATATATGAACACAGAGGCAGAAAAACAGATTGTGCACAGAACTGTTTATGCAACGTTCAGGATTAAATAGTGTATATACTTCTCTGATAAAAACTTGGAAGCAATAGCCAGGAAACTGTCAGACTGCCATATCTGGGGAAAAAAAACAAAACAAAAAACAATACAAACCTGACTCTATGGCCCTTTCCGCATCCAACCTTTTCTTGGCGCTGGGGTATGATGATCACATGGGCAGCCTCTTCTGAAAGGCTCTTGCTTCCCTGCTTCTTCAGCTCTGGAATTGCTTCCTGCTCATGCGAGAGCCCCACCTCTTCCTTTCACAGTTCAGCGTGGGACCTTCCCAAGCTGCACTGAGACAGGAAGTGTGACCAGCCCAGCTCCCGAGGCTCTGCACACCAGGTAAGTGTGCGCAGGGCCTGGGAGCAATGCGTGATCGCGCAGCAATTTTGGCTTAAGGCCGAAAATGCAAAGGTGCATGATCGTTGCCTGCTGGCCCCTGGAGCCTTGCGCGATTGCGAGGGCATCATGCAGATCACTCCTTGCAATTGTGTGAGGCTTCAGGGCCTCTTTTGCATGGCAGTTGCCATGTGAAAAGGGCCTATATCATGTGCATGGAACATTTTACGTTCCAGATGTTTTGGACTATCATTTCCATAATTCACTATTAATGGCCATGCTCAGAGGGTTACATAGTGCATATTTTCATTCCACCAGATGTCTGAGATCATCCTATTGTGGGAATCGTTTTGGTGAACTGGAAGTTATATTCTGTTACTTAGAATCACCTTTTAAATGACAAAAAAAGTCTGCTTGGATCTAGAGGGGCCTAATCTCATACAACTACTACTTTTTTTCAGCTAAAAAAAAAATGACAGGAGTTGGGATATGGAATTTCCATGAGCCACAAATACCATCCCAAAGAACTGCTTGTGAACTGTAAAGTCGAAGGCTTTCACGGCCAGAATCCATAAGTTGCTGTGGGTTTTCCAGCCTCTGAGGCCATGTTCTATTAGGATATCCTGAAAATGCAGCCACAGATGCAGGCAAAACGTCAGGAGAAAATACTAATAGAACACAACCTCAAAGCCCTGAAAATCCATAGGAACCTATGCTTGTGAACTGTTGGTTAGATGTTGTTTTTGGTCCAAAATAGTTTCTCCATAATAATCTACCATTTTATTACTTCCAAATTAGTTAACAATGCAAAAACCTAGGCCATTTCCATATGGCATTGCTATCACGCAATGAGGAGACACTGGCAACAGTCCACTAGTTGTGTTTTCTCATGATATCATCACAGTCCTGCAGTTGTCGTGATCGCAGGATATTTGCTTAACGAAGAAAGGTACCAGATCTTATCTGATATTGGAAGCAAAATTGGGTCAGCCGTGGCTAGTATTTGAATGGGAAACTGCCAAGGAATACTAGGTGCTGTAGGCTATATTTTGGAGAAAGGACTGTCAAAAACACCTCTGAGTATTTCTTGCCTAAGAAAACACTATAAAAATTCATCAGTTTCCATAAGTTTAAAGACATCTAGAAGGCACACACACATACATGACTGGGAGACTGAAAATCTAAGGGACCTCCTTCTTCTATATGCCCCTGTATTATATGCTATATATCACTGCTAACACAACTTTCTCTCTTGGCCAAACTGAAGCATGTATGGGAAATGAGGTTTCACTGTGAAAGTGGATGGTTCCCTGCTGTGATATAGTGAGCTTTAACATTTTCCCAGCTTTCATATGAACTAGTGGGCTGTAAGATTACTACTTGTATGTTATGTATGTTTAAGGCAGAAATGTTAATTTAGCCTATTAACAAACAACTTGCGCAAAGTCTGTCCTGAATACTAAGGTGTGACAATCCCACAAGATAAGTGCTATTGCCATAGAAGCACTTAGGAAAAACAGTGCAGGACAAATCAATTATGTTATTACTGGATAAAGATAAGTTTGTCACATTTTGCATGACAAGGGCCCTTTCCGCACGCGGTTATTAAGGCGGGTCAATGTGTCTTGCCACAGAGGCCTTCTGAACCTTGGAGCAGACTAGGTTCAGTTTATTTACCTTCATTCCGCACATAATTCTGACTAAATATGCCCCCATGTGGTGGTAAAGCATGCTATTTGAAAACCGGAAGAAATTGGTTTCCCAATTTTCCAGATCGATCGAATTCATACTTTCACAGTGGTGCAGACACATACATTTACACCAATGTGAATTGGTGGTCAGAGGAGGGCTCATGGGAGGGATCAGGGGGTAGTATGGACTTTCGCATGTACGCACGTACGCATATATGCAAAGAAATACTAAACCATGCCAAAAAAAGGGGGGCCAATCACAGCTGACAGGGCAGGGTGAGCGGAGTAGTGGGAGTGGCTATGGCAGAGGCAGTGTGGATTCATGAACTTCCACTCCTCCGAATCAGAATGGAACATACACAGTAGCTATGCAGAAGGAAATGAGGGAAAGTCTGCCTCGTTTCGAGCCCAGAAAATCTGGTAAGAAATGGCACAAACTGATTCACCAGCCTCGTGCAGAAAGGGCCAAGATTTACACTTTGATTAAGTTTAAGACAAAGTTAAAACCTAAAATGCCTGTGATAAACAAAATTGACAGATCAGGTGCTTAAATCTTAGTTTTCATTTATTAGATACTGAATCATACAGTAAAATTTATATTCTGGTGATTTTTAAATTTATTTTTTCATATGTTGCATATGGATAGGATAGATTTTAACTTATGATGGATTTCTTTTTTAAAAAAAAATCACAAGTTACTGTATAGTAATACTTCGTTGTTTGCTGTAAATAAATTTGAAATTGAATTGATTTGAATGGCCAGGTAGACGATACAGTAGTGCAATAATGAAATACTAGGGGCGCAGGGAAGTAGCCAGTATGCTGAAAGTTCTTACAAGAAGGGATGCAGGAAGTATTCACTGCAGAAGTCCTTGACATCTCTTGCTTCACTAATTGCTACAGGAAGAGTCAAGGTGGGCACAGCTCACATCATAAAAACTCCTACTTTGAATCCATTTGCACTCATGCTGACCCATTACATTGGGTTTCATAGGATTCTCAGGCTGTGGAGTGGTTCTGCACAGTGTAAATTTGACTCTTGTAAAGAAGAAAGGACTTCTTCTTCCACTTCAACAATAGTTATTTTCCTATGTGATATGTTCCATTATGTTCTTCAGCTTTCTTTTCTGTTTCTGTCCTTAGCTTAACATGATTCCTAGTTGCTGGTTCCCATCTCCAGCTTCCTCTTAAGCCATTTCCACACTACACTGTTATAGTGCTATTATTCCACTTTCAACATCCTGTGGAATTCTGGGATTTTCAGTGTAGGGAAGGGAATTTAGAATTCTTGGCCAGAGAGCTCTTTGGCCTCAGTGAACTACAAACCCCAGAATTCCACAGGATGTTGAAAGTAGAATAATAGCACTATAACAGTGTAGTGTGGAAATGGCCTTAGACAGTTGCCTATGGCTCAGTTTTATATCTCTTCCTTTCACATGGGCAGATACTGACACTGGACACCTCGTTGTGGGGGCACAGCCAGCTTTCACCTCAACAGAGAGAGGATACGGCTGCTAGGAGAAGAGTATTCTCAACATTTGGTACCACCAATCATGTTTTCCATCAGTTATGATGGGTGGACCACAAGCCCAATCACATCTTGTTGGGCAAGACATTCAGACTGTCATGTCCCACTACAGGAATTATCACAATTTCTCCTGTCTGCTAGTCAAAAAACTTTGGTTAACCTTCTTTTTCTTCTATGGGTAAAAGGGTAACAGTCAGAATCTCCTCAAGGGGTGTCAGATATTTCCACTAGGTTCTGAGGAGATGCAATGCATTTTTCTTCCTTATGACTAATTTCAAGATTTAAACAGCAGAAATCTTTCCAGTGCTGCACTCTTTCCAAAACTCAAGTTGAGCCCTACCATTAAGCATGATGAGGCAACTTAGGCTAGGACCCAACGTAGGATTTCTACTAATAGAACTGAGGAATCCAGAAGAAATGCACCGCCATGAAGTTCTGTTGTGCTAGCACCCTAATTCTAGGTTATAAAAACAACCCAGGCTTTAAGCATGCTTTTTCATTTCATGAAAACTTGGCAAATTGTTAACTCTTTAAATTATTATGGTTATACTTGAGAATTTTTGCTACAAGGAAACAATTCTGAGATTTTTCTGCTTCGGATACCAAGGTGGTGGTAGGAGGTAAATTCATAGCCATTTCATCTTTTCATGTTAGGATGAAAGATTACAGTGGCTTTATTGTAGAAGAAAACTAAGATTTCTCTGCAGTGTTCACCCAATATTCAAACATTCCAAAATGTTACACAGGAACTGTTCTAAGAGGAAAACACATGAACTAGTAATCCATTCATTAGTTATTGTTGATCTCCTAATAATCTCATAACTTTTGGCAATCATATTTGGTTGTTAAAAACTAAACGTGACCCCGGAAAACCACTTTTCAGCCAGACAATGTCCCAGCTGAAAGGTTTCTAAAGTGCTGCAATCGGGAGAACTGGGAAATAACATTATCAGTGTTCTCCTAGTCATGAGGTTCATTGAGAGAGGTAATGAGAGGGAACCCAAGGAGTTTCTCTAGCTCCCTGTTCTTAAGGTGCCCTGCTAACAGGAGAATACTGGGGATGTCATTTCCCAGTGTCATGATCCACAGCACCTCAAAAACCCTTTGGTTGGGATGCTGCATGGCTGAAAAGGTAGTTTTTTGGAGGGAGGTCAGTGGACATAGCTATGATGATAGAGTTGGATTGTCATCATTAAAACTGACAAACCTGGATCTCACCCATTTTTTTTCCAGAAAACATTTTTTTTTCTGCTCAGGAACTAGTGTTTTCTGTGCAGTAAACTCATTTCCTGCACAGAAAGCAGGATTCTTTGTGCATAAAGCCCATGTATTTTTTCTCCAAAGAATAATTTTTCCACAGAACTTCAGAAAGTTAAAAAACTGTACAAGGTTCTCATTATTCTTTCTGACACAGTTTCCCAACTCATTGTTTACATCCCTGGAAATTGTGCTCTACCTGCTGCTCTGATTCAGGCGAAGTGGGTTAGGTCTGCCAAACTACATCTTCTTTCAACACATTTCCTCCACTGCATTAGTCCCTTTTTAATCTGTATTATTATTTTAGACCATAAAGGGAGTTATGTTCAGAGGTATATAGAAAGCTGATGATCATAGCCTGTTTAATTCTAAAACTTGCTCACATGAACATGCTTTCCTACATCTGTTTATACGGTGCTGCATTTGTACAATTTTGGGACCAAATATTGCCATGTGTGAAGTGCATTGAAAATGATGGAAATGTTGCTTCTGTATATCAAATAAGGGAAATAATGGTTGTAGACAAGCCAAGGAATGGAAAAAAAAAAAAGGGGGGGGGATGATTATTAACATTAAAACCACACTTTTCAGTCTATGCTTTAAGTGTTAAATTACTTTTTTGCATTATCCTAACAAAACAGTCAAATATACTCAAGCAATTAACTTTTAACTGCATATTCTTGAGAAATGATTGAAGTAGTAAATTAGATGTTATATTATATTAATCAATCTATATTATTTAAAACAAAGCAATAAAACACAGCATTAATTTGTCTCCCATGCATCCCAAATAGCATTGTGGAGGAGGGAGACATGTTTGCCAGACTTCACTGGGGAAGAGGCCAGGGTAATTATGTCATTGTGCTGTGTACTATGATGGAGAGCACTGGGGCTGAAGGTATAAAGTTTAAAAGCTCTTGCTATCTCCTCCTCTCCCCTTTTCACAGGACTTCATTGATGTAAAGGAGTGCTTGCTTTCAATAGTGTCAGGGAGTAGATGGAGCTTGGGAATGGTAGTGAGGCCTATCATGTCACAGCAAGGACCTTCTTGCTTGTGTGATCCAGCTCACTGGAGTTTTTTTGGTGAGTGGTGCTTGATGCCTAGGCCCATGATTTGGGTGACTAACGCCCAACTGGGCCATGGCTGGAATAGTTAGGCAGGCCATGGTTGGTGTATTGGGCCCTGTGGGTCCACAGTTTGGGTGGTTAGGCTAGAGTCAGGGTGTGGTTGATGATACTATGCTCTGAGTAGGCCTGGACAGGTAGTACAGGCTCATGATTTGGGCAGTTAGGCCCCAATTGGGTCCAAGGCCCTTTCTGCACGAGGAAGTTAAGACGGGCCAAGGCATCCTGTCACAGAGGTCATCTGCACTTTGGATCGGACTAGGTTCGGACTATTTACCTTAGTTCTGCACCTAAGTCTGATCCAAAACAAATGGTCCTCCAGCGTGCTAATTGAAGACCAGAAAAAAACAGTCTTTCAATTTTCCAGAGTGCGCCATTTCGTTCCTGCTCAGTTGTGCAGCTCAGCTTCACACCAATGCTAGCCTGTGATCAGCAGAGGGTGGGCTGTGGGCATGGCCAGCTTCAGCAATTGGTCCGGACCCACAAACAACCAGAAGCCGCCATTTTGTAAGCCTCACCAGTTCTGATCTAAAGAACTCGCACTGCTCCGCATCGCCCTGGAACAAAGAGAGGAGTCCTGCAGAAGGGCTTAAGGGACAGTCTGCATTGCTTCGAGCCAAGAAGAACCGGTAAGTAACGGCACGGAGTGATTCACTCGCCTCGTGTGGAAAGGCTACAGATAGGCTACTGATGGGCCTGGGATAACAGTTGGACTGCAACTTTCATGGTCCCACTTGGGTTCAGAAGAGTGGCTCTTCAGCTGTAGGTGACCACTTAGGCCACAATTGAGCCTGGGCAGAGGGTTTGCCACAGCTGGGGCTGTTAGGCCATGATCAGGCCTGGTTGAGTGGTGATTTGGGCTGGGGCTGGAGTGACTAGGCCACAATCAGGCCAGCAAAGCCTGAGGAAGTGATGGTGGATCCTGTGGTCCTGTATTAGGCCCATTGGCCTCAGTTTTACTCTTTGGCCCTTTAGGTTTCTGTTAGTCCTGCAGGTTTAGCACATAGGCCTCAATTAGGCCATCCTGTTATGGTCATTACCCTTGAGGGCTTATTCTGGCCCTGGTCTGGATTTAGTAAGTCCCAGTTGGGCCTTTGTGGAACTCCAGTTAGGCCTTGTTTTACTTAAGAGACCTATATGCCTCAGTTCAACTAGGCTCCAGTTAGACCAATAAGACTTGGTTAGACTCAGCTGGACCCTTAATCCCCAGTTAACAGAGTTCAGGCCAGATAGGCCCTGGTAGGTGTTGACTAGGTCTGATTTGTACATTGGACTAGGACAAAAGTTCTGGAGTGGGAGCACTATCAGTCTGAAGGAGGGAGATAAGGTTGTGAAAATAAGGGTCCAGCAAGGAGGCAATACTCTGCCATTGAAATTTCCCCCTCATCTGAAATTAAGGGAGAGGGTGGTATTCTGGTGCCATTTTGGCAAGGCTTAAGGCCATGAAAGAGGCTGATGTTCCCATGAAGTAGCTAGTTCCACCTCCCAGAAAAGGAGCTCAGGGTATATCTAAGGGGAAGGTTACTGATCAAATTTTGGCTTATCTTCATACCTTAGAGAAAAGAAGATGACAGGAAAAGACAGCAGGAACCTCTGTGGATGGTAAAGATGACTGTCTAATAGTTATGGCATTACCTGGAGATATTGGGAGGGGCATCGGAGCAGACCCCAAAGGCTGAAGTTGGTTCAAGTGACATTTCTGACATGGCTGGCAGAGTTAGGGGGGATATAACTGGCCATGGGGACCTTGGAGTGCTCTGGTTGCACAGCCTAATATACCATGTGGTAGTAGTAGCAGTTTACGTGAGGATGGATTGTCTTCTCAACCAGCTTGAGAGGACTTCTCCCCAAATATAGTTGCATAACCATTGCAGGGACTGGGGAGTTATGATCCTTTCATTGTGTTCCCTATTAACTATCGTTTTAATAAACATGATGGTGGTGGTGGTGGTGGTGGTGATGATGATGATTGGGAACAGACACTTCTGTAAAGTGATCACCTGCCACAGTTTGTCAGGGATAAGATACTGCAGGTTGATTCTGCTGATGTCAGAGATGTCAGGAGTTAGAGGAAATGGACACAGGAAGAACATAGAGGAAATGGAATACTAAGAAACAGAGAATTTGAGGAAGCACATGGTCGCCTGGGCAAATTGATTGCCTGGATTCTTCATGTTGTTGTTGTTGTTGTTGTTGTGTGTCTTCAAGTCATTTTCTGACTTATGGCAACCCTAAGATGAACCTATCACAGGGGTTTCTGGGGCTAAGAGTGTGTGACACACCCAAGATCACCCAGTGGATTTCCATAGATGAACAGGAAATTGAAATCCTGGTCTACACCTCTGGAGAGTTGTAGTTCAGGACTCAAACCATCAGAGACTTGTTCCTATTGGGCTTTAAAGGTGGTGCCCATTCAAACTGGGTCTGCTTCAACTGCAACAGCAGCTTGCATGGATCCCCACCTTATTCAAAAGATTGGGCATATCCCACCTTATTTAAAAGATTGGGCATATCTGGAGACCATTGGCATATCAGAGATATGTCCCTCCATTGTAATGTTAATGTGCTATATAGTTGCTTTTGCTGTTTTTTTCAGATTGCTGTTTATGGCTGATGAAGCATCAAGTCCTGATATGTGGCCATATCATGATTTATTGGGCAGTGTTCCAAGCTTGCAATTGGTATTTTGGATCCCACCTGGGACTGAATGACCTGGCAATGGTCGAATGGCTGGTAAAGAGGAGCTTTTGATGGCATGGCCAGCTGCCAGTATTGCTTGGAGAATGCAAGGTACCTGCACCACACATTTTGGTCATTCCCCTGAGGTGGAACAACCTAGGTTTGTTAAAGGTCAAGACTCTCATTATCATGAAATGGGAATCATACAGTCCTTTTAGCCTAGGGTTTCCATCATTATGGCCCTTTCCGCACGTTACCTGCTCGCGGAGGTGGGGGGTGCCGTTCGCTCAAGCAGCCTCTTGTGCAAGGCACTCAGATCGCTCCTCCGTTCTCCCGCAGCTGGGTTGCCGGTCGCACGAACGACCCACCTCTTCCTTCCGCAGTGCAGCCTGGGAGCTGTAGGCTGTGCTGGGGGAGGAAGCCCGGCTCGTCGGACACACCATAGGGCAGGTAAGTGTACGAGGGTCCCGGGAGCATTGCACAACTGTGCAGTATTTTCGGCTTAGAGTCGAAAATAAAAAAATCCGTGTGCGGCCCGCTTTAGGCTTGTGAGCATCGCGTAAATGGGAGTGCGTCATACGGACTGCCACTCCAATTTACGCGACGCTCAAGGGGCTCTCTCGCAAAAGAATCTGCGTGTAAAAAGGGCCCATGTCATGTCATTTTCTTGCCATACTAAGAGGAAAAGGAGACCCTTGGTGCCTTGATGGGGCCTGGAGGAGAATGAATAAGGAAATTCTGAATGCCCTGTTGAAAGGGCATAGCCACTTTCCCCCACATCCTCAAATAATTGTTCAGCCTGACCTTTAGAGAGCTGATGGGATTCATTTGTTACCCCAAAACATAGGTGTCACAAGGGCCACCCTGCAATGTCAATACCTCCTTGCAGAAATGGGAAATGAATTAGCTCAAAGAGGAGGCTTGAGAGAGGGGGGTAACTTAACGAGACCTTTCTACCAGTGCTTACTGGTTCATGCAGGAAAAGAACCAGCCAGAGATTCAAAAGTAAGTTAAAAATGTGTTTTATTGAGGAAATTCACTCATACATGCACACAAGATACACACAGTCAAACATTCACACTGAAGGAGAACTGAAGGAGAAAGGGAGGGGAAAATATGTATATGTATAGGGGAAAATATATGTATAGGCGAAAATATGTATAGAGAGGCTGAGGGAGGATTTATAATTACCAGAAGAGTAATGAAGAGCAGAAATGTGTTTTGGCTTAGGTAGGACCTAAGGACAGTTCTCATTCAGAAGCCAGATGGACAGAGTGACAGGTAGACCTTTGAGAGACTGCACTGGACATCTTGAAATATGGGGTATTTGTACCCAAAAAAATAGCCTGTGGCAGTGGAGGATATGTGCAGTTCCAGGTGTGGAATAATGGGAGTTGCAGTACAGACAATAGACTATCAACCCACTAATGTTTGCAGTGTCTGGATGACAAAGACATGATGACTGTTGTAATAGCTCTGTATTCTGGGTGCTATGAGGCAAGAGGAAGGAGTCCAGATGCACAGGGATAGGTATCTGTCAATCAGTGTCCTGGTCGGCTTCTCACAATGGCATTCTCCAGGAAATTCCAGCTTCAATTATTCTCTGGAACAGCGGTGACTTACCTGATAAATGACCTAGGTTATACCAAGAAGGTGTTTTAGGCTGACCTGCCTGTGACCTCATGTTTACAGTCAGATTTTTTCCTCTTTTGGTTTGACCTCCAGATCACCTTCAGGTTGGATTTTGACATCAGTGCCAATTAAAGTGTATTGCCAATTAAATATGATGCCAATTAGATATGGTGCCCATTCCAAATCATACTGATATCGGGGACCCCCAAAGCAAGGCCTTACACATTTATCAGAAGCTGGTCTTGGGAGATTTGAAAAAGGAAGTGAGAACCTTTTTGCCAGCCTGATGGAGGATGGGGCTAAGCGGACTCTTGCTCCACATCCATAGCAGGTTGTATAAGGAAAGAGGAGTAGGATTTCAAGGAACACATACTGCACTCATTTGGTTAAAGTGGAGGGCTCTGGGCCTACATCTTTAGGTCATGAGATCAGGGTTAAGAAGGAGAATTTCTTTGGTGCTGGCCTGGAGGTAGAGCCCTTACTTTGTTTTAAGTCATACGACTTGAGAGTGAGGTTCTTTGGCTGGCTTTTTAGGAGTGGACTGGTCAGGGAACAACCCAGTTTTTGGGTTTTCCTCAGATATTTTGTCCAGAAGAAGCTGAGGAGGAGATCTGAATGAGGCCACTTGCCTCAGCTGCACACTAGTTTACTTCCCCTTCTGCACATCTCAGGAGTTTAAATAGGCTAATAGTTAAATTAAAGTAACCTTTATTCAAGCCTATGGTTGTGCCTGGTTTCTTTATTTCTGTGGTTGGGCAGCAATTGTGCTTTCTCTTGAATTTAAGAGGAAAATAGAGTTTTGCATCTCATATAGACACACAGACATTAGAAAACCATATTGGAAGTTAAACCTTGTTACATCTGCAAGTGTCCCTTTGCAATTCACAGTAATTAGAGACTGTTTCAAAATGTTTCATTCCATTTTGTTGTGTTAACTATTTGCATGATAAATGTCAACATATCCAGAGGGCATGACTGATATATAATATCTCCACCTTGCCTCATTGATTTCACTGCATCCATTCAGAGCTTGACTAGTGATGCATTTATGAAATTTAACCCATAACATTTCCTCTGGTGTTTTATATAGTGATGTGATACCTATACATATACACCACCTGAGAACCAAGAGATTTCAGCCCAAGCAACTAAAGGCCATGACAGGCATGAAGACTGCGGAAAAGGCAAGGAGCTGACATAGTTGGGCTTTAGAGTGAGCAGCATATGGTTGTCTTGGCCACCAAGTTGATGGCAGCAAAGAGATCAACTCATGGCACAATTTTCTTATTCACTGTGAGGTAGAGTACAAAAGGGCAAAAACAACATATTCCTATGCTTGTCTACATGGAGGTAAATCCTACTGTCCTACTGAGTTTAATGGGATTTACTCCTAGGTAGGTATCAAGTGTTACCACCTATCTGTATGTGTGTGTGTTTATATATTGGTATCACTGTTAAATGTGATGAGGTAGACATGTGGAACAGTTGAATTTTTCATCTGTGAATCTTATTTCATAGAGTTTGGAACTATCATTTCCTGATCCCTGACATCCATATTTACTTATATTATTGAGAAGTAGTGGTAGTGACAGGGGAGAAAACAGAATGATGGGTTAGTAGTGCAGGAGCAAAGATAAAGCAAATAGAAGAGGATATCTCTGTTTCATCAAGCAAAGCTTAGATAAAATATGAAGGGGAGCTGGGTTTTTCATGACAAATAAAGAGAAACTAAGAAACACAGTGACCCAAATATTGCTTAAGTTTTACACTTTCCACTGAGTTCTTAATTGTTCTGGAACATGTAGAACATGTGATATATAGTTTGTTTGAAGATATAATAGATTAATAATGGATATTTTGAAGCTTTTTTTTAAAAAAAACACTGATAGCAATTCAATTAGTTTTTCATTCTTCTGTTTGCATTTCTAACACATCAGAGTATGGATGGTTGTACAGTGTGTTATGAAGTTTATCACACAGCAAGGAATTTATAAGATTTTACAAAACCAGTTCGTATAGAAACTCTCCCTCCTCTCCCCCTCCCCCCGCTTTCTTCTTCCTTTTCAGCCTTGAGGAACACTACATAAAACACATCAAAAGCAACAGTTATATGAAAGGTAGGGATTTAAGACACAACAAAACAAAGTAAATCACGGAATAATGCTTTCATTTTCATGCAAAGTGTTAGCAAGCAATTAACATTTCAATGGATAATGAAATTCAATGGTGGGGGGAAATGCCATTTGCCACAGTTCTGTAGCATAATAGCTCGTCAAAGTTAGTGCTATAAGTTCAAAGAAGGCTGGTTAACAATGTCCTGTCACATGTACTATACTTGGACTTTAAGTACAGAAGACATTTATTTGTTAATAGACCTTGTGATGACTTCAGCACACCAAAAATTAACATGAGAATTGGGCTTTAGCAAGAGGGTGATAAGAAGGGTCATTAAGCATTTCCAAAAGATTGTAATGCATTTCCTCTTTCATCAAGGTTAACAAGGGACTACAGAAATATGATATTTGTTTGATGTTACAATGATCCTGTCCTTACCTCGCTAAGAAAAAGTGCACTGCAATCCCATAGAGATGCTTAATGACCCTTTTTTATTAATTTTCCATTGCAAACCAATGCTCTCACTAATTCTAACGTGATCACCACATGGAAATCCTCTTGCTTGTATCCTCTTACATAGTCAGATCTGCCACTTATTATGTAAGAGACATCGCTCACAGATAATTATTATCCATATTTCATGCTGGATTTTTGTTTTAATTTTTATAGGATAGACTCATTGAGTTAATGAATTCTAGTGTTTTCATTTGTCCATCTGTATTTAAGCTGAGCTCAAGTATAAATTAATATAATTCCTAAGTCTTGTTGTGCATAGACAAATCCTCACCTTACCCCCTCTTTTTTTTTCCTTCTGTAGCTCTTCATTGCACTGATGATGCCTTTATAAATGCTACTTCCATTCCAAAAAGGGAGAAACTGCCATACTCATTTTATCTCTTAGTTCTAGTATTTTCTACCTCATGCCCATTTTATCTTTCAGTTGTAATATGTTGTGCTTTCTGTTGCTTGGCCCTGCTTTGATGTTCTGCCTCTTCCAAATTTGCTAGCCAGAAAATACAACTATTTCCAGGTGTTCAAAGCAGGAAGACACCTTTCCTCGTATACTCTAATGCACATGGTGATTTTTCTGACTTCCAATTTGCTCTTCTAAGAACATCATAAAAGAGTTTTAGGGATAACTATTATAATCATAGAGGATTTCACAAGCACCACTCTCTCAAATTTGGCTTGCCCTGTGGTAGCCAATATTTTAGCTCAGGATTTCTTAGGACTGACAATACTGATTGGCATTTCAGTACCTAGGTTTTTGTTTGTTTATTTTTGTTTTTGCCTTCACAGAAGTGGGGAAGTAGCACTTTAGAACACATTTTAACTCCTTTGTGCCTGGCCATTCCTTTCCTTCTTTTGAGTTGCCAGGATCAAAAGCTTAGATTGCATGGCAGATCCCCACTTCCCTCTCCTGCAGTTCCCTTCATTTCCCATACCACATGGATCCAACTGATACCTGTGCCTTGTTGTTGATCTGAGTTTCAATTTCTGGGCCAAGAAAGGCTGCATGGAGATGAAACTCCAGCACCAACATCCGATTCCTATGGAGAAACAAAAGCCCAGTGAAAGGAGAGTGCAAAAGCAATCTCTCCGAAGTGTAGACAGGCAGACATGTTTTTAAACAGGTTGTACAGTATTCCCTCTTGAGAGCTGATGTAGCCACTGCATTTATTGGGCTTCTCTGAAGGGTGATTTCCATGTAAATATGTTGCTCTGTGTTGTATTCACAGCCTGAAGGCAAATAAATATGTGGGGAAGGCAAGTCAAAGCGTAAGGAAAAACTAACAGAGCTAAGGTTGGATTTTTACTGTACTGTCTCTCAATCTTACATCTAAGTAGATATTTAGGGGTCTGATTAAAGTCTCTCTCTCCCTGTTGACATGGTGAACATGGTCAGGTATGGATTCTCTCAGAACTTCCTGCTGGTTCTATACATCTCTTAGTACATTCTTTTGTCACACCTTTTTGTCACACTTTCTAGCCTCTTGTCTAGTTCTTGATCTTAATGATCTTCACCAGTTTCAGCTTTTTTAAAAGTTCCTGATCTGTTATAACATAGGGCCTTTCCTCACAACATTGAATCATTCCGCAGCTTACCTTCTCATGCTGCTGGAGTGTGGGCCTTGTGTGAAAAGCCTGGGCAGGCAGGCAGGCTCTCGCAAACCTCCTGCTTCCCTGCCGCTCGGGCTCCGCAGCTCCTTCTTGTTCGCTTGAGAACCCCACCCGCGCCCTGCCCTTCCTTCCACAGTGCAGCCTGGGAGTTGTAGGCTGCACTGAGGAGAGGACGTGCAACAGGCTTGGCTCCAGAGGCTCCGCACTGCAGGTGAGTGTGGCCCAGGCCTGTGAGCCTTGCCCAAGCGCGGCTTATTTTCGTCTAAAAGCTGAAAATAAGAAAATGCATATTTGCTGTGCTTGCAGGCCTTGAGCATGGCAGAAATGGGAGTGCATCATGCAGACCACTGCTGACATTTACTCGATGCTCAAGGGGCCCTTTCGCTTGTAAACTGCCATGCGAAAAGGGCCAATGTTATAGTGCTATTATTCCACTTTCAACATCCTGTGGAATTCTGGGATTTGTAGTTTACTGAAGCCAAAGAGCTCTCTGGCTGAGAATTCTAAATGCCCCTCTCTAAATGAAAAGCTCCAGGATTCCATAGGATGTTGAAAATGAAATGATAGCAGTATAACAATGTAATGTGGAGAGGCTCATAATCTTGTAGGTATCTACTCAGATGTTAAAGCTCACTGAATCCAGTCAAACTTACTCCTAGATAGACTTGGAATAGAACTTTGTGGCTCCTTCTAACTCTACGGTGTTGGGTTCTGATTCTAAGCATGGAGAACATGACAGTCTTAAATGAGATTTAGGGTTTTCTTTCTCAAAATGGCACTAGACTGTTTTACTGGTATTATTCTACTTTTGACATCCTATGGAATCCTTTTGTTTGCAGTTTAGGAAGAGGTCCCAAACTCCAGGATTCCATAGGATGTTGAAAGTAGAATAATACCACTATAGCAGCCTAGTGTAGAAATGACCAATATTGCACAGATAGAGACAGCATTCCAGAACAGGACTTAGGATACAGTCCCACAGTGTGTTGTGTTTTTTGCCTTTTTGTGCCTTACAGTGGCCTGAATGAAAGAAGAGGGAAAATTAGCAATTTTGCTTTCACATCCTGATGATCGTGCAAAATATCGTAGACATATGCATGTGGGAAATGAGAAACAGAAGAGTGACTTGTTCAAATATCAAATTATTAAGATTGGTTACAAAAGCTGCTCAAATATAGTCTTCAGAATTTATCTTATAAACCTAGTCAGGTTTCAGTGGGGATAGGGGAAAGGGGGCTTTTCAGCAAAATGTCTTGGGCCACTGTGGCAGAAAATGATTGCTGCTAAGCTATAAAGTATGAACTTGAAAAGTTAGGCAGCCTGAAAGACATGAAACATGCTCTTTTCCATAGAAATACTTCTCAGAAACAACAGTAATGGCAAGGAAGAAACAAGTATACAGTTTGTGGTCATAAAACAGCAACATCATAGTGACTTTCTGTTGTCAGGCACAAATAGTATCAGTCTTCCACCAACTATTGCTAGCTGATATTTCATTGCTCCAGGCTTCCTCTAACAGGCCAGACCGTCAGCGTTTCTTTCATGAAAACTGGACTAGAAAATCTTCATGTTTTTATTACAAGACTCCTTGTAGTCTCCCTGGATTTTCAACTGCTTTCCTCCTAGATGCTAAGGATTCTGCAAATTTCTCTCATTAACAGGCAAACCCATACTGGTATAGTGGTTAACTGTAGAGTCACATTTTTAGAATCTTTAACAACCTTTTCTGTTTTCTTACACTACTTTTTTTCTGGGCCATGACTGCTTCCAAAGTTGATTTCCTCTAAAAATATGATAGACGTGTCCTGAAGAAAGTTTAGTATTCTTCAGAAAATGTAACATTGTTGATTCCTCCAGTTCTTTGCTACTGCCATACCTCTGCTTGAAGTAAAAAGACAGCAAAAGATTTGCTGGCACACATGGAGACCAGAGGGTATCTTTTCACAACACAGATTAATTAATGTAGGAATCCTTTATGGTACCTGTTTTATTGTCAATGGAGAACAATGAATGAACATTAACTACAGTACAGCTGTTCCAATTTGGTTCTTTTATTTCATCCCATGTTTCTTTGAGGAAGGAAATAACATTTTCTTCTGATTTTGTGTTCTGTTTCATTCCATGATCTAGATTTTAACTGGCATTTTATAGTTTTACTCTGGTGAACAAGAGCATGTATGCACTCATTTGTGTTTCTTGTGGAAAGCTTTGTGAGGAAATTCAGAAGAAAATCAGGAGGGGCTTTTTAAACATTTGAAAGCATAGTGCTGCTCTTGAGTGAAAACTGTAAAGCTGGAAGCATAATACTGGGTCTTTTATGACTGGTTGGAGGAAACATTTAATTAAACATTTGGCATTTTATAGCTACCGCAGGACAGAAGATGAACAGAATGTCTTAAATGGAGTGGGGGTAGAAATAGTTATATGCAACAGAGAATTAGGCCATTTCCCCGTAACTCAAACTGTCCACTTCTAGCATTGTTTCAATATTTCAGAGGCCACACTCACAAAAAAAGTGTAGCTTGCCTTGTGTTTGCAGTAGAATTAATGAAAGCAGATTTTTCAAACATTTGCTACCCCTCCTTCTGCAACCATTGTATCAATATCCACTTTGGGCTATAATTTTAAACATAATTGCTTGGAAGGAAGTCTTAGTAAACCATATGGAACATGTTCTGGACAAATGCATTTAGGGATCAGACTGGAAGACTCTTTAAGGAATTATGAAGACAAAATAATGTATAGATTTGTTGTTGCACTTGCTAGTTGTTCTTAGATATCATTTCTATTTTGGTTAGAAATAAATAAGTCATGTTATTTACGTGTTACACACATAAATGTACCTTTGTCAAACATGTATAGAGCTAGACTTATTTATTCATTTAGATGATTTCTATGACACACAATGGCAAGACAGAACACAACACAGTAACATCACTTAATAAAACACAAATTAATCAAATACATAAAGTATAAATTCATATGAAATAACAATAGACTATACATGAGAAGAATTAAAACCAATAAGAGAATAAAAAGGAAATTAATTAGCAAAAGACAGACAGACAGACAGACACCAGCTTAGATGATATGCTAGAAGGCCTGGGGAAACAAAGGGCCTTATCATACCACACTGTTATACCACTATTATTCCCCTTTAACTGCCATGGCACTATCACATGGATTCCTGGGATTTGCACTTTAGGAAAAGGCATTTAGAATTCTCAGCCAGGGAAATCCAGTGCCTCACCAAACTACAAAACCCAGAATTCCAAAGGGTGCAAGCCAGGGTCTTTAAAGTGGGATAATAACACTATAACAGTGTAATGTGACAGGGACCAAAGTTATTCAACAGGTGCTGAAAATAGTCAAATTCTGTCTCAAGTGAGCTTAGGCAGGAGACAAGAACCAAAAATGGGCAACTGTGACTAATGTCAGAATTTCTTAGAAAAGGACCTCTTTTTCAGAGGCATTATGAATTGTTTTGCTAAGATGATATGCTTAGGTCCTAAAGATCTGTGATATTGTTTAATGTGAGCAGTCCTTCCACTGATGCAGAGCACCACTATACCAACCAGAGTTGTTGAAGTCAGTTTGCTTCCAGATGGCCATCCTTCTGATGACAAGTCTTTTTTATAGTACACTAGGGTGGACCTCATCTAACGGCCTTCAGGACCACAGTCAAAGCCTTATCAGCTTGCCAGAACTTGTCAGAACTTACACTCTATATCATTCAAGAATTCAGTCATCTCTCAGCCATGACAAAGGAGTAGGATAGGACTATTTTTTATATATCCCATGCATCAGATAAGTACATATATTGAGTAAATATATCATAAATATATTGGATTCAGTTCAAAAAAAGACATTTTTTAAACATTTTTTTTAATTAGATTTTTCATTGGGTTTCAATCAGTTTCTCAGCTTTGTTAATTTTTTTTCATAGAATAGGTGTGCAACTTTTGAGATAGGAAGAGATTTAACCCCAGATTTGGTTCTTTTGGATAAGGATTCTTAAAGGTTACTGGAGAGAGATAGCAAAATCTGTATTTGTATACTGTCTAGGCTGACTCAGCCTAAATGAAGACACCTGGTAGTAGACAACCTGGTCATCTCATGCTAGTCATTTGACAATTTGAATCTCCCAGATCAGCTGAGCAGGCAGAGGAACGTCCAAGCCTGCTTGGTCCATGGCAGCAGGGGGGGCTCTTGAGCTGCAGGACTCATCTCCAGCCAGAGCCACAGGGACCAACAGCTGCTGCTTGTCATCTCCACCCTGAGCCACAGGGATCAACAGCTGCTGCTTGCCATCAGCAGCTCTGACAGGGGCTTCAGTTATCACAGCAGTTCCCAAACTTCAGGGCCTGAATAAACTCATCTGGTTGTAAAATGAATTTCCTTCTCATGGATACTGAAGAGGCAAGACAAGACTAAAACTTACTATGGTAGGCCCAGGGATCTCTTTCTCCTGAAATAAGCTTTCCTATCCTCCTAGTCAATTTATTAACCAAATGGTTTGTACCTTCCTTTTGTTTTAACATTGCCAGATGATTTCTGAACTTCTCTTCTTGATTCTTAGCATTTTAGGTACAAGCACACCCATTTATGACAAAGATCAATGCATCTTATCCTTCTGTTTTTGCTGTTCTTATGAACATTTTCTGTCACCACTGAAAAAAAAAATCAAATATTTCTTCACAATCACAAGGTACTTTTGTTTAGATAGTATTGTAGGGAATAATGTTGCATGTACAGATTTCACCTATAGACTTCTTCTTTGTTTTCCTTCTGAGAGTCTCATACCAATGTTTTTAGCTGCTATTGGAAGAGCATATGTGCAAAAACCAAATAAGATTTTTAAAAAGACAATACCATGCTATGAACAACAAAATGGGAATGAACTTGATACAACAGAATTTAAACACAAAGAAAAGAAACAAAAAGATCATAAAAGACTTACTTAATTCCCTAAATAACAACTGACAGACTATCAGGGGGTATCTAGAACGGAGATTTTTTTAAAAAATAAATTCTGTATTCTGTGAAGACTGTGTAAATTGCTAACAAGTCACACTGAAATTGTATCCTTCCTTTGAAAATATGCATGCATTTAAAGAATTTTAATAAAAAACAATATTGTCTGGGATTTTGAAAAATGCAATAATTTAATAGATCTTTTTCCTGATCTATCCTCTGTATCAGCTCAATAGGCAATTTCATCTGCTTTCCTTCTGCACTGTGGACACATCCTTTCATCAAAGAGTCATTGAAAATAATTTTGCTGAATTGTTTGTCATATTACAAATATAAAGCAGGCATAAGTTTCAATCAAATGACTAAGATATAAAAGACTGAATGTTCAAAAAGTGCATTTTTATTGTCAAGTAATACTCTCTCAATGTGGATATAAACAGAAATGATAAGACAGATTTAATCCCATTCAAAAATTTATCAGGTTACAACTTTTTGCTACCACATGAAGCACTACTTTGTTAGGTATGGCTATTGAGACATTGTTCATTGTGCCACTTGTCACAAAGGCTATGTGGTTAATTTGTGATGTCTTCCGTAGTTTTCCTGTCTAAACCACTGAAAATTCAGAAATTTTGTGCCAAGGAGTCAGTTAGGACAACAGGCAGGAAAAGGAGAGCCTGATGTACATTACTCATTAGTCAAAGTAGTGGTATATCTGTGTGTCTGCAGTACTTTCTAGGACTTGATTCCCCAGATGATATTATCCTACAGCTTCCAGAATTCTTGACCTTTCACCATGTTAGATAGGACTTCCAAGAGCTGTAAATCAAAAACATTTGGGGAACCAAAGCTGATAACAAATGGTTTAGTATAAGTGGAAACAAAGGACATTGCCAGCATTGTTGAAAAGATGGTAGCTTTCTTTGTCCTAAGGATGAAAGCATAATTCCATTATACAACATGAAACATTTAGCAGTTCAATATTAGCATCAATAGACAACTAATAGAGGTAAGCAAGTGTGCAGAGCAAGAGGACAGGAGTCGAATTTTGATCCTGAAAATCCTCGATTTATCACACCAAGATGTTATATTAGTGAAATATTGAAAATGATTTTATTTCTCCCCTTCTGACAGTCTGGGATTAAAGGAATTGAACTACCACAGCTTCAGGTGTTTGGCTTTGGGGGGGAGGTTAAATAGACAAATGCATCCCATATTGCCCCTAAATGCACTACTCAGGCACATGTGAACTTTAGGAATGTACCAGGATGCTTTGAGGACTGCATGCAGTAAGTGGTAGGGAAACTACCTGAGCCCAGGAATGGAGGAAAACTGAAGGATTAATGGATTGTGCTCCTTTCTAGCCCCTGAGTTCTCACCTTGAGTTGTGAAGGAATATAGTTTTAGGATTTCTTACCTGTGACTTTATAGGCAGAATCTGCTAGCTATATAAGCTGTTGCACATCATGATTCAGGCACAAAACAACATGTGTTCAGCTTACAGAATAATTCCATGGAATTTGGATGTGATGGTTATAAATCTCAGAATGCTGAGTTTCAGCATTCTTTGCCTAAGAGAATTCATGGGGTTGCCATAAGTCAATAGGAAAGTTGAAAGTGTGTATACACACACACACACACACACACACACACACACACACACATATACATACATACACAAGTCTCCAGTGCTTAGCCTGGATATGTTAGTCACTCTCCATTCGTCCTGATTGTAGACATCAAGAGTCTATTGCAGCAGTTCCAAGCCAGGCTAGAGGAGCCTTGTGCAGTTAGCAAGCAGCTGAGAAATGTCTGAAAGTGAAACTGAACCAATGTTAGTCAGAATCAACAAATGAAGTAGATAAGTAATGTCTGAAAGTAATCTCTAGGGAGAAAAGGCAGCATCACAACAGGCAGAATTTGCTGCCTTGTAATGCCACATGTAGGAAAGCTAAGTTCAGATGTCAGTGGAGCCAAATGTATGTCAGGAATGTAAGGACCAAAGGGACAATGAGTATGGGTGAATTAACCTGATTCTGCTCACTCTCTATCCATGACACAACTATAGCAGATCACAGCTACCCATGCAATTTCTAACTCTCCATGAATTCTCTGCTATAGCCTTTGAATCCTCTTAGGCAAGGCCATTCTTGCCCTGCCTTTTTACACACAGTTGCTTCTGAGAATTTGTGGGGGGGAGTTCATGTCTGATTTTTTATTCTGCAAAGGATCCTCATCCATCATCCCCAAAGGACACAACCTCATTTGGATCTTGGTCTCTGGTATGTCTGTCTCATTAAGAAATCTGCACTTGGGGTTTCCATTTCCTCATCCAATGAACAATCTTTTAATACGAACATACGCCATTGTAGATGCAAGTGTATATTTTATTTCTAATCAATGACAAAGCAGCCAATAAAGAATAACAGAGTGGTCAGTTGACAATATTAATTATCTCTACTTCAATACGCCTTTCAGATCTTTTCCATGATTAGACTGAATAGTGGGATTATATTGGCTGCCATTGTTCCTAAACATCATGCCCATATACAAGGCAAAAGACCTGACAGGACTCCCTACATGTGTGCAGCTGTAGATTCTGTATGTGATTATGAACCTTACAAAATTAGGGCTGTTGGTCATGTGCATTGTATCCAAAGTAGCAGTTCCTTTGACAATTTCATCTCAATATGCAGTGACTGGGGCAGAGACAGTGTGAACAACAGTGTTTAAGTTCCATTTAAGTGCAACTGATGGTATCAATAGAACGCAGGCACATATTGCTCACAGGATATGCACCAAACAAATTTTCAGTGCAAGTAGGGCTGTGCACTTATCTTTGAAATGGAGAACTTCCTGTAGGTAGTCAACGGTGTGTACCCTATAACCATGTGAGCTGAATGAACTGGCTGTAATTCATAATCTACAATTTTAAAACTCCATGGATTAATACAGATCCTGTCATTGAATATGGACACTATTATAGTAAAATTGTGGACTAAACACCCAAATAAAAACATGCAGAGATTAAACTTTTAGATATGCATCTCACCAGCTCTTGAAATAATTTGTGCTTATTATATGTAATGTTGTACTAATACAATTTTAATCCAGTTGGGGGACATTCCACTCAAAATTCACATGTAGTTGATTTGGACTGGATTTTTTTTTTTTTTTGGTCAGAAAACAACTATTGATGCTGAGATAACTAAGTGCCAACATTTCTCAAAAACAGGTCATGACAAACATATCATATATATATATATATATAAGAGTTGCTGTCTTGGAAGATCAGTGCAGTGCTGTGGATGCAGAGTAGCAAGACAAAGTTCCTTTCCCCACTATACTGTTCTAGTACTATTATTCCACTTTCAATATCCTATGGAATCCTGGGGTTTGCAGTTTATGGAGGGACATTTAGCATTCTCAGCCAGAGAGCTCTTTGTAAACTACAAACCCCATAATTCCACAGGATGTTGAAAATGGAGTAATAGCACTGTAACAGTACAGTGCAGAAAGGCCCAGAGAGAACACCCTCTGTTAAATTGCTCAGAGTTGAGGCAGAGTCATTTTGGGAAGTACATTCATTTAGCTAGTTTAGACCCAAGCCATGGGAACAACTTGCCCATTTTTCATTTCTTTCCTCTTCCTTCACCCCCTTTTCTGCTTCACTTTTGGACAAAGTTGTGCCATAGATCAAGTCAGATGAAAAGTTTTGTTATCACCTATATTCAACTGGTTCTATTTTCCTATTTATGGAAATACATTCATGAGAATGTTGAATATAGGAAGAGTAGCATTGTGGCTGACTATGCTCCACCCCCCCCTTGGTTCCACTTGTTCCCTTGAATTTAGGCAGTTCCAGGCAGTTATGGGAGTTGATTTATGGTGACTCTATGAATAAGAATTCATGAATGAGAATTCCAAGGCACCCCCTATCCCATGTCCTGCCTAGGTCTTCCAAACTTAGGGCTATGGCTTCCTTTTTTGAAGCAATCCACCTATGTTGTGTTGCCCCTCTTTTTCTATGGCTTTCCACTTTACCATTGCAGGTGCAGGTGTAGAATTAAAAGCAATAACAATTCACATTTTTTCAAAAGAACTATAAAATATACACTGAGAATGATAGTTACATCACATTCCCCTTCAATTAAAAACAAATTCAAAATACTGTTGATCTGAAATTCGATTTTACCTTGAAACATATCACTACTTATTTTTTCCCCTACTGAAGCATTTGCACATACTCAACTCAACATTCCTTACCAAAAGCATTTATAAAAAGTTCACTTTGAAATGAAGTGATAATAATGTCTTATACACCTCTCACTGCTGAAAGTAGCATGAAAAGGAAGGAAAACACCCATTGAATACAACAATTAGAATGAAATTAAATGGAAATACAAAAATAGACATTGGTTTGCATTAAATGAGGAGCTGAGGCCTTTTTAAAACCATTTCCACTGAAAGAAGACCTCAGCTTTAGATGACCTTAACTTTAAACTGCTATGCAGCCAATATAGTAGGTGGTGTTATGATTCATGTTTACAGCTGCCAACCACCTCCTGATGGTCTAGTGTAAATGTTATGCATGGAAGGAAAATAAAGGAAGAACTGCTTACTAAAAAGCTAATTAACCCCAAATGCATTTAAGGTGAACTTGTTCTTTAAATGTCTGCACATGTATAATACAAACAGCCCTATGAGTAGAACATTCGGTGTCCATTTTGGAAGTCCACTCCTAATATACAGTACTAGGATGTCACACTTTTTTTTTTTTTTTGGCTGCTTTTAGTTGCCGAAGGACATTAAGAAACTCATTAACTCTACCACTGAAGCAGAGAGTTCTAAAGTACAGTGTGGAAAGCCTTCCTATTGATTAATCTGGGGGTGGGGAGAGAAAGGAATGTTAAGCATCAGAAGATATCTGCTGCAGTGGGAAATGCTTTGTGTTAAATGAGTTTTATTCAAGATTTTGAAAAACTAACTCCCTAAAACCAGAGAAATTCACTGAGATTATTTTGAGCAGCTCATGTTGGCATTACTAATGTTGTTTGAATAAATAGCCAAAGTATAACCTGTGAGATGCATTTGGCCTCCAGGGCTGTTTTTGTGGTCTTAGGTTCCCCAAGGGGTCAAAAATTGCATTGGCTCCAAATGTCATGGGGACATTTTTGCCACATTTTTTGGATGCCACTGGGCTATTTTAGGTCCACAAAAAGCTTTTATTTTTAATAAAGGAAAAAAAGACAATGAAGTGATTTCACTTCTTTCCTGTTATTAAAAAAAAAAAAAAAGCCTCTTCCGCAGCTAAAATAGTCCAGGGGAGCCTTAAACATGGTGAAAATGCTCACCACATCCCTTTGAGGTTATTTGGAAACATTTGTGGTGAAAATGCACAGGAGGGTGCTATGGGGATGTGGACCTCAAAGATCTCCTAGGGAGTTAATGTAGGCCCTGAGCCTTTCACAACTGCCTATTCATGGACAAGACCTTAACATTTCTAAAATCTTTATCATTTTGCATGACAAGTTGGTTGGATATGTTAGCTTTAAACATTTTAGCATGTGAGGAAAAACCAGGAAGGTACCCTTCTCCATGCCATGCATAGAAGCAAGCTGAGCCAGCATATAAATTAAAAGATTTTCTACTACACCCGAGGACAGGATAAGCGGGAGCTGGGGAATTCCATCTCAGTGAGGCAGTGAATACACTCTGCATTTTAGTCCAGACTTTGAAAAGAGCTATCCAAGGTTCTGAACTTTTGATAAAATATAGTTCCAACATCTTGGATGGTTCCTTCAAACCTGGATCAGGGTGACTGGGCATCAAGCCAGACTGTGTAGTATATACTGCTCAATCCTTGAAGAAAGGGACTCACAAGTAATCAATAACTCCTTTGCTGTTCCTCCCATCTTCTACCGCATGAGGCACTAATTCTGCCTAGAGCAGGCATGGGCAACAGAGGGCCTTTGATTAAAAATAATATTAATGAGATTCTCACTCTCAAAGCTGGAAATTTCCAAACTGGACTCAAAAGTCTTGAAGTCTTCCCTAGAAGCAAGAGCATCATTAAGACTAGATTATGAGCATTGGATCCATCTTGTGTTGTAACAAGTAGGTGAGAAAAGGGAGCTTCTTCCTTGATTTGCAACTGTTAATTACATTCCTTGTTTAAGGTAACAGACTCTCTGAAGTAAACAAACACCTAAGTTCCTGTTGAATTATCACCTGCTATCTGAAAATGATAAACAGTTCGAGACAGTTTGGAAATCTTGATAGATGCCAGGCAGAGAGGATGTGCTTTGAACTAAGTGTTAATTGTTTTCTGAATGTTTACGTGAGGAAACCCACCTTTTAGTGTATATCTGGAAGTGCCATCCTTGAAGATGTATTATTATGAAAGTTGTTTAGATTGGATTAAAAACTGGATTATATTAGAGAAATCTATTTTAAAAGATCTGGAAGAAACTGATAATAGATTTGATGGCATGGTTACTTATGCTATAATAAAATAGTGGTGAACAAAGATTTTAATAATCATTGCATCTGGAAAACTTTATTAAAGATCTGACTCCAAATACAACATAAATATTATATAAAACTCCCAACTTGGGCATCCCCTCAAGAAGCTTATAAGATTGCACCAATGAAGCAGGAAAGCTTTTGACTTATCAAGATATAATAAAAAATAGTGTATATGAGATGGGTGCTGAGAAATGTGTTTTGTCTCAGTTTGGACTTGTACAAGGTGTTGTCCTATTTCTGCTGCATAAATAAACCTTGCTTTAACTTTGCTCAAGTTGTTTTCCTGATTTGGACTCTCTGTTGGGCAAAGAATCTCACTCTTGTGACAACACCATATATTGTTGTTATTGTATGCCTTCAAGGTGTTACTGACTTATGATGACCCTGAGGCAAACCTGTCATGGACATGGAGTTTTCTTGGAAAGATTTGTTTAGAGGAGGTTTGTCATTAACCTTCTCCTGAGGCTAAGAGAGTATGATTTGACCAAGGTCCCCCAGTGGATTTCTCTGGTGGACTGTGGACTCAAACTCCTGTCTCCAGAGTCATTGCTCAGACCACTACATCAAGCTGGCTCTCACACCATATGTACCTCCTCCCAATTTTGATGGTCCTCAAACAGTCTCCAAGGATCTCTTGCTGGTGCTGTTGCATTTACTTGGGAAAGTATTGTTTTTACTTTGAAAACCCAATGTTTCATCTTTAAGACATAAATTCCTTTGTTTCTAGTAGGTTCATCCTGTAGAAGAGTCTCAGAACTATGACTTATGCTGTAAACAAGGTGCTTGGGGAGCACATACATTGCATAGCAGGGAAAATGTAATTATTTTCTCATCATCGTTATGCATTTATTTTCAAATTTTAGTTTGCCTGATATGGTTTGGTCTCCTATAGGGTCCAGGAATAAAAATAGCTCATGGAACCAACAACAGTGGTCCCCTTTGGCCTAATGAAAGAGTCAACCTAGGCATTAGGACTAAAAAATAAAGTTTGTGTGTATCTCCTTGATTAGAACAGGGGAAAAAAACCAGTAATAATGTTCACAGTGAGAGATCCATATCCCATCATATGTCAATTAATCAACATTCTGAATTTTTTTTAAAAAAAAATTCTTTTCCTTTGGATCTTTTGCTAATTATTGCAAGGAAGAGTGTGAGATTTACATTTAACATAAACATTATATGCTATTAGCATGAATAGGGCATAGGGTTGCCAAAGCACATGGAAAGTCCAAACTATGCCTGTGATCTTGTCCTAAGTCTAACTGCATGCCACCTCATGTCTTTCAGTTTGAGGGTATTTCCAGCACACAGGATGTCACCATGAGATACAGAGCTAACCTATTTTTGTGTCCAAAGATTGAACAACTCTTTCTTCCTTTAATTATAGATTTAATTAGGATTGATCCTAAGGAATATGGTACATTTGTGTTTATATCTATAGCTATCAAAGAGAGATTTTTTTTGTACAATGTTTTTATTGAAGCCTTTTAGATGAAAATGGCTGATAGTGCCAGAGTCACTGGGAAACTAAGTTCATGAAAAGAATTTCAGAATATTTGAAGACTATATGGTTTTTATTTTGCACCTGCAATGTGTGCCTTAATTCACTGCCTTATAAATCCAAGGGTTATCTTGTTCTTTTAAGAAAACTGCATGTAAATGTTTCCACGTGGACAGACAGTAGGAAGAACTCTACCTTGAAACAAAATATACTGTCAAGTGGGAACAGAGACACGTGATGATTTCAAAAAAGGACGTAGGAGAATCTTTCTCACAAGCAGCTGAACATATGCACAGATAGTTTGTGTATATGTGTGGTGTAACAGTTGAAGAGCCCTTTATTCCTTTCTTCTCATGAACTTCTGTTTTGTGGATTGTTCCACTTTGCCTTCTTCTGTCCACTTGAAGCATCTTTCAAACAATTGTAGTGTGTTCTCAAATGACTTTGGCAGGAAAAAGAAAGAAAGAAAGAAACCACTCCAGAATTGTGAGTTCAGAAGGTTAAACCAGATATTGTTCAACTTTTTATGAATCTTTCTATGCTGAGATTCTAACTAATAATAAATCCATGTTACTTTCCATTTCTATGAAGAAAAAAATGCTTTTCCTTCAAATCTGATACTTTCTTAATCAATAACAGAATGCACCACACCAGAGAGAGGCTGTGTTAACAGTCAAGGACTAACAGAAGATTAAAGACACAGTTTTATGCACAATTCAATTAAAGTTAAATAGATTTAGTCCAACTGATGCCAACAGCTGTGAGTCAGTACTCCATATGGGCATAAGGTCCATTTATTGTTGACTATCTGCAGGAAGTTGTTTTTTTCCCCTGTTTCAAAGGTAACAGTGAGTAACCCCACTTACACTGGAGAAATCTCATCAGGTCACAACCAATGAGCAGTGTGGGTGTTTACATAAGTGAATGACATTCACACAATCCTCTCCTACATACTTAGATATCCTATGGGAAAAAAGTGTATTCAGAAAGGCAAGGCAAGGCAAGGCTGCAGATATGGAAACTGCAGTGAAAGTGTATCCTAAGAATGCAGATTGATAAAATATACTTCAAACAATATATCCATCATTTGTAGTCTCATAAGTGTTGTATTGAAGCAGTTCTGTCCAACATGGTTGGTTATTTCTACATTTATTTAATATCCCACATTTCTCCCAATATGAGACCCAAGGCAGCCCATAATATGAATTATAATGGTTAAAGCTATGAACACTGATGGGCAAAGACAGTTAACCAATCAGATTGAAGACATTAATTTAAAACAGTTTATAGAAAGCCATTAAATATAAAAATAATAATAACGGTTATGTTGGTAGTAATCACCACCACTACTGGCACAATAGTAATAGAATGAATCCATATTTATAAATTGGTTCTGAAATTTGAACATGATGGTCAGTGTTGGCTCATAGGCATTTATACACAATATGTAAGCAACCACAATCCAGGGGGTTAGCCCAGTAATAGGACTGTGGGAACCAAACAGGGATCAGAGCTGGGGAGTTGGTCAAAAGCAAGAGCATAAGCAAAAAGCAAGTCATGATCTGAATGCATTGGTCAGAGCTACAGAGCAAGCCAGATAGTTGAGTTTAGTAACAAACCAGAGGTCAGGCCTGAAGAGCATGAAAAAGAGCAGGACTGAAGAGTAAGCCAGAAGGCACGGCTAGAGGACAAACTAGAAGAAAGGACACATGGACAAAGAAACACACAAGAAGGAGCACTCCAGAGTTCAGAAAAAAATTCTTACACAGGCAAGGCTTAATTCAATAAGGAAGCCCTTTCAACTTTTCAGCCCTCCAGGAAGCAAAATGGCCAGCCTAGGTGGTGAGGAAGAATCCAAGACAGTGGGACACAAAACTGATTAGAGGGGATACACTAGTCCATTCTTCTGCAGCTCACCACCCTACTACACTCCACAAAACCCAAAGCAGTCACACAGATCTGGTGGTTTGCTGTTTGCATCCTAGCAGCTCCAGGAAATGGTTTCATTCTTATGTTTAAGGGACATACTTAATGTGCATGCACCTGAATCTAGGTTCCATTAAACTCAATACAATTTACGTCTGAATAAATATGCATAGGACTGTGGTATACTTAAGTGTATAAAAACTCTGTTTCAGTAAAGAAGACATTAAACCTCAACAGCAAAAGAGGTCAACAGCAAAAGAGAGTCTTCTATGTCAGAGGATCTATGACTGCCAAACTTTATCTGAGATTCTTTTTGCAGGGGATAAGTAAAAACAACCACAGGGTTCCTAGTTTGAACCAGAGCGGTAGGATCAGAAGGAAAGATCCTACTTCTCCATAAGCCTTAGCTCTGATCCAAGCTGGAGCCTTCTGTAGAGACTTCTGCAAAAAAGGAAATTAAATTGAGTTGTCTAAATACAAAGCTTTAACCTAATGTTTCATTTGATCCATCGTATATAAGGCCAAACAGGATCTTTAAAAACATAAGAAATTCATCTTTGTAAATAGCTGTAGCTAGTTTTACAAATTTCAGGCCTTGAAATATGAGCAGTTTGCTCTTCATATTGTAATCCACTCTTTTTTTTAATACAAAGATCAAACACATAAGATTATTCAAATATGTGCTCACTTTCCTCTCCTTAATAAAATGCGTAAACAAAGTGAAGAGCATTAGTGCATCTGAAAGATATCACCCTCTTTGCAAAGCACATTAGTCCCCTAAATTCTGAGAATTCTAATTAGAAGTCTACAAAGCAATAAGATAGGTAACTTGATTCTAAACTAATAATTCTGCTCTCACTGAACATTGCAAAACCTTTGTGTCAACAGAACAATAGAACAACCATGTTTTATGAAATTCTCATCAAAAACAAATTCAAAGGAACTTAGAGTGTTATTATCACTTAAATTTTAGTAGCCTTAGTTCAAAATATGAAGGATTATGTTGGTTCAGACCAACACAAGTAACATGCTAAATATTTTTGTCTTGATTCTTAAATTTTTAGTTGATAATAAATATATAGCATGAAGAAGAAAAAAAACTAATACAATTAAAATATAAGGTAATCCTGGAGGAAACAGATTATCTAAGCCCCTTTCAGTTTAGTTTCAGGCCAGGGCACAGTACTGAAATGGCTGGTTACTTTGACTTATGATTAACTCTAGGTGAAAGACAGGGAGAATGCTGCCCTATCGATATCTCTTATTATGAAAACCATTGAGGCCTCATTTAGTTTTAAATATGCATTATTTTAATTATTTTAACCTTTTATATCTCTTTTTAAAAATTATTTTAACAGTTTACTATGCCTTTATCTTGTTTACTTGGTTTTTTTTTTAAACTGGTGGCAATTTGGAATGGTAAAACAGTTTATTTATGTTGTTTTATCTGTTTGCCACTTGAGATCTTTTGATGAAAAATGGGATAAAAATATCTAAGTAAATAAATCAATCCTCCTAGAGATAATAAATTGTGATGGTGATCCGATTCTCAGTCCTACCTCAGGGAGGCCCACTGAACCCTTTTCTGAATGGTGAGTCAAAAATTTATGTAACTCTTCTTTATTTATCTTTATACACCAACCTATCCACACATTAGGATTTTCTGCTGATTTTTTTGCTCTTGTTACGTGCATAATTTCTCAGTTGTAGTACTTAGTTGCTCCAAAGAATCATGTTACTATCTGCTGTATTATCTGATAATTATGTTATTGTATGCCTTCAAGACATTTCTGACTTATGGTGACCTTATGGCAACTTATGGTGACTTAACGCTAACCTATAATGGCATTTTCTGGGGCTAAGAGTGTGTGATGCATCCAAGATCACCCAGTTGGTTTCCATGGCCAAGCCAAGAATCAAACCCTGATCTCTAGGGTTGTATTCCAACACTCAAACCACACTAATGATCTTTGATGCAAAAACATATTTTGAGTGACTGGTTGTTTTTTAACCTTGCACAGAAAAAATGGTGCAGACTTCCTTCATTAGATAGAATTTAAATTTGGAGTTATGAGTACACTTGAACGATGCATTTTTCTTCCCATTATTACTTATGTAGTATTCTGCTACCCTTATTTAAAGTAATATATGTTGACTTTTTGTTTTAATTCTATATTTAAGTTTTGATAGTTATGCCTTTTTGAAAACTTTCTTTGTCAAAAAAAAAAGAAAAGAAAAGAAAAGAAAGAAAAGCAGGCTCATACATTTTAAAATAAATGAAGAAAATAGGACTATGGATAACAGCCTATTGGGCTATGACCATACTCGTTTAATTGCCAATCTGTATGCGAGATAACAAACTATGGAATGTGGAGCTATGTGACTGCACTGATTGTTCTGAAAAAGTGATGTAAAGCATCTTTTTTTGACTTCCATAGAAATGGAAGAGAGTGACTAGCAATTGAAGTAGCTAAATTGAACTAAACCGAACCTTTCAGAAAATATGGGTGCGGATCAGTATTTGTCATAGGAAATGAATATGCAAATTCGATTCATAAATTTAAAAAGCACTAATGATGTGAGTTATAATTTTATTTACTTTATTTGATTATATCTTTAATTATTGAAAAGTTGGCCTTAAACACTATTGACAGTTGGTTCATATCTATTAGTGGAACGCAGCTCATCCACATGTGTATATGCACGCACGCACGCACGCACACAGTTAAATTATAATGAACTTAGGGGTTTTAAAATGACTGCATCTTCAGGTGATCTTTTGATCCAGGTAAGATAAGTGGGAGGAAAAGAGATAAACATGAAGCATTAATGTATGCATGCCCTTTAGACACAAATCCTACTTTGTTCAGTGTTGCTTACTCAATTGCAGGTGCAATGGAATTCATCTGTAGCAGGTTTATTCGTCCCACGCTGCCTAGCTTGCTATGACGGGGGACGGCCTTTGCCGCTCTCCCACGCCACGAGATCACGCTGCATTGGCCGATGGGAAGAGGAGGGGCGGGGCTCAGTATTTGGAGCCCGCCCTCCTCCCCGTTGGCCATTCTCGTTGATCCAGGCGAAGGAGGAGGTCGTATCAACCCTGGGCAGAGGCGCCACATGGCTGATTTGAGGCCTGTTCAGGCCTTCCTCCTTCGCTGGGACCCGAGGGGCTCCTGCAGCGTCCAGGCCTTTTCGGGTGAATGGAGGTGGCGGCCGCCTCGGTGGCCGCCCAGGTAAGGCCTCGGCCGCTTCGCTGCGACCGCGTCGGTGCCGGCAGGGGGGTACTGGGCATTATTCGCAGCATAACTCAACAGTACGAATCTGTAAAGTGGAGCTGTGTTGTCACCAGTGTTGATTCTTGTAATGCAACAGAGGGCATATTTATGTTTGACAACCAGGCAGAACAGTTAAAATTTGTAGATATTCTGAAATGCAGGAATGTAAATTTTCATGAGTTGTATCCTCATAGGCAAGAATGAGTAATATTGCTATAGGTCTTCAAATTATACAACATTTACATAGTATTTTATCTTAGTATCTTCACTAAGGCCATTTTAGCACTACGGCTGGGGTGGGGCCTTCCTGCCAGGCCAGTGAATGTTTTGTACCCGGGGAGGAAGGGGTGCATTTCAGGCAACAAATTGTTTTAGAAGAACCCCTAGTTACTTTTCTGTAAAGTGTCCCAATATTTTTATGGGAAGATTACTGTATGACAAGTGTTATCACGCACTCTTGATGATATACTATAACACAGAGAAACTTCAGAGTCCAAAAGCTTGGAAGAATGAGACACATAGGCAAGGGGCCCATTCACACTACACAGTTAAAGTGCTATGATTCTACTTTAACTGTCATGGCTGCCAGCTATGGAATGCTGCAGTTTATGAAGCAGTGGTTACAAGTTGCAGTCAGAGAGGGCTGCAAATCCCAGGATTCTACTAGTTGTTTCCATGGCAAACACAAGTAAGATACAGAATATCTTTGCAAACTGAAGAACTGGGTTGGAAGCTAACTGCACTCTAATAATGGATAGGTATTATTTTTAGTGTTAGGAAGTGCTGCAGCATCAGTCTTCAGTTACAGATCCCAGGTTTTGGTCTGTAGATATCCGTGCAAGGATGATAAAGTTATCTGGAATTGCTTAGGGCAAAATCGAAGACATTTCTGCCCAGTCCTGTGATTACTGTAGAACTCTTTGTTTATGGACAAATCTTGGTCCATAATATATAGTAGAATGATCCTGAGCTTGCATCATGTTAAGGAAAACATATTTAGTTCAGAGGGACAATCTGGCACGGGCACATTTCAATGCCGCACTTTTTCCATGAGGGCAGAACTCATTAACACTTTCCCTTCTGCTCTGATCTTCCAGACCAACCTCCTGTTATGCTTTGGCTGGTTCAGCCCTCTCATCAGTATTTGTTATTTACTTGCTATCAAACTACTGGTGTCATAATTAATAGAAGGGGGCGGAAAGTTGGCCTGTCATATGGGATAATGCATTAACTTCCTTCACTGATAGGGCCTTCTACATTCAGACTAACAGTACAATATTATTGCTGACACTGCTTTCTGTTTTTGCTTTGATCCCTTTGCACAGGCAGTGATGGTGTACAGAGCAACCAGACCCAAACTCCTGACTCTGAAGGATTCTTCCTCAGAACCAGGCACTGTGGGGAGGATGCCCTGGAAGTTTGCCTCTGTCTAATAGACAACAATTGGCTCTGTGTTTTTCTCTGCATTCTCTTCAGGAGATTCTGTGCAGTTTCTGAATTTTGGAGAGGTCTTGTGGGGCCTTTAACAGCTGCTGTATCTAACAGGCCAAGATCTATCACTGGTCTTTCCTTTAGTAATTATACTTGATACAGCAATAAAGTAATACTATGGCTGGATACACAGTGGACTAAATAGGCATCTAAAGCAAGTGGTTCTTCTAGTGGATTAAAAGATGTTTATGTCAGATGCCAGTACATCGGCATCCAACAGGTAATGTAGGTTTTCATCAGGGTAGTTTTGTTTTCTTCCTGTTAGTATTGAGCATCAGTGAAATGAAAGGAATGGGAAAAGAAGGCCAGGAATCAGCCACCTTCTTTACCTTCTTTTACTAAATCCAAGATAAATCATATTTAAGACCAAAGAAAATCGATGAACCAAGGGGGATATCTATGAGCACACTTTTGTGTACCAACAGCAACTCAATGTGCCATGGTACACAGAAGAGGTATGTTCAGTTAGGTATACTTCATTTGATACAGCAGTGTGGGTGGTGCGCTGGCATGGGGTTTGGGCTGAGCTGGCCAAAGCAGATATCAAGTCAGCCTTCCGCCTACTACATGTGCACCCATCCAGTTTTGAACTTTTGGGGTTTACCTTTGAGGGTAAATTTTACGTTGAACACTCCCTCCTGATGGGACGTTCGGGTCGTGTTTTGCCTTTGAGACGTTCAGTACCTTTTTGGATGGGTCATTAAAAGGAAATTAGGCCTTCAGGGCTTTGTGCAACATTGAGATGATTTTCTATTCTCGGACACTGGGGCTCCGGGCAATGCGCATTTCTTTGTCAGAATTCGCATCCTTGATGGGAGAACTGGGTGCCCTTGGCACACGAGTAAACAGAAGGCCCCACACAGGGACTTACATTTTTGGGGAATCGAATTGGACAGTAAACCAAGCCCATAAATTGCCGCCAGTTAAAGTTCAGGATCTCGGGTCAGGGGTGGCAATTTTCTGGGGTAGGCACAAAACGACTCTCAGGAAATTTGAGGAGATATTAGGGCATCTGAATTTTGACTGCAGGGGATGGCGCGTGGCAGGGCGTTTATCAGGCGGCTTTGCAATGCCTCTAGGGGTGTCACCAAGCCACACCACCGAATTAGGATCACTAGAGAGTTGAAGTTAGACTTAGAAGCATGGCAGGAGTTCTTGGCTGTTTTTAACGGTGTCGCCTTTTGGCGTGATAAAATTAAAGTCAAGGATACATTGCAAATATATTCTGATGCAACAGGTTCCATTGGCTACAGTGTCTTTTTCGGAGGCAGGTGCTGTGCTTAGAGATAGCCCGGGAGTTGGGGCGGAAGCGGGCCTCACAGCTGACCTGAAAATTTTTGGAGTTTTCCCAATATGGCTAGCAGTGCACATCTGGGCACGTAAGTAAGCAAATGACGCCACCCAGTTTGGTGTGATACCAGGCTACAGTCAGAGTAATTAACTATCCTTCTTCAAAGTAATAGCGTGTTATGAGACTGGAGCGGGCTTCAATGTCTACGATTTAGCATTGTTTTCAAAGCAGTACATGTTGCGGGCATTGATAATTCTTTGGTTGACTCTCTTTCCCATATGCAGATGGAACGCTTTAGGGAACTGGCTCCAGTCCTACCAGAACCGATGCCCACTGGCCTGTGGAATCTTGGTGGGGTGAGGTAATGAGGATGATAGGTATGTCAATCACACCCAGCACTAAGAAGGGTTACAGCAAGGCAGTTAGGGAATTCAGCAACTTTCGTAAGTCCAAAAGGTTCCAGGACACTTGGCACTCCCAGTAGACCACATTTTGCAACTTTGTGTGGTCCTTAAGCAAGTAAATGGTACGAGGTAACAGGCAACCACTTTCTCATGGTACCCTGAGGGGTTTGGGTGATGCACGGAAAGTAGTGTGTTCCTCAACATATGAGGCTCTTTTGTTTCACTCAGCGGCTCTCATTGCATTTTTCGGGGCGCTAAGAATAAGTGAATTGGTCGTTCAGAGCAAAGAGGATAGATCGGAGAGGCCCTGGAATTCCGGGACCTGTCTTGGGGGAGCGGAATTTCTGTCTGGTCATAAGGGGATCAAAGACAGATCAGGCCAAATGGAGCGATGTTGTGACCTTACGAAAATACATTGATGCAACCTTGGGCCCGGTAAGGGCGCTTAGAGCTTATACTGCTAACAAAGGAACATGCGGGACCTCTTTTTTATCATGCAGACACAACTCCACTCACTAGGTATCAATTCTGGACCATTACAAAGAAGGCCCTGCTACAATTGGACCTGTGGGGAGTCAATTTTGGCACACACTCATTTCGCATAGGGGCTGCTTCCACTGCAGCACAGATGGGCAGGATAGCTGATGACATCAGGAGGATGCGTAGGTGGAAATCCTCAGCGTTCAGGCGCTATGTCAGGCCAATTGATCTGCCTTAACGTTTTGGTTCCTTTCCAGATTGACCTGCTGCGGAGGAGAGGAAGTGAATGTGGATTTGCGGACACAGTTTCAGCTCCTGGGCCGAGTGACAAGCTCGTAATGGTTATATGGGCCCGAACCTGGGACTGGGTGATCGGGCGGCCATACATTGGCTTGGAAAGAGAGGTCTGCAGTGGCATGGCTTGCTACCTCTGTTGTTCAGGGAGCGCGGTGAGCCTCCCCCTGATGTGATGGTCATTCACCTGGGTGGTAATGACCTTGGACTGCTAAGGAAAGGCCTTGGTGATACAGGCCATTCATGATATGCGGCTTATGTTGTTCAGGGAGCGCGGTGAGCCTCCCCCTGATGTGCTGGTCATTCACCTGCGTGGTAATGACCTTGGACTGCTAAAAGAAAAGGCCTTGGTGATACAGGCCATTCATGATATGCGGCTTATGCAAGGCACATGGCCTCACACTTCTATTGCTTGGTCTGCATTGATACAAAGGACATGGGAGAGTGTGCTGATCCCCGGCACATAGAACGAGCCCGCCAATTGGCGAATAGGGAGATTCTTTGTGCCTTGAGATAGGGCTTGGGTTACTACATTCCTCACTGACATTGTTTTAGTAAACTGGAGATTTATTGGCATGATGGCGTATACTTGTCACCAGAGGGCAATCAAATTTTTTACAGGATTTGCAAAAGGGGCTGGAATTGATTCGGAGGGGATGGGGGATAAGGACTAAGCGGACACTTGCCCTTATCCATGACCGGCAGGGGGGGTTTTAGGCTCGGTGTGTACCTATGGCACCCCTCCTTGTGGGGTGTAGGATAAATCCTATCCTTGGGGAGGGCCCTGGGATCACCCCACTTGCTGTGCAGCGGGGGGTGGGCCTTGGAGCTCTCCTTCCAGACAAGGGCAGGCCAAAAGTCTTCATGCAACTTTAGCGGTTGGCTTTGGGGCCCGGTATTTCACCCAACGGCTAGGGGAGATGGTCGGGAACTGCCTCTTGACCCTAGTCCGTGGATGCTGTATACCCCCCCGTTTTTCTCCTCAGATCATAAAACGCAAGTTCATGTTCAAGTTGAAGTTCAAGTTTAAGTTCACCCCTTGTTAAATAGGCATATTAATAAATTGCCCTAGTTCAACCCAAGCTCTGTCTGTGGTCTCGTTATTTCATGGGTTGGGCGGCAAATAAACTTTCCCATGTCCTTATTATCCATCTTTTTCCCCATTAACACCAGGAATTATGATGATACTGATAAGCCACAAATTCAGGGCTCTTGTGTCTTGAGGAACATCTGTTGCTACCAGAAATTTTGTAGGACAAGCTCTTCCTACCACATATGTGCAAGAATGGAGGAAAATATCACCTGTTGGATTATATCAGTCATATGGCTAAAATCAAAGGTCAATTTAAGAGACACATACACACAAAAAAGAAAGCCAACATTTTTTACTGAGACTTGTGTGACAGCTCTGATGTCCCATGCATGCTGTCTATATTGGACCAGAAAGCCAAAGGAGTTGTGTGACTGCTTTGGCATCCCATACCACAACCTCTGCATATCCCATAGTTATCGTAACATTTTAAAAGTTAAAAAAAGTTGCTATTTTTTTTAGACTGTGTGATATTTAAGTGCACCAACTTGTTTGTTTTTAGGTAAAACATGTCAAACCAATGTAGCCACTGCTAATTTTATTAGAAATATTTAATAGACTCTGCTTGGCGTTTGTTATAAAAAATGTGTATTTTACATGCTTATTAGGAAGCCTCATTAATTTAAAATAATTTTACACTTCTGGTGAAATAGTACTGATAGAATATTCTTTGATGTGAGATATGCTGCAGTGAGCCTTGTTTAAAATCCCTGTAAACATGACTTTTAATGCAGAAACAGTGGAGTCTATGTTGGAATGAAGTGTATGTTTACCAGCATCTGTATTCATCTTAAGTTTATTTAGTGCTGCGGTGTAATTTTTTAAGAAAAGAAAATTGCAACAACAGAACAAAAAAAAAGTTTTTCAATTTTTTTCAGAAAAATGACTATATAAGACTTTGCAAAGGATGCAGCAATTGCCTTGTCTACTCCTTTCTAAGGTACAAGAAGCCAGAATTATGATAAGCAAGTGTTGAATTGGGACTAAGAGGACCCAAGTTCAAATTGTCACTGGCCACTGTTTCACAACCTGATTTACTTCTCACTGGGTCATTATAGTGATGAAGAAGAAGAAGAAGGAGAAGAAGGAGAAGAAGAAGACCACCGTATATGTCCTCTTGAATTCTTTGGAGAAAAGAAGGAATATGAATGTAACTAACAAGAGCCTGTATGTGCTCTAGGAGCTTATGTTAATTGCAGGTATGGGAACAATTAAATGTGAACAGGTATGGGAATTTTTACTTTTATCTCATATAGAGCCACCAATAAAAAAAATTTTTCTCTTGCTGGGCAAGTTTAGGGGCAATTGTATATTCTGGGATTTCTTTACCAAGACTCTGAAAACCCCCCTTTTTTGTGTGCATGTTCCCAGTAGCAAACAGGTGTGACTCATAGAGAGTAGAGATGTACATCAGTCCAGAGTGGATTATGGGTATATCTAAAATTGCTCTGAGAGAGTTTGGTGCATCATTGACCTCGATTATTTCCACTGCTGCTTCTCTGGTCTCCCAGCAGCTGATTGGAGGCATCAACTGCTCCAAGGAACTTGCTTTACCTACAGATTTTATTTTATTTAGTGTATGTATGTTTTTTTCTTTTCTGCTAATACATTTTTCATGTCTTCCACCCACTGGCAGGTTCATTGCTTCCATAACCTAAAATAATTGGTGGTGCTTGGTTTAACATATAGTGTCAGAAACAGAATATGGAGGCAGCGACTTCTCCAGGAAAAAACCTACTGAGCAAGAGTCATCTTCTGGGGGCAGAGGGGCATCCAGTAATGCTTGCACTCCAATGAGAGGTCTCTATTAGTGTCATGGAATATTGAGTTGGCTGAGTTTTGGGGTCTTAGTCTCACAATTGTGTTGAAATATTTGCAGACTTTTGGGGTAGGAGATAAAGGGGGACAGAAGACAGTAGCAGAGCTAGGATGGGTTTTGCTCACTGCCCTCCAAAGTGTGTGGGAGAAATTTTTAGCCACTTAGAGGTAGGTTCTGCAGCAAATTTATTATCTGGGTGCTCTGAGGGAGGAGCAGGCTCTCCTGAAACTTTAGACACTGGGCAAAGGAGGATCAGTCTGCCAAAAGAAAGAATTATTAAGATGGCTGTAAGGTTTGCTAAACTCAGCAAATCTTTCATTTTTTTCACCCATTGGTATTTTGTCTGTGTATGCCCGAAGAACCAGTGTCCCTTGGTGCTGTGACATCTCATTTGGATTACTTTAACACACTCTACAATCAGCTGCCTTTGGAAACTACTGAAAATCCAAAATGCTGCAGCTAGATTGGTGAATGGATCTGGACATAGGGAGCATATAAGTCTCTAGTTAAAATAAGTCCACAGGTTAAACAACCATTTCTGAATTCAGAATTCAAAGTATTGGTTATGACCTTTAAAGCCCTCCAGACTATCTGAAGGACAATATGCATCCTTATATGCATCTTTGAAGGATGACTTTCTTTTGGACCCATCATGATCATGAGTGCATTTGGTGAAGACAAAAAGGCATTCTTCATGGGTGCTCCCAAGCTGTGGAAGGTTTGGCTTTCTGCTGGTGGGCAAAGGCCTTTTTATTTAGACAGGCATTTAGTTTTAGCAGAAGGAACTTTATTTGGATGTGTTGTGCTTTTAAAATTATGCTTTAAATGTGTTCTAAACTATTTTAACTTCCTGTTTTCAATAGAATTGTTCTTTAATTGCTTTTTAACTTTGTTTTTACAGTATTTTTAAAAAATCTTTGCTTTGTTTTAACTTGCTGTGACTCATTTGGAGCACCATGCTGGAAGAAAGATGGATTAAAATATATATAAATAAATATAAATACCAATATCTGTGAAAGACAAAATGTTGTAAATGCTATAGTTCAGCACTTGAATAACTGAACTTTTTTTTAAATAATTTTTTATTAACATTTTCAATGAAAAAACAATAAAAAACCCTCCCCACTTCCAACATCAATTTTCCCAGTAGAATCTGAGTTTAACATTCCATTCCATATAAGCATTCAGTTCCATACATTATCTCTTTTTTACAACAATTGTAAGCTATTACTTTTAGCTTATATTTAAGTATTTACATTTTATCTTTTTTCACCTCATTTTGTCTTCCTCCTTTCTCGCAGCCTTCTTTCTTTTCCTCTATTTCATTCTTTGGTCCAGTTCGATACCTCTTGCCATTCTCTTTCAAAGCCCTGGATTAGCTTGTTTTTAAGTGAAAAAGTTAACTTTTCTGTCACTACCATATCCAGGACTTTGAATTTCCATTCTCTTATATCAATATATTTTCCTTCTTTTCAATGTTGAGCATAAGTCAATCTTGCTGCAGTTATTACATATAACAATGTCTTTTGATGAGATCTTATTTCTCTTTGTTGCCCTAACATATTCTACAAATAAAGTTCTGGCTTTATTTCAAAGTTAAAACCATACATTCTTTGAATTTCATCATATATTTCTTTCCAAATCTTTTTTGCTATTTTTCAGGTCCACCATATATGAAAAAAAGATCCCTCTTTCTCATCACATTTCCAACATTTTCCATTCCCATTTCTTGTTAATTTTTTTCAGTTTTACAGGTGTCATGTACCATCTATATAACATTTTATAAAAATTTTCTCTTCAATTCAAACTTGGTGTAAATTTTCCATCTGTCTTCCATGCCCTCACCCATGTATCCAACTCAATTGGATGTCCTATATTTTAAGCCCATCTAACCATGTTATTTTTAACAATTTCTGGTTCTATCTCTCTTTGTAACAATATTTTATAAAATCTAGAAATTCTCTTTTTCTGGTCCCCTTTCATCAATACATCCAGTTCATTTTCATTTCTTTCAAACCGATATAATTTTTGATCAATTTTAAATCTTTCTTTTATTTGTCTCCATGGGAACCAGGAATAACTGAGCTTTTTGAATTACAATGTTCAGATTCCTGGCCATGTTACATTCCCAAAAGTACCATTCCCAAGCTTTGTTGCAGCAGATCTAGTAAATGAAGAAAGAGTTATTAGTATGGTATCAAAGCAAATTTCAAATTTGACAAGGGATAAGTGGTGTTCAAACTGTGGGCCTTTCCACACTGTTATAGTGCTATTGTTCCACTTTCAACATCCTGTGGAATTCTGGGGATGGTAGTTTACTGAGGCCAAAGAGTTCTCTGGCGGAGAATTCTAAATGCCCCTCCCTAAACTGCAAACCCCAGAAGTCCACAGGATGTTGAAAGTGGAATAATAGCACTGTAACAGTGTAGTGAAGAAAAGACCTGTGATATGTGGGTCCAAAATCGAAATCATGCATTGTAGGGTTTTTTCCCCCTCTTCCTTGTCCCGCTCATACTTTTTTTACTTTCTTTCTTTCCATAGAACTTTGTTCTCTCAAGCAGCATTTTTGCCAATTATCCTAAGGAAGTCTATCTCTTTTGTGGCACTTTCTGTTCCTGTATTTTCTGCCACTTGCACTTTGTTAAATTAGGATTGCCTGTAGCATGTCATGCCCACTACTTGCAGAATATTAAAACCTTATTTAAGAAGTGTGTTACTGGCATACTTCATTTACATTCTCTTTTCTTACCACTTAGAAGATGTTATAGAAAACAGTTCACACAGTTATCTAATGGCTTTTTGAACAGAGTCCTTCACCTTTAGATTTTAATGAGCTGTCCGAATACAATAGCACTTTGTTATTTACCCTTGACATAAATTTCAAGTCTCTTTATGACTTTAATGAGATGCATAGTAAAAGCATCATCAATTTATATTAGATATTCCCCAGCTCCCTTTACGCTAATCCCTAAACTAAGTAGAATCAGCCTCTCAGAGCCCTACATGCTAATTTTTATTGATGGCTACCATCATGAAATTAGCAAACAATGCACTCTACACTCTTAAAGTGAAAGGTGTAGATAATAAAATAATGAACATTTTAATTCAAGCCAAGTAATCATATGTACTGGCTAACTAACTGCTGAAGACCACTGACTATTTCTTTTTTAAAAGGGAATCATGTTGCATTCGTTTAATCTGTGCTCATTGAAGAAGTGTTTGATAACATTCACAGACGATTATTTTGGAGTGTCTTAGGCCATTGTGGGGTTGCTATCCAAATTTACAAATGCTGTTGTCAACATATGACAACCTTGAATGCAAAGTGATTGATAACACTCAACTTACTGGCAGTTTCAAAGAAATATATGAGTAAACAAGGACACATTCTGTTGTTTGTTATGCTGTCAGTGGACTAGATGATGAAAGACACTGCGGTGCATGCCAAAAACAAACAAACAAAAAAACCCCACACCTTTTCTTTCCCCAAGAAATCAGTGGTTAGGAAGTCAAGAGTATGCAGACCAAAGTTTGGCTCTTTTCTTCCTCCTGCCTTTTCTTTCTTTCTGTAGCTTGAAAGACATTCATCATAAGACAAAACACACACGCACACACTTTCGGCCTTTCTGCACTCTACTGTTATAGTGCTATTATTCCACTTTCAATATCTCATGGAATTCTGGGGTTTGTAGTTTACTGAGGCCAAAGAGCTCTCTGGAAGAGAATTCTAAATGCCCCTCCCGAAACTGCATATTTATTGAAAGTGGAATAATAGCAGTGTAGGGCAGAAATGATCTTAATGAAGAGCCATATCCCTATTAGAAATTAGTCTCAAGTGACTAAATAAGACTAAACTACTGATAGCATTAAGCAACACAAAGCCTCAGCCATTCCTAATTCAATATGGAGTAAATAGAAAGACCTTTACTAGAAATTACAGAAGCAAGAAATTCTGACTCAACCTCAGTTCAACTGGTTAATCCCATACTGAATACAGCGAGACTTGGTGAATGTCAGATACAGGGGTTGGGACATAATGGACCTCTATTGTCCCAACCATTCCACCTGCCCCCAACAAAGGAGCGCGTGGACATCTCTTTCCCTTCCTAACAACAACTTTGACCATCTCCTAGTGTATCCTTTCCTACCAATGGTAGAGAGCAGACCTCTGGGCATAGATGCCACATGAAAGGAGACCTCTTTCATTCAGACAACCACTGTCATGTCTACTCTGAAGTAAATCTCAAGAAATTCATACTTCTAGGTATGTTTATAGAGAGCTGAAACTTTCACTGTTGAAGCACAGGTTTTTTGTTTGTTTGTTTGTTTTAAATGGAAATTATAGATTTCTCAGCTTAAATACTATCTCCAGCATTTTTTTCCCCAAGTTAAAATCTTTGACATCAGTTATTTTGATTGGGCCAAGATCTGTGTAGACTTTGACTGACAGTTATCTGTGAAGTACAAACTGTAATTGGGAATCTCCCACATATAACAAGATGTCTAACAATTGTCTGGTTACTGCCTGTCAGTATCAAACACCTCAGAAATATCAACAGGTGTTTTTTTTACCCAGTTATCGAAAGACTTAATGATGAGGATGTCCAAATAATGGAAGACTAAAATGGATAGGCTTTGAACCAGTTGTACCACCAATCAAACACTGTATGTGTGAAAATGTCAGATCATTAGTGGCAACAGTGACCTGATTACATATCCTAACAGAGAAAAGGAAAAAAAAGTGTGTTAGAAGACAATAAAACTCTTAAGAGAAACTAATGATGGCTATATTCAATTAGTGGAAACCTGCAATGATTTAGAGGCCACTGAGAATACAGTGGACAAATACACAAAGGTAACAAAGTGAGACAACCATAATTATGTTAAGGTGATCTATTGAAAGGAGATAACTCTAAAGAACTGGCTCACATTGATTAATAGATAATGTAGAAGCAGTTGAAGAACTGGTGAAAATTGCCTTCTTTGCAAAAGAATATTCAGGGAGGCACTCTGGTGTGTGAAGGATCTCTTTCTGTTATGCAGCCACTGAAGTCTGATTTCTTTTAAAATTCCTTTGGAGATTATCCCTAACAGAAGAATTATAGATGAGAGCATCCTGGGCCTTAGTTCACAGGAAGTCTGCCACAAAAGGGATGTCTGCTGGTTATTGTGTCTTTAGATGTTTTCTTTTTAGACTTAGAGTTGCAACCCATGAAATATTTTTGCTTTCTGAGAAAAGGCATATCATACACACACACACACAAACACACACACACGAGGAATCATAATGTTAACAAAATCATTGTATATCCAGACCTGGGGTAGGGAGCGGATTAGCTAGCTAACATCACAACATATTTTATAGCTATAAAATAGTTATAAGACAGTGTATTTAAATATGTTTTCAAATATGATTTATTTCTCATTTTATTTATATATGTACAACATGAATAGTTTTAAACAGCCAAGCTTTTAGTAAAGAATAAAGGGAAATAATAATGTAAATAATCTACAATAGCCAGTGGTACAGTGGAAGTTTGGAAGTTATGCATTCACAAAATATGGGGAGAACATTATTCCCGAGGGGAATTCTGCTCCTTCCCTTTCAGCTTCCAAACTTCTAGTACTGCAAAGAATGAAACACTGAAAGTCATCCACACCTAGAAATCTGAAATTAGAAATGTTTGCATTCCTTTGATTATTTTTCCTGCCCTTTTTCTTTCAACATCTAAACTATATTTCTAAATATTCTTCTCTTTTGTTTATATTAATATTTTTATTGAGAATGAACATTTTAAATTTACATACAAATCCCCCAGTATTCATCTTAACATTGTATAATAATTTCATACCACTAGAGAAAAGAAAAAAATAAAGAGAAATAAAAAGCATAAAAAACAAATAAAGAAAAAAAAGTTAAAAGAAAGAAAAAAATTAGAAATATGGAAAGAAAGAAATAGAGAAAACAGAAAAACAAAAATATAGATTTCAATGTGTAAGATTAAAGTACAGAAAAGAACATATGCCTACATACACACACACACATATATACATATACACATAAACACACACCTATGTGTATATATATATATATAAACTTATACTACTTAAAATATCTGCTGTCTCACCATTTACATACATCCTTAAGCTCCCTCCCATTTCCAGCATAGCTATAATATATATGATAAAATATATTATCTAATCTAATTTATTCAATCTATAAACTATAGGAACTAGTAATTTGACGTTTTCATCTATTCATAGTACTAACACCTTCTCCTTAAAATATAAATGTTCTCAAAATTCTAAATTAACCTCTTTCAGATTTCCCCACATGTTCTTAAAATATGCAATTATTATATCCCAATCCTTAATAAATTTACCATATTTCTCCCCTCTCAAAAGAACTGTAAGTCGATCCATATAAATTATATCTAATATTTTCTGAATCCAATCATCTATAGTTGGAAGAGTACTTTGCCTCCACTATTGAGCTAGGATTATTCTCGCTGCTGTTGTGAAATAAAATAGTATTTTACCTATTTTTCTTTCCAAAACATCATCCATGATAGACAATAACTATAACTCAGGTGACATTGCAAAATGTAGAGCCAACATTTTTTTAATTTGTATATGAATTGCCTTCCAGAACTTATTTACTTTTTTACAAGACCAACATAAATGAAAGAATGTACCTCAGAATTGCATTTCCAACATTCATTATTATATTTCTTATACATTTTACATAGCTTATCCAGAGTTAGGTACCACCTATATTGCATTTTGTATAAGTTTTCTTTAACATCTTGGCAAGCCGTGTATTTCATCTTTTTAGTCTAAGTTTTTGTCCATTGCTCTAAATGTATTGGATGGCCAATATTTCGAGACCATTTGATCACAGAGTCTTTAACTAATTCATCTTCTATTTCCCATAATAATAATATCTTATATAATTTAGAAATGATTTCAGTATTTTTTAAAAATAATACTGCATTGAGCAGTCCTTCTTCTTCTAATAAACCATTCAGTTTTAGGTCCAATTTCAATTTTTCCCTAATCTATCTATATAATAACCAATGATAATTTATCCCTAATTCTTTAAGTTCTTCTTATTTTAATTTTATTAAATTTAATAATTAATTTATTATTTATTTTAATTCTTATTTTAATCTTGTCCTTATGAAAGTCTACCAAATCTTTATATCTAATCCATTTATCTAAAAGAATACTCTCTTTTTTATAATACTCCTCTTGAGGAGATACCCATAATGGTGCTTTCTCTTTTCTTTTTTAAGTTATTGCAAAAATAAAGCCTTCAGGAATGAGGAAAAAAATCACCGGAGAAGATAGAATTCATATTTTGGAGAGTGAGTGCCCTTGTTTCTCTCTTCCCCTTAGCTACACCCTGGCACTCATCACGACGTCTTGGCTCACCACACCCTATAAGAGGTTCCTCCAGATGTAGGCAATTGTATTGATCTTATTTTAAATCATTGGCAAATGGAATGTAAGAGCAAGAAACAGAGCAGAATCAAAGATTTTGCAAAATTTGGGCAAGGATCAAGAAATGAAGCAAGATAGCAACTACCTGAATTTTGTGAGATCAATAGTTTGCTCATCACAACTACATTCTTCAAGCAACCAAAACATGTTGCTTGTATACATGGACATGATCTGATGGCCAATATAGAAATCAAGTAGATTGCATAACTGGAATGATTACATAGATTACATAACTGGAATGAGAAGGTGGAAAGGCTCTGTTCTCTTTGCAAAAACAAGATCAGGCCATCACACAGGCCAAATGTAACACATGAAAATTGCTCCCTCCCACCCGGGGACTACACAAGTATATATACTCTGTCTCACTTCCATGCCACCAGATCCTCTGAATATGCCAGCCACAGATGCAGGCGAAACATCAGGAGAAAATACTAATAGAACATAGCCTTAAAACCTGGAAAACCCACAACAACCTATGGATTCCAGCCATGAAAGCCTTCGACTTTACAAGATCAGGATCATTTCCACAGTACACTGTTATAGTGCTATTATTCCACTTACAATATCCCATGGAATCCTCAGGCTTGCAGTTTAGGGAGGAGCGTTTAGAATTCTCAGCCAGATAGCTCTTTGGTTTCAGTAAACTACAAACCCCAGAATTCTACAGGATGTTGAAAGTGGAATAATACCACTAGAACAGTGTAGTGTAGAAATAGCCCAGTGGTAGGCCCTTTCTGCATGACATCGCTGTTGCGTTTTTACCACAGGATGGCAGCGGTTGGCAGGTCATGCTTCCGCATGATGCCATTGCCATCATGCTGTCATCTTGTTGTGGAGCATCACGCTTGCACAGTTTTTGTAAAACAGAAAAAATCCATTTCACACCTGTGATCGTGCGGTGTTCCCATCACTTCTGGCCATGCAGAAGATGCGGAAATGCATTGGCGATGCTTCCTTCTGTAATGCAGCAATGGAAAAAGCCTGGCTGTGCTGCGGAAGGAAGACATGATGCCATTGCATTCTTTTCCACATGGACCGAGTGGGTGCAGAGGGGAGCGTTGCTGACATACTCCCTTCTGGATCCAGGACTGCCGTGAGATGACACAGAAGAGGTTCATCATGCAGAAATGGCTGTAGATTGTGACACAGACGACAAACTGCTCATATTAGAATAAAGCTGAAGAAGAATACTAAACCAGTCAATCTGCCAAAACAGGATACCTCTTCTACAAGATCTGAGAAATCAAAGGAAAATTTAAACCAAAAATGGAGAAGCTTTATGTCCAGGAGGGGAACACATTACATGTTCAATTAGAAATAAAGTGACTACAAGAACAATACACTAATGAACTATATAAAAGAGATGAAAGAATTTCAGATTCAGCTTGACAATGAACCTACCATTTTAGAAAGTATATGGAAAATTCAGGCAGAGCCTTTGAGAACAGATGACACGCCAATAGACATCTTCAGAAACAGAATCTACTCTAGTTCCACTTCAAGCAGTCACAAATATGGAAAACAAAACAATGGCCCACAGATTGGAAACACTCAATATACATTCTAATGCCCAAGAAAGGGGGCATCAGAGACTGCAGTAACCACAGGATCTCATATGTAACCAAAGTGATGTTCAACATTCTACAACAAAGACTTTTGCCATATATGGAGTTAAAAATGTGAAATATCCAAGTTGTGTTCAAGAAAGTAAGTAAAGAAAATTAGCCATTGCTTTATAGATTATAGCAAAGCTTTAGATCATGTAGATCATGAAAAACAAAAACAAACAAACAAACAAAAAACCCTAAGGATCCCTAGTAAGAAATTGGTGTGCCATAACATTTAATTATCCTGATGTGTAATTTGTATTCAGCACAAGAGGCTACTATCAGGATAGAATACATGGAAACTGAATGGTTTCCAATTGGCAAGGCGGTCCAGCAAGGCTGCATTTTATCATCCTATCTGTTTAACTTGTATGCTGAACATATCATATGGAAAGCATGATTAGACTCAGAGGAGGCAGGTGTGAAAACTGGAGGAAGGAACATCAGCAATTTAAGATATGCAAACAACACCGTACTACTAACAGAAAATTGCCTAGGATTGAAACAATTACTGAAGAAAGTGTAGAGACAGATTTACAGTTGAATATAAAGGAAACAAAAATAATGATCACAGATGATTTATATAACTTTAAATTTGACAATGAAAACATTCAATATTCAATAGAGTTCAATATTTTCTATATTTTGGCTCAGAATGGATACTGCAGTCAAGAAATCAGAAGACGACTGGGACCTGGAGGGTTGCTTTGAAGGAACTAGACAAGATCTTAAAGAGTAAAGATATATCATTGAATACAAAAGTCAAGATTGTCCATGCCATTGTATTTTCAGTTTCTATGTATAGTTGTGAAAGCTGGACAGTGAAGAAAGCTGAAAGGAAGAAAATAAACTAATTTTCAATGTGGTGCTTCATAGAGTTCTACAGATACCATAGACTGCTAAAAAGACAAATAAATGGGCCCTAGAAGAAATTAAACCTGAACTCTCCCTAGAAGCTAAGATGACTAAACTGAGGCTGTTGTCCTTTGGACATATCAATGGAAGGCGTATCATGAGAAGACATGACTCACTAGACTAGAAAAGTCACAAGACTAGAAAAGACAATATGGTGGAAGACAGCAGAAGGGAAAGACCACATTACAGATGGGTAGACTTAATCAAGGAAGCCATGGCTCTTCATCTACAAGACCTGAGCAGGGATGTATATGATAGCAAGACTTGGAGATCTCTCATTCAGAAGGTCACTACCAAGTTGTTTTGATAGCAGTTCAACAACATATCAACAAAGCAATTTAGCACTTTACATCTACACCAGGAGCAATTCTTTTATAACACAAATGAGTATTAATAGACCATTCAAGTGGGTGGGGAGGGGGTGGAAACCAATCCTAAATATATTGCATTATTGAAGAGACAATCACAACAACATATTCTTGCTAGAGAAACTTTTGCCTATCACTAGTATGAGGATTGCAACTTAGCTCAGTGGGTCAATGCTTTGATGTGTGCATACCCTCAATTTGCTCCACTGCTGAAGATGACTCTGAATACAGGGGGCAAAAGATCTAACAGGGTCTTTAAAACTCCTTGATAACTTCTGAGAGTACATTAATATTCAACTCAGATCTTGCACCATACTTTTAAACAAATGAATGTTTGTAGAGGTTGGAAATGCACCCTCAGTGTGTTCATTTTGAAAACCCTATTTTTTCAACATGCTAAATCCAGGGTGTTTGAAAAATAAATCAAAATTCTTAAAGAACAATTTAGAGCAATGAACTGAGACCATGAAATAGGTGCTTAGAGCAGGATTTTCTGTTCCCTCACTTATTGCTTTGAGCAGGCCATGACCTAGATGATCTATCAGCTATGACTTGTGGAGAGCTAGGTAGCTGGAGAATGATAGGAGAGAAAACTCAGTGAAGGGTGAATCTCCAGGTAACACACAACCCACTTAGGTGAACCTTAGCTTGCTTCTTCCCAGCTATTACTGTAAGATGAATGCTAGGGCCATGAAAGAGCATAGTTAGAGCATGCCATTCTCCAAGAAAAAAAAAATCTATTTTCTAAAGTGAACTTGAGGCTCAGCTGAGACAGCTCTAAAGAATGCTGGGTGCTAAATCAGATACTGTTTGGGTCTTAGCTTGGCTCTAACTAAATTTGTTTGGACTCATGAGAATAGAAAGGGGGGCGGGAAAGCCAGACACATTTAAGAAAGGAGATGTATTTGCCACAATGTCTGATCATGTATGTGTGCAGAAAGCTTTCTTAAGGAAGCATGTAATGTGCACAGAGCATTATTTCCTACTAGATATAATCCAGTGGCGGTGATCTAATTATCTATGATTGCTGGCACTCTCCCCCACCTTTTATGTAAGGAAGTATGTACACCATTGCTGTTGAATTGAGTCCAATGAGTATACTAAATTAGACCACTGGTTAAAAAAAAGAACATTTTTTTTTAAAGTATCAATATCAAGACTGGTTTTCAGATCAGTGTGTTTAATAGATACATATTTAATATGTTCTTAAAAAATATTCTTAGATTGTTAATTTAAGAACCAGCAAAGCAGTATAGCCAGTTTATCATAGATGCAAGGATTTCTTGATTTACACTTTGGATGCCTTGATTTATTGAAGTATTGGATGGGCACCATACCTAATTGGCATTATATGTAATTGGCAACACATTTTATTGGCTCTGATATCAAATTCAAGCCTGAGAGGTGACAGAGAGGTTAAACCGAGTGAGGGAAAAAATTTGACTGTAAATGTGAGAAGGGTCTGTCAACTCTAAACTTTCTACAGGTAAGACTGAGTCATTTGTCAGGCAAATACATGCCATTCCTGTGGATAAAAGGCTTAAAAAAGAAGCTGGAATTTTCCAGGGAATCCAACTGTAAGGAGCCCACCAGGACACTGATTGCAAATATCCATCCCTTGTACACCTTGATTCCTTCCTTTTTCCTCACAGCACTCACAATAGACAACTATTACAACACTCATCATGTCTTTGTCAATCAAGCACTAAGCCCATCAATAGGCGAAAGGTCCATTGTCCACAACAGGTTACCTTGGTTTTGCATCTGGAAACTTCACCGCCACAGGCTATTTTCAGGGTACAAATACTCCTGATTTCAGGATGCCCAGTGCAGTCTCTTGTCTTTCTGAGCGTCACTCTGTCCGTTTGATTCCTAAACTGAGAACTCCCCTTGGGTCCATTACCTGAGTTACTTCGTCCCACTTCTCTGCTTCTCATCGGATCTGGTAAATATCGCCCACACCCTTCACAGTCTCTATCTGCTTTCCTCTATTTCTTTCAGTTAGCCATTGGATGAATGTGTGATTATGTGTATCTTGTGTACATGCATGAGCGAATTCCCCCCAATAAAAACACATTTTTAGCTTACTTTTTAACCTTTGGCTGGTTTTTTTCCTGTGTGTGCCTGTAAATGCTGGTAGGAAAGATCTCACTAAGTTGCCCCCCTCTTGCAAGCCTCCTCTTTGAGCTAATTAATTTCCCCACTTTTGCAAAGAGGCACTGGCATCACAGGGTGGCCCTTGTAATGTTTTGAGGTAATACCAGTTCAAATAAATTCACTTGTGAACCAGTACATTAACACACAAAAAGGACTCTGTGTTACATCCCATATCCTTCAGGCAATCATAAAACATTTTTTCCCTTCATTTCTCTTGGTGGTCCAAACCCAGCTTTGGAAAGGGTCCCAGTCCCATGGAACTGGTTTTGTGGGTTCAAATGGGGATGAAGATCAAAATCACCCCACTTACCTCCACTGAAGTCTGCTGTTTTGGCAGCAGAACACTACTGATGGATATTGTCCTCTGAAAGTAATGCTTTCAGTTTTCTGATAAATGAGGTATTTTAACATATGTTTTGCTGTTGACATGGAATTGCTTTTTAATGTTCCAACCTCAATGCTGTTACTACTCCAGTCTCTTTTATGTAATAAATATCATCGTTGCTCACAGTCATTTGATAGGTTGAGCTGCAGTGATGAGATAAGAAGATATTATTTTACACAAGGCAACAATGTTGAAAAGCAGCAACCTTCAGATAATGCATGTGCTATCTACTGCACAGAGAAAAGAAAAGGCTTTTAAAAATGGTTCAATAATCTATTCGTCCCGCATCTATATTATCAGCCACTTTGAAATCCAGAAGAGTTCTTGTACATCCAAAGGAAGAGCTAAACATCAGATTGTGACCAAAGCAAGCACACATCTGCTTCAACCAACAATCCCAACACTGCATATCTTAATCTTCATGATACTTGTAAATGCTACATTTTTATTACTTTTAAGATGTTTTTAATCAGATGTCAAATCTATATGTAAAAGTATGTCTACTTTTTTAAGAAGTAAAAAAAGTTAACAAATCTTTACAAAATTAAGTTATTATAAAATGAAAATATTTTATCTGAATCTCATTGCAAATACTTTAATACAGAGATACATTAAGTTGCATGTCACTTAAAAATTGTGTTGCAAAAACTGAGGCTTCAGTCTCTTAGGCTGTTAGTCCCAACTAGAAAAGAATCATTAAATCAACCAGAACTGGGTAAGTCAACACTTCTTTATGTTCCATTAAGTCATTGTCTCTACTTTACTCGAAGGTAACAATTAAATCATGTTGCTTTTTGTTGTTGTTGGTGTATGCCTATCCCTTTTTTTGAAAGATTTGTTGAGAGGTTTTGCCTTTGGCTTCCTATGAGGCTGAGAGAGTATGACTTGTCTAAGAGTACCCAGTGGGTTTCTATGGCTGAGTCAAGATCTGAACTCTGGTTTCCAGAGACATAGTCCAGTGTTCAAACCACTACACCATGAAGGCTTAGATCACAAATTCAGATTATTATCTCTATCCGAGTAAGGTCCAAGCTGGTTTGCAGAATCATGCGTACAAATATTTATAGCCTGATTTACTTGCTGGTACTGTATACATGAATTTCTTTCTTAAATATTGCACCAAACATCTGTTGGAATTGATTTAATTCCATGTCTGTCTCTGTTGATTGATGGTAGAGTATTTATCCAGTGTCATACGCTTATACAGCTGGCATTGATAAAGTTGATTCAGAATCCAGGTCACCAAAATGCATGTATTTTGTGGAACAAACACCAGTTCAATATCACAATCTTTCAGCTGCACTTCTAGAGGAGCCTATAGAAATATTACTAATACCTAGTGGTCTTGGCACAAACGTCTGTGCACTAAGCAACTTCAATGTGTATGACTACAAAAGAGAAATCAAGGCAGAATATGAACAATGCCTATAGGGAGACACATGGTACCAGAGCTAGCTTCATGGTACTGTTACTGTGGTTTATAGTCCAAGCCTGAGGTCTACCACATATAATTTGATATCTAAAGATTGGCCATTCCAAACTGCTCCCCTCCACGTGCTTGCAAGGTCCCTGGATAAGCACGCACACGGACACGGCCGAACAGGCTGAAAAATACAAGACAAATCCAGGCAGGCCAGTAATTTTCCGGCATGCAGCTTCAGGAGATCTCCTGAAACTACATTAAGTATGCACCCAGCATACAAAGGATTCTCTGCCCCGAACCGCCAGCTTGACGAGCTTAGCGCTTCCGAATAGCCAATCGTCAAGCACTCCCTATTTGTATAGTGTCTGCGCTATTGACAACTCCATCAAAATCCAATCATTCTATGTACTGACCTTTCGGAGGCTTTGTCTCTGACCTGAAACCCATTGTTTTCCCCAGGAATGGACTACCCTACATGCACATTTTCCCCTATAAAAACCCCTGGTTTTGAGCACTTCTTTGGATCGCTCTTGACTTCCATCCCGCCTTGCTGCCACTCCGTTTGCTGAGCCTTCCCCTCAGCTTCCACGTGCTGAGAATCTCTGCTCCAACTGACTCTCTTCTGGTTACCCAGGCTACAGGATCAGGTGTAGTATTTCCCCTGAAAAATTCCTCTCAAATCTCCTCCCTTTGTCTTCTTAGGTCTGTGTGAGTGAGTGTGTATGTGCGCAGTGATGGTCTGACCCCGTAAACATTGGGTTTAAGATCTCGCTAAGTTAACCTGCCTCTTGCATTGCTATAGCTTGTGCTCTGGCTAATTCCCATTCCCCATTATTTGGAACACGTTGAGGTGTCCCCAAAGGGACCCCAGAAATCAAGGTAACCGTACCTAGTCAACTCAAGAGTAGGAATTGAAATACATTTCAGCTATTAGAAAATTTACTTTTTGGGGTTGCAACTCCCAAATTCCCCAGCCAGCAAGTTTTCCAAATTCTGCAGCAAAACATAAACTCTGTCCTACTAATTTTTATTTTTAACCAGCTCTTCAGACATTCAAATAAAGACTCTAAAAACTGTCCTATAGGGTTTTTTTTTTAGGAAGGTCAGATGTACACAAACTAGGTTGTATTTAAAGTAACTTATCTGCTGTTTTAAAAACTGGATTCTTGCCTTTCTCAACAATGAAAGGGCACCGAAGGACACATTGTTATTGATGTTGCTATCCTAAATCAACAACCTCATTTCTCTTTAAGTGCCATTATATAGGCAGGTATTTTCTGTGGATTTTTAACTACTCAACCTTGATCACTATATTGAATTACCCTTTGACCATCAGTACTTGCTGTGAATTGTGAATACTGCCCAACACTGCTTTCCCGAATTTACAGATCAACAAAAAATAGTTTTTTTCATCCATGTCAGTCTTGTATGTTTTATTCTGAATTTTGTTCTGTTCTGTTACTGCATTAATTTCTGTAGTTCTAATCCTCTCAAAATACATAATTAAACACATATTTAAATACATGGTTTTTCTCTATATATTTGTATTTTCTCTCAAAATGTGTACTTAAACATTTATTTTGGTACATTCAGTGTGATAAGAACTGTGCTGCAACATTTGGAGAAGTGTGAAAAAATCTGGGAAATGACTAAATTCTGATATTCATACTACTGTGTGACGTCCAATTCAAATAATTTTGTATCTGAATTTGCAAATATGAAATTCCTCAGCCATCCCTTTTTGATAAATTAATCAAAAGTTGTGCACTTTCTGAACAGGAACAAAGCTATACAGTGATAGTTCCTGGGTCCTTTTCCTCATTTATGGTTCATGGTGAAGAAAATCCTAAAACATTTTAATGAGGAAAAGACATCATGAGGTGATCTTACCCTTCAATGTTTATTTCTTGAGGACATGAATTAAGCACCTGCTCAGAATTACATAAATCAAGGAGTGTTAAATGTTCTCAATGTTGATTTGCATTTACTTAGTCATTTACATAATGCACCAATTACATCATCTAGATTTGTGTCTAAAGTTTGGGGTCTTAGAAGGAGTTTGCTATTCCACCTGGCAAATAATATGTCGTGAGCAACCGCAGAAAATATATGTCTTGTTCAGGTATTTAGGAACAAACACTTTCTGCTCCACTCTCCCAACCCACCACAGGGATGGGAGGACAGGACTGTGGTGATACTTATAAACAATGTTGTTGTGATCCCATCCTTCATCCATCTCCAGGTGGCACAATTACACCACAAATCATTGACAGGTTTTATCCGTCAATGACTGGTGATTGTGCTGCCATCCCACAACACACTCACACTTACCTCCCCTGTGGAAGCCCTGGAAGTGCAATGGCTGTGCTTCCTGCCTTAGTGCAGCCTGGGACAGTACCTGGTTGTGCTGCAGCAGGAAGAAGAATGACCATGGGGCTTCCTGGATCCTGGAGGCAGCTGGTGCAGAGGGGAGTACTCCTGTTGCACTTCCGTCTCAACAAGGCTAATGCCAGGACCCATACCGGATGCCTCCAAGACAAGGTAAGGTGGGAAAAGGGCCATACAGTCAGGTCTCTCAGTGTATTGTGACAATGTCTATGTCACTCATTGTGTGTGGTCAAGATGTGATTGATCAGTCTCAAAATATATGTGCAGAGTTTCCAACACGGAGATGGAGACTTTGGTCAGTTAGGTTTCTTGTTCTCACCAAAGACTTTGGACTGAGATAATCAAGCATTGGTCAAGAGGTATGGGTCATATTTGCATTGTCACTTTGTTTCCGCATGTCACCTTTTCAAATTTAAACCATGGCCATTTTCACACTACACCATTCCAGTACTATTATTTCATTTTCAACATCCCTGGAGTTTGCAGTTGAGAGATGGGCATTTAGAATTCTCAGTCAGAGAGCTGTTTGGCCTCAGTAAACTATAAACCCCAGAATTCCATAGGATGTTGAAAGTGAAATAATAGTACTGTAAGAGTGTAGTGCTGAAATGGCCCAAGTATATTAGGAGGGCTACAGACTGTGGATACCAAATTGTCACAAGAGTGAGATTTGTTGCCCAGGAAAGAATGTCATGAGCAAAGAATCAGTGAAAGGCAAGGTTTATTTCTGCAGCAGAATAGGTCAACAACTTGTGGAGGTCCAAGGTGAGACAAAAACATATTTCCCTGTTCCCACTTTATATAAAATAAACGAGTAGATTTCCTAAACATTCAGAAAACAATTAATGCCTAGTTCAAAGCCTGTCCTCTCTGTCCAGTATCTGTCAACATTAAACTGTCCCAATCTGTTTATCATTTTCAGAAGGCATGTAATTCAATAGGAACTTAGGTTTTTTATTTCTTCAAAGAGTCTGTTACCTCAAACAAGGAATGCAATTAACAGTTGCAAATCAAGGAGAAAGCTCCTTTTTCTCACCTACATGTTACAACACAAGTTGGAGCCAAGGCTCATACTTTAGCCTACATGACCCTCTCACCTCTAAGGAGTGGAGATTCTGAGTTCAGATTGGAAAATGGGATCTCTAGTTTTGAGAGTGAGGGTTTTATTACTAATATTTTTATCACAGTGACAAATGACTGATGAGTATTTAGCTTTTCAGAATCTGAATGCTGAATGTCCAGCCATTGTGACTAATTTAGGAATTCCTACTCTGACACTAATGTAATTATGTGAAGGATTAGGACTCCCATATTTTATTGTGCAATGTGAGGAACAAGGAAATAAATGTCCATTCTTAGGGGATTTTTTACTCTCTCACTTAAATTTATAAGACAACAAGTAGATGTCTCCCTTAGATGGAATATAGTTGGTAATATAACAGCAATTTCCCAGTGCAGTTCCCAAACTTTTGGCTTTCATTTTCCCTTTGCACTAAGCACTATGGGCAGCCTATTCAGAATACATAAATCCAAGGAAAACAAATTCAAATAAGTTGATCATTTTTGCTTATGTTTGTTTATTTTAAAATAAATGTTTTTTTGTTAAGCAAGAGAAAAAAAATTAAAGTGTAAATAAGCCTAGGGGAGTTGTTCCAAGCTAATGACAGAGACAAAAAGAACTGAAGCAGCAGAATATGTGTGAAATCCAGATTGATTGTCACTGTATGATGCTTTTTTATAGCCTCTCTGAAACAAAGAAAATATTACCTTTTAATGTATGGTTATAATTTAATTTCTGAACTGGAAAGAAAATAAAAGAGAAGCATTATGTATGTGTGTGGGAGGAGAGAGAGAAGTAACAGTCTTGCAGATCCAACATCCAGCCAGTACATACATAAGGAAATATAAGTGTAACCCCACTAGTCTTTTCTTTTGGTAAATATTAATGTAAGTGCTCTAATATTTTCAGATTTGCAGATTGTAGTTTATGTATTCTTACAAATAGATTTGTCTTAACTCCTCTTCTCCATTAATGGAATGGGTGTTCTATTTATAACTAGGTGCGGGGGTGACAGTTTTGTTTATTTCAATAAGAGAGCAGCTCTCTATATCCATTCCTTTGGATGGGTAGGCTGATAGCCATTCCTAGAGTTCTGGGTGAGGTATGGTAGATCAGCAAGGGTTTCAACACTCAGTTGTCTTAACGATACAAAAATGCTTTAATTGCTGAGAAGGAATTTCTGGGGAGGGATACTGAAACCTCAGTGGATGTTTCTATTGTATCACTAAAAGAAGCAATGATGGCAAATATACATAGATCCAACTATGGGGTAAAAAAAGGCTTTACAACATATTGATAATGGTTTATGAGTTTGGCAAGGCATAGAGCAATAGAGTCTGCTTCCTGGTTATCCAATGACAAGTTAGGGGGCTGAGGGTAAACAAAGATGGGAGGATGTGAAACTCAGTGAGTTCACAGGGACATGCACTGTTCATGGGAGCTACCCAATACCCTCACATGAGGCTGACAGTTGGCTTCTGAGTCATGCCAATACCTGGCACCTTAATGTCCATGGTGACTTGTAGGTCATTTTCCCAATGATTCTGCCCAGTTGGATCCTTTACCTGCTAGATGAGCCAAGAGTTCCCCACACTGGTTCCATCTTGAATTGGTTTCTGACCATTGTTTTCCATGACACCTGAAGGGTGTGACAAAAGCACTTATCCAAACCACTCATGCAGCAATAAAGATTTGCATCAATATACAACAGAAATGCAGAAGAGATGGACGATGTATACAGTTGCTTTGAGGGAAGCAAAAATGCCAGCCATGACTAATAACCTATATGTAGGCCATTTCCACACTACACTATTATAGTGCTATTATTCTATTTTCAACATCCTATGGAATCCTGGGATTTGTAGTTTAGGGAGGGGCATTTAGAATTCTCAGCCAGAGACTCTTTGGCCTCAGTGAACTACAAACCCAGAATTCCACAGGATGTTGAAAGTGGAATAATAGCACTATAACAGTGTACTGAGAAAAGGCCCTTAGTCCCATCAACTGCTAGCTGAGATTGGTTCATAGGTGAGAACTGGTAAAATACAGAGTAGTGGAAGAAGAGACCAGATAAGAATAGACATGTCATTTTATTTCCTCAAGTGTACCAGAGAGAGAAGTATCTCAAAAAGATCTTTAAAAATGAAGTACCATCTCAGGAACCTAACAAGGTCCAGCCACCCTCAAATTTCTTGATAGCACTGTGACACTCTGACAAGAGTCACCTGCAAAGCTGGAATCCTTTCTTTTCCTGTTCATCCATTCTTCCCAGCAAACCAGTGAGGCACTCAGTGAATAGGAAAGTATTTGGTTGCTTGGCTCTGCTACTGGTCACACATTTCTGGACTGAGTATGTGCTCAAGAGCATTTTGTTATTAAATTCTTACGTTATGTCCACCTACTATTTTGCTCCTGGAGCTGGTTAATGGACTTTAAGGCTCCTGTAAATAAAGGCCCTTTTCGCATGGGCCTTTGCACGCGCGATAGCCCCGTGAGCCTCGCGGGAGTGGGAGCGTCGCTCCGCACGACGCACTCCCACTTCCGCCCGGCTCACAGGGCTGAAGCGGTGCGAGTGCGGGTTTTTTGATTTTCGCGTACAAGCGAAAATCACCCCACGCTTGCGCAACGTTCCCGGAGTCCATCCGCACTTACCTTTCGTGCGGAGCCTCCAGGAGCCGGCCGGGTCGTGCTTCCTTCCCTCCGCCCCTGCGGAAGGAAGGAGCGGGGTGGGGAGCTAGCGCGACGGATGCGCCGCCAGCTTCGCGCGCGAGCGCACGTGGGGGGACGCAACGCCGCCCGCTTCGTGTCGCGCGGGGGGAGGAATCCGGCGCGCATGGGGGGAGGAATCCGGTGCGCACAGGGGGGAGGAATCCGTCGCGCGCGGGGGGGAGGAATCCGGCGCGCGCGGGGGGAGGAATCCGGCGCGCGCGGGGGGGAGGAATCCGGCGCGCGCGGGGGGAGGAATCCGGCGCGCGCGGGGGGGAGGAATCCGGCGCGCGCGGGGGGGAGGAATCCGGCGCGCGCGGGGGGAGGAATCCGGCGCGCGCGGGGGGGAGGAATCCGGCACGACGCTGCCTGCTTTGCACGCGCGCGGGGTGGGAATCCGGCGTGAGGTCTCCCGCTTCACACGGGGGAGGCCGGCTTGCGCGGCAAGCCTCCTTCGGTGCTGCTTCCCCGCTGGTTCCTTCGCCTGCGGACGGAAGGAGGGGGAAGCGGCAGCCTCCCGGACGAGCCTTCTTGCGCTTGCCAGCCTCCCCCGCTTGCGCTAGAAGCCTCAGTGCGGAAAGGGCCAAAGCTGGAATTCTGCTTACCTCACACATGAAGCTACATTCTACATCAACATCAACAGAATAGTCTTAATGTGGTAAAGTTCCAACACGTCTCGGGTTCTAGATGAGCTATGATAGTCAAGAATTAAGTTCACTCTATTTTTAACCAAATCAAATGAATTCTCAATTCAAATCAACTCATGATTTAGGGTTCTTGGTTCATGTCAAACTTTCCCAGATTGTAAACCAGAGGTCCTTGCCCCCATAGAAACCTCTGTGGCTTTTAAATGCCCTTTTTATTTGGAATCAATGCTTAGAGATAAGGGCAGAAGGAGCTAGCTGGGTATAGAAGAAACCCATGGGCCATATTATCTGCTTTATGCAAGTGCATTCCAAACAGACATTTTAAAGAGAGTGTTAGAAATCAAATGAACATGGAGATTATATTTATATAATGTTGAAAGAAGACAACAAAACATCACTGACCTTCTCATATCTCATCTGCACACCAATTATATGCACCAGTGATCAATGTTACCATTTCCAGTAGTACCTTTTTAATCTGTATGCTGTTTCTCTTTTTTTTCTTTCTTCTCTCTTGAACAGAAACAGGAAATATTGTAGCTATCAGATGTTTTCTGTAAATAAACCTCAGTATTAGGAAAGCCACCTTGAGATGAAGGAGCACTAAGGTCTGACTCATTTCTACACTGGGGGAAAAATGTAAACAATATATTATTTATAGATGAATTTTCTAGACATACTGTAGTACAGAAATCTATACTTCATCATAGCAAAAAAAGGAAACAGTTTTCCAGTTTAAATTTACCCCACCCCCTCCAATGTTTATACAGATTGTGCCATGGGAGATGTATAGGAATCCCCCAACCCATCCATCCCACTCCATTTAGGGAAGGAATAGAGAACTGATGACAATATATTCCATAACAATTGTTACTCTCCACTAAGCCCTGTTTTCTAGTTAGTTACAAGGACAGGAAGGTCAATTAACAAACTCTTAAAAACAAAACAAATCAGTAACATGAAAAGGTCAAATGTGAAATAAATAGTCCCCTCCTAGGGGAACAAATTCGTAACGGAGAAGAAAGCTCATCCTTTGTCAGTGGTAGCTTGAAGACACTGAAGTTTGCTACAGAAAGAAATTAGAATGTCTCTCAGCTGGCAAAACAGTGGCCATCTGAGGATACAGCTGACATGACTTTTCAGCACACGCTTGACATGAGGGTGCTTGGTGCTATCATGTGGGAAAGGCAAGGAAGGCTCAGTTTAGAACCATTGACAGTTTGCCTTCCACACAACCGTATATCCAACATTTTATGTTCCAAATTAATTGCATGTAGGGAGTGCTTGTTAAACAGAAAGTGGACATGTTGTAATTAACTGTCTACTTCAAAGTCCTAGGGGTTTCTTTTCCCCTTTGCCTTGGAAACAACAGTAAAAGGTATTCTTTTTATCCTTCTTTTGGAATGTTTGTATTACTTACAGAAATGTATGTTGTTTTTTATAGGCTTGTAGGCTTTTCAGTTTCGGCTTATTAAAAAATGAAATAGTCTTCTTTTTGGGAAAAGGTAATATGTAGCCAGGTGATGTATTGCTATTGAATGATGCACAATGGATATAGGGCAGTATCTAGAAATATTTTTCCACTAGCACAAGAGTGTTTTACACCTTGAGCAAAGCAGAAGCACAAGAACCTAAATCCTTCTATTAGTCTCAGGTAGTGCAGACCTACTGAATTACTTAGATATATCTACTTATTGTCCCACCAATGGGTCTCCATTAGCTGGGACTAACAGTTTGGATGCTGGCCTAGAACGATTTCAGAGCCTTTATTTTGGTGCTTTTGACTGTTTGCATAAGCTCTTGGATATATGTTTGCAGAGAGGGCACCTCACCAAGAAATGGTGGCTTGAAATGATGCAAGAAATGATGCAATGGTCTTTGTATCCATACATTTGTATTGTTGCTGCTGCTAGTGCTGTGATGATCTGTTTACAAACTTCATGGGAGAAGAGTAAAAAAGGCTTCCTTCATATTGCTCTCTCTTTCTCTTTCTTGCTTTTAAATGGTATTCTGATACACCACTCTCTCCAAACTGCTATGGCAAAGCATATATCCTTGGCAAAAGGTAATGTGTAGTTGTTAGCCATCAAACAATCCATTGGGGAAACCATTACAATGGTTGATGGATTTTGAGGTGGGACTCAAAAAAAAAGGTGTGCATCCTGAGTCATTCTCAGAGGTGAAGGGGGGGCAGAGAGGGACACTTTTTGGGGGGACACTACTGGATTTATTCTGCATACCACATACATAATTAAAGTAGGGCAGTGGAGTAATTTATCAGTCAATGTGGAGGAGGGGGTAATTTATCAATCAACACGGGGGAGCAGGGAATGAGAACCTTGCCATCTCTTTTGCAACAACGCTACCTACCTGGTCTCTCTCTGTCTTCCTCTTCCTCTCTTTCATTTATTAAAACTCTTTGGGGATGTGATCCTTTCTCCTTTTTGCAAAAGTGAAACTGCTTATTTCTCCAGCTCGGCAAGAGAGAGTCCTTTGTTTGGGGTTGTGGGAAGGAGAGACAAAAGAAGAGGAGGAGGAAGAGGGATGAGGACAGAAGGAAGAGAAGCTGGACGTGGAGGTTTGAATCCTCTTTTCTCTGCCTTTCTCACTGGTGTGCTCTCTCTCTCTCTTCTCCCCCTCCCCATTCCTTCCTCCTATCAGCAAAGATAGACAAATGGCCCCTGCTAGCTATTTTCTGCCTGCTTATTGAATTGATTTCCAAGGTTGCGTGTGTGGCTCTGTGTGTGCGTAGGCACGCAAGAGTGCATGTGTGTGGCTTGAAAAGACTTCATGTTGAACCAGGTCAACGAACCGCTACGTGCACTTATTTGGAAGTCAGTATTTCTTCATGTTTAGAGTTAGAAACCTTAGCTGTCCTTTGTCAATTAAATTCAGAGTGGCTGGTGGGTGTTGCTGCTCTTGTACATGGTACAAGAGTCCAGATGACAAAAATCGCTTTGAATATCTTGCTGGAGTTTCTGTCTCACTGGACCTTACTCCCAAAGAAGTTTGTGTAGGGCTAAATCTCACTGTACAGAGGAGGAAACCACCACCCCCCGTTCCTGAATAAAACCTGGATCCCTCCAGATGTGTTGGGCTACTGCTCCCAGCATCCACTGACAGCATACCTCCCCTCCAGGAGTGGCAATTCATCTTTCAAAATGAGTTCTACCCTCCCTATTCTGTTTCACATCAAGAAATATCTTTTGTATTTTATTTAAATATTTTCATCCTGTATTATATCCAGAGATCTGACAGAGGTCTATAGTAAATTCAGCTTTAAGTAAAACAGTTAATTCTTTTTTTTAAAAAAAAAAGAGTAAGCAAATAAGTTATAGTCTAAAAGAAGAGCAAGTCTTAAAGGCATCAGATCTCATTTGATTTTGGAAGCTAAGCTGGGCCAGCCTAGGTTAGCAGTTGGATGAGAGACCACCAAGGACTACTACATGTTGTAGACTGTACAGGTCCTTTCCGCACCAGCCTATTAAAACGGTGCAGAGTGACCTCCAACAGAGGTCTTCTGCACCGTGGAGTGGACTGGGGTGGATTACTTTTCATAGTTCCGCACCTCAGTCCGCTCTGGAGCAACTGGAACTGGTCGCACAGCATGCTTTTTAAAAACCTCTTTTAAGAGGTTTTTAAAAAGTATGGAGTGTGCGACCTTGTGTCACTCTGTCACCACGCTCCGGTGCAGATTTGCAGACGCGCACTAGTGTGTGCCTGCAGATCTGCTGGGGGCGGGCTTTAGTTGGTGAAGAGCCCCCACCAACCGGAAGCCACCATTTTGGACACCGGAGCAGTGCGGAGCGACGAGCTCGCACTGCTCCTCATCAGGATAGATCCAAATGGACCCACCAAAAAGCTGGTGAGTAGCGACAGGGGGCATTTCCCTCACCTCATGTGGAAAGGGCCTGTATTTCAGAGGTAGGAACTGTCTAGACCATCTCTGAGGAGTCCTTGCCAGAGAAAACCCTATGAAATGAATGGTGTTGCTGTAAGTTGAGAGGTGAATTGAAGACACAAACACAAAATATTTAACAGTTTAAAACAAGCTAACACAGCTAAAGTCGATTGAATAAAACCATTAGACTCCCAAAGTCTTTAATAAAAATAACTACACTTTACTTTGGCACCAAAATGAAGCCAGTATCAGCACCAATTTGATATTGAGGAGTGTATTACACAACTGAGGTGCCAGAATAGAGAAGGCCCTGCACCCATGGGCTTTCATTGTGTGTTGCTCTCATGGTGAGATACAGAGAAAGGCCCCTCCACCACCGCTTGATCCCTGGGCAGGCAGAGAAAGAAAAGAGAGCACTTTGAACACATGTCCAGCACTTTGAACACAGGCCAGAATTATATGAGAATTTACTGCAAACCATTCAAAAATTGTAATATGTTGGAGTATGAAACTTCTACATCCAACATCTGAGTGATCAAATAAACCTCAACAATGTCATTGACAATTTTGCTAACAGAAAAATCAAGAAAAATATCACTTATAATGTTGAAATTAAAGTTTTACTTCAAAAATAAACATAGTGTTATAATTTATTTCCCTATATGTCATTTGACTTTTTAAAGTATTTTTGGTGTGTATTGAGAGGGCAGCAAACTCGGGGACTGCCTGCAGGCAGCAACACCTCTCGCTATGCCACTGGTCATTCTCTCCTTGGAGAATCTCTGTGGCAAACTACTCTCCTCATAATGCCACAAAGTAACAGGATTATAAGAAGCTATTTGCTGTCAGTTTCCACAGGTTTCCCACTGCATTTGCTCTTTTCAAACATATGCATGATTAAATTGAAAACCTCCTCCAGTTCTCATACATACCCTCCCAAAGAATGATCACAAAGACTTTGGGTATTCAGCTGCGTACCCCAAATGGAGACTCTGTTATATGCTATATTACTGTAGTTTTGTCACTGGCCATTTCTGCACTCCACTGTTATATTGCTATTAATCCACTTTCAACATCCTGTGGAATTCTAGGATTTGCAGTTTATTGGGGGCAAAGAACTTTTTGGCTGAGAATTCTTAATGCCCCTCCTTAAACTGAAAATCCCAGGATTTCACAAGATGTTGAAAGTGGAATAATAGCACTATAATAATGGAGTGCTGAAATGGCCCTTGTCTTGCTTTTCTTGTATGAGTCTATCAGCAACTGATTCATTGTTGTCATATTTGAATGGTTGTCCCTGACAGATCTCCTGGCCTGACTCTCAACAACAGTCTTCATCTGCAGTCTGAGACACCTGGGAGCTGTTTCCACACTACACCTTTATAGCGCTATTATTCCACTTTCAACATCCTATGGAATCCTGGGGTTTGCAGCTTAGGGAGGGGCCAGCTGGCCCCTCCCTAAACTGCAAACGCCAGGATTCCATAGGATGTTGAAAGTGGAGTAATAGTGCTATAAAGGTGTAGTGTGGAAATAGCCCTGGTCTTATCACCTTTTTACTTAATCCTACCATTTCTTTATCCAGTTTAGCTTCAACATTCCATTCTCTTTGTCAGTTAAGCATTTATCTTCTTTAGTAACTGTTGTGAAAGTTATTGAATAAAATTTAAGATTTTAATCTCAGAGTGTGGCTGGATATGAGTTTAGCTAACTGGATAGACACATACTGGCCAATCATGCACACAGAATAGTGTGTTGAGAATTTCTGTCTTGAAGTGTATATAAACTGCACACTTCCACCTGTTTAATTATTGTCGTTTGAGATGTTTGCACTTATATCTTTGGCTGTTGGCAAGTCAACTCTTTTACTTGTGTAGCAAAATCGTTCCGCCTTTGAGATATTAAAAACATGCATATTTGAATTGTTTACAAAAAACTAAATAGTGTGTCCTGAACTTAAAAGATGTACAATATTGTGTGATATTTTAATATTTTTTCTTCATAATAGCATTTCTTCATTTAAACAACCATTGTAAAATACCACTTTTTTAAAATAAAAGTTTTATTTATTTTTAAAAAAGTGTTAGTGTTGAGCACCAGCTCAGCTTATAAGAGCAATACCAACCATGAGAAACAGTTCTTAAACTCATTTAAATCACTTCACTAAGATCTTTTCCCCATTCTGGTAATAGCTAAAAGATCAGTCTCAGTGTCTGGTCATTCTAATTGCTTCATGTATAAAGGTTTCATTTCTCAAGTTCTTCTTGGAGGTTGCTTCCTGAAAATGCAAACTGCAATATCTGTTTGGATTGTTTCCCTTCCTTAGAAAGTGGGAGGGAGGACATATACTAGAAACAGAAATATGAAGCACTTGGCAAGAGCTCCTCAAAGAGGATACAAAGCAGTAAGATTGAGAATCAGCTACACTTAGTGCTTTATTCTGGCTATGATCCCCAGTGAAATATTACACTTTTCTTGTTTAGATAGATCTCAAACAGAAATCTGCATCAGAAACAGGAAAGGAAATAACTGTAACTAAGACTTGTGCCTGGTATTTTGCTACAGAGAGGCATTTGGGATGGCAGTGAGGGGGAAATGTTGGTTACTCTTTTGGAAAATGGAATTATGCATAGCTGTTAGACTCAGATAAAATAAAGACCAACATCAGCCAGTGACAGGAAAATACCAATTGTAGACCAAAGATTAGTGGACTCAATTTTCAACTGCAGCTAGTCTTTGAAACATTTAAAATTCTTTCAATACCCTTCCTAAATGTGCTAGTTTAACAGTGCATGAATATTCTCTTTAGTGGTGAATATTTCTCTAATCCTTCTAGTTAGAATCCTGTTGCATGGAGGGAAAATCTGCAATTATAATACTTAGACCTGTTTTTAGGAAGTTTTGGGATTACGTTTTTTTTTTTTTTAAATAGAAAGAAAGCTGCTGCTGCTTCTCCTCCTTCTTATTCTTTCATATCTCTTTTGATGAAGTTGGCAACAGGATTCCAAAGACCAAAACAAGGACTGAAATCTTGTTGCTGCACTAGATTAGTAGTTGAACTTTCTTCCGGGATTCTGCAGTAGTACCTAGGGGCAATAGAGGAAAAACAAAAACTAGCTCTAAGCATCTTTTCCAGTGTCTTACTTCCTTCACAAGTGAATGCCAGTAGACTTTTTTCTTTTTGTCACCACCATCTACATGGTATGGTTATGCTGGTATACAGCACCAACAAAATTCCAACCAAACTTTTACCAATAGAGTTAAACTGGGCAAATAATCATATCCATGGGGGAAAATATGGTACTTTCTCACAACTGTAAACTTTATAGGGCTGGTAAAAAGTTAATAAGGCCAATCATGGCCCTTCCTACCCAACAGTCTCTTGTCTGTTGGAAGCAGACAGTTGGAAGCAACAGTCTAAAAGCAAACTGTTGGAAGCAACAGTCAAGAGGAAAGTGCCTTTCCAATTGGCCCCATGTGATACAGCACTTTTTAAGGATTACAGCTGTACTCTGGGTTGAAGCCACTGAAAGTAGCTGCTTTGTTGGTACAGCAAAGCACAAGGAATGCCTAAATGTAACTGTAGTCCCCTCCCAGTTTAATCCTTGGCACTTCAAAATGAAGAGTAAGTTAGTGGTTTTCAGATATATGCTCAAAGACAAAGTGCCAAGGTAAAGACTACCATAAGTGTTAGACACCCATGGAGACTGGCTATATACATTCAGAAAAGGAAATGGAAGCAGATGTATAAACAGCATGTCCTACAGAGAGGAAATGGATAAATTATTCTCACTCAGTTTATCTTTGGAAGCCTTCTTTTGTGTGTGTCATTCATCATGGGAGGCAACCATGAAAGAACCTGTTTGGTAGGGGCACTCTTAACTATGAAATGCTTCTCTCATGAGGACTTCCCCGGTTCATACTCTAATATGTATTTTATATGCCAAATAGATTACTCACCCCAAGACACTTTCATGTCGTAGTAGTACAATAGTGCTTTTAATGGCTGATTGATTTTATTAGATATATTGGGTGACCTTGAGAAGAGTTGTTCTTGCAACAGGAGGTCCTCCATCAGCAGAACAAGAAGAGAGGTAATCTTCTCTATTCCCTGCAGCCCCTCAGGTACTCTTAGAATCTGTTATGGGGCTAGGCAATTACTCAAAACAGATTCTTATGTGCCACAGAAGGCTGTATGAGGGAGGGGAAAAGAAGAAAAGCCTGTAGCACTAGCAGAATTTGCTCATGTAATGTCAGATTTAAGCCACTGGCTACAAAATAATTTATGTTATGTATCATTGTAAGCTACCCTCCCCACTTTTAGGGATAGTATAAATATATAAATACAATCATCTATCTATCTATCTATCTATCTATCTATCTATCTATCTATCTATCTAATTTTTACTGATAACTAGGTGGCATGGGGGAATCCCACAAAACTTTATTCATTTTCTATCAGCATTGACAGTCGGATTTACAAGATCAAGGAATTCCTCTTAGAAATGTAAAGTAGGACTAGCTTCCCTAAGAAATTTCTGAGATATGCTTGATTCTTATGGAATGCTGACCAGACCAGTGGGACCCACATCTGTATGCAGGTGAGCCATTGGATACAACCAATACACATACTCCATGTCTAATCACTAGGTGAGGTTAATAGTGTATGAAAAGCTTTCCTACACTACTAATCTTCTCAACAGAAGACCTTGGTATACTGCCAACCACTAGATACAGCTGGGGAAGTGAGTCTACTCTGGGTTTCAGTCTGAACTTCAAAAACTATATCCAGATTTCAGATGCCTATCACCAAAATAAGGTCAGGACACTAGATAGGCTTTTTTTAAAGTTTGGAGTAAAGCCCAGAGTGGTTTCAGTACCACATTAACACTGGAACCACCAGTTTTCTTGGCTTCTTGTGGAATGTACAGTACCCCAGAATGACTGTTGGGAAGCCAAACTCCTAGCTTGTATTTTCCCTTTTCATTTTTTTCCCCCAAGTAGGAACTGAGAAGTTTTTATTACTCATCTATGAATCTTATTTATTCACTCTTTATATGGTCTTAAGAATGAAGTCTCTAAAAACATTTAGTACTCATTATAGATAAGTTACATCATTCATGTATTGTGTTTCTGTAAGGCCTCTGTAGCAATAAGTTTCCTGCAAGCTGTAATTTGCATTTGGCACTTTAATAGGCATTGATTTTCACTTCTCAGTTCCAAACACAGCAATGGGACTTGCAATGTCAGTGCTGAGTATGATACTCCTTCTGGGATTCAGCTCATTGCTGCTGTTCTTTAATACAGGCATCTAATTTCTGGGAAGTAATGATTTATGGCACAATCTCCCACTTGAGGCATTGGTGTGGTCTTACTTTGTTTGGTATAAAGTGACTGCTGGGTACACAGTGGCCTTGTTCACTATCATCTATACCAGTTAATGACAATGCTTATCCAGTATGAATAAAGGATGTTGCAAAATTGGATGTTTTCTGGAAACCCTTTGCATTAAGGGAGTCCTCAAATCCTGCATATTTATTTCTGCCCCAAGTTGCCAGTACAAAATTTAGTTTAATTTTCCTAGTGCTAAAGAATAAATTGCTACTGGTTTTTTTTTTGTGTGCTTAAAATACTTTGTACATATGTAAGAGACAATAAGTGAATTTAGCAGTCACTCTTGCCATACTGTATGGAGGATGTTTTTATATACAAATCAAAGCTTATTGTTTTACTGATCTCCTTTAATCTGTTTTAAAAAAAAAGTTGTAGACAATGATATCGTCCAACCAGGTATTCCTGAATTTGGGCACTACTGTGCAACAAGACAAGAGTGCAAGAAAGAGTGTCACAAATAGTTCAGCACTGTCAATGTGAAGAAGGCAAGCTACATATCCAGCATGGCTAAGTGTTGAGTTTATTAATGCTTAAGTGTGTATGCCTAAAGACAAGATGTGGCCCTTCTTTACTGAAGGTTGTAGAAGTGAGAAAGTTTCACTCTGAAGAATAACAACCCTATCTATTCATGCTAAGAAATGTTTAACAAGGTATGCAAAAAAGTAAAAAATATACACAAGCAGAACAGTAATTTACGGGATACCAGAAAAGGAGGAATAGCTCATACAATTTTATAATCAGTTCTATTCTGATTGAATTCATTCCCGGGGGAGGGGGGATGAAATTTTCCCATCTTCCCTAAAGAGCACTGATCCAGTTTTCTGAACCAGAGTTTTGTGTGAGATTCCGTATATGTACAGTACATGTACCCCAAATTGCTTTGTTAGACCGGTTTCCTTTCCTTTACTAAACTGAATTGATCAGTTCTTCTAAACAGGAGTGTGAAGAAACATGACTATCTTACACTTGAGGCATTTGGTTTGTTTTTCTGATATTGTAAAATAAGATTAAATGTGCATAAGTGAGTGCATGAGCCCACTGGCTAATCCCTTTCAGACTAATGGCTGAAAGGTCAAATATTTAGTTAAGATATAAAGGTCAGAAAGTTTAGCCCAGAAAACAGTAGAGTGAAAAGTTCAGCAGAAGTCAAAAAGTCAAACAAGGAAGTAGAATCTTATGAAGATTTACAAAAGGTAAACATAGAAAAACCCATGATAGGTTCACCTTAGGGTTGCCATAAGTGGGAAAGGACTTGAAGGCATACAACAACAACAACAACAACAACAACAACAACAACAACAACAACAACGGCATTTTACTCAGGAAACAGAAACTTAATTGTCAGAGTAAAACAAGAATCTACCCTCCAGATTGGTTGGAACTGAGGAGAGATGTTCAAAGCCAGAATCACACAGGCAGAAGATTAGAGTAGCAGAAAGCCAGGGTATTGGAGAAAACAAAAAGGCAGAGCTGCTGGAACTGGACAATCAATTGAGAGAATTGGACAAAAGCCAGTAAGATGATGGACGGGCATAAATGAAACATATTCTAGTTGCTTTAGCCAAATATGTTTTACTCTGGTACGATATTGTTCAAATGTTTGTTTTTCTATTCCTCATCACCAGAAATGAAGGCAAGCGGAAGGATTTTCAAATGGACATACCTTTATTGATTAGGAAAAACAAACAAACAAACAAACAGTAAATATTAGATTTTCAACTTCAAACACTTTAGTAGTGGGTTTGAGTTTCTGGGGACCAATGGGACACATTCCCAGGACCAGCAAGCAAAAAGGTGCAGTACCTTTGTTCTTAAGCAGGTAGTGATGAAACCTAACACACTTTGTCACAGTCAATTCAAATAGTCACTTGGACTATTGGATGGTTAAACACAGCATGGCACAACTATTAAGCCTCCATATGTCTGCTAATACCAAGATACTCTTTTAGAAAAAATCCGTGAAGTGTGGACATCAACATCACCCTTAAGCCATAACTGTCTCCACCTTACATTGTCATCAGAAGTATCAGTTGTCCAACAATTGGTCAGATTAACATTAGATTATGTTAAACCAAGGTCAAATTGACTATTAGCCAACTGCCTAAATCAGGATCAGTTAAAAGACAAATTGCCTACCAGATGCCCAGTTAGCCAAAGGATGAAAATGAATTTCTCCCTTGGGTTCACACAGTATACAAACATGAGTGATATCATGGATAGAGACTGTAGCCTAAAATTCAAGGTCAGTCCTAACACCAAAGAGAATGAGGTGGAAGAATGGGTTGCCAAAAAGAATGGATTGGCTCAGGAGACAGGGCTGAGTGAGGAACGACAGCCTGATTGGTCATTTTTTCCCACATGATGGGAAATCAAACAATTGTCTTCCTTTCTTCCTAAGTAACAGAGAGAGGGCAAAAATATTCCAACCCTGAAAAAAAGGGAAAGGGTGGGGTGTGTGTGTGTGTGTGTGTGTATTTTCATTCAGATTTGTTTCTCCTAATTTTCTTTGTAATTTTGTTATTTGAGCTTTCATGTGACTTCTCTCTCTCTTTTTTCCCTCGTCCCTTCACCACCATACCTCTGATAGTTATCCCATATTATCTAGATGCCTCAGACATGGAGAATGTTGAGGCTACATTGATGGAGATGTCAAGAGAAATAAAATCTTCTACCTGATGACTGTAGAAAAGGCCACAAGAGGTGAAGAACAAACAGGGATGAGAGGCCTCTATTTTGCTTGTTTTTCCTTCCATTCAAGAGGCAGACATTGCTAGTCCATGACAAGGATAACTCTTTGTATTTTAAAACTCTAATATCTTTAGGGAATTACTACACTGCAACAGTAAACATTTTGGTTGAACAGAAAGGAAAGCAATCTAAGTGAAGTTCACCTGATTTTTCTCCCATGCAATTTTCTCTAGAGCATAACTCTCTGAAAAATACCACTTGGAAGCGTATTTGTGAAAGCATACTGATTGTTCCTATGCTGTGATGTGGAAACAAAATAAGCAGAAAAGAGTGTGACCCAAGTATTTTTTAAAATCAGTTTTAAATGTTTCTCAATAGGTCTTGTTAACTTTTAAACTGCTTAACCAAAAGTAAGCATACAGACAAGGATTTAATACAACTTCAAATGAAAAATCTGGGACCGTGGATTTTAATCCATATATAATCTGCAAAAAGCCACATCTCATTGTCGCTTATAGAGCTGGCTTCCCAGAGGGATAAACTGATGAGCATTAATACATGTTGCTAAGGATCCTGAGCTTCTAGGCCAAAGAAGGTGTCACAGACATTTTTGCACAATACAAATATGCACCAATCAGCTATCTGGAATTCAAAAGGCCTTTTATTTGACAGTATGTTTCTTACACAATTAACCACAAAGCAATACACTATTTATTTCTCTAAAAAGTTTAATTTATGCAGGTTTATGTGTATGTGAGGCTCATAACATTTAAAAATGTATACTCATTAGAGTCAGGAAGTTGTAAGATTGAAATTAGAGATATGCAAGATAGGCAGAAAATAATGTGTAAGATTTTACTAAATGTGCATTATAGAAGATCTTGGAAAATGAAAACGAAAGTGAGTGCATGACATAACCTATAGAGAAAAATAAAAGTGAAATAAAATAAAACTACCATTGTGAAATACACAATGATACAATGACCCACATGTGCCCTTAGCTTTTTTTTTTTTTTTTTTGTGAACCCATAACAGCTGTAGAAAACCCGAAGACCACTATATACCCCAAAAAGTAGAGATGGGACAAATCCAGAATTTTCTGAACCTGAATCCAGATCCAAATCCCTGGAAGGTTCTGCGAAATCCATGAATCTCACAAATCTTGAATCTTTCAAATCTTTTTTTACAAAAGGGTTTAAAAAGCAAGGGAAACAAAGCACTTCTACTAAAAAGTGTTTTGAAGACAGAATTTGACATCTTTGTTTAATGAAAAACAAATTAAATAATAGTTTTCACTTTCAGGAGAACATACCCATATACTTCTTATTAAGAATTACATGTAATTTAGAAGTAGCTCCAGATGTTGGAGTTGACTCCTGGGTTGACTATTACAAAACAAAACAAAAAGGGCAAGGATAATCTTGGGAAAGACACACTCTCTCAGCCTCAGCAAAAGCCTAGGCAAGGCAAACTTGCCTCTGAAGAAATCTGCCAGGACAATTGTCATAGTTTTGCCTTAGGATCTCACCAATTTGAAAATGACATGAAAGCCCTTTCTACACAAGCAGGAAAAAGTGGATTATTAATGCCTGTGTAAACAGGGCCACATACTACAGTACAGATATAATCCAGGTCAAAACTGGATTTTTCTTTGCATAGCTCCTTATGGTATACTGGGGTTTGTAGTTTGATGATGTACTAGCATTCTTTGGCAGAGAAGGCTGTGACACCTTGTCCAACTACAAACCCCAGAATTGTGTGTGAAAGAGCTTTGCAAGGGAGCCATGCAAAGGAATCTTCTTCAGCTGTCCTTGAAATTTCAAGAACACTGTACTTTCCAGTCAAGTCTCAAGTCCTGCAACAAGAAAGGCACTTTAACAAAACAAAAACACCAGCCTCTAGTCCAGTCTCGATCCCTACTCACCAGTCTCAAGTCAAAAGAATAGGAAGAAGAGAATAATTACCTTGCAGATGGAGACACCCACAGGGGCAGGCAGCAGGAGCAAGCTTGATCTAGGGCTCTCGTGCCAACTCAGGCCTCCGGACGTGCAGGAAAGCGACTCTCACCACCTCACGCACCCATGCAGGCTTGATCCGGGGTGCTTGTGCCAGCTCAGGCCTCCTGGCATGCAGGGATTCAAAAGATCAATTCATCTGTTTTGGCCCAGGGATTCGGATCTATGAGTCTCAAATTCTTCCCAAGGATTCGCAGATTCGGATGGCCCATCCCTATCCAAAAGTTTTACTTTGGGGGTAAGTTTTCAGATGCCTCAAAATGCCTTCAAAATGTCTGAAACCACAATAGTATGACTTGTGGTCCCCAACAACTGAAAGCGCCTCTCACTCCACAAAAACAGATGGAAGTCAGCCAAAACTGAAACCAAATTTGACAAGGCATCATTTGTGGGTCCCTCTCAGTGTGCCAATGCTCACATCGGGGAGGGGGGACAAGAAAGAAAATGGTGCCTCTATTATCAAAATATATATTGTAATCAATCACAAAATGATACACTTGCTGGGCAATTTAATCTATATTGATAAATTCTTCTACTCTATTTTTACAAAGAACACACATTACAGATAATTATACTGAATTCATTTTTAGCCAGAACTTACATAAAAGTCCTTCCTTCCCCCAAATCTTAATGTCTGTTGTGAGGGATTCCTGAATCTCTCAAATTTGTACATGAAACAAAACTGGAAAGGAGCTTCATCAGGAAAAAGAAAGATCAGATGGCTATGTAGTTTCTTGTCTTTGGTTCTCAGATACAGAAACCTGTGTAGTGCAGTATTTAGAAGACAGGAGTAAGATCAAAGAGATCAAAGTTCAAATTCCTGTTCAACCAATGTCTTGGGCCATGACCTTCAACCATGACCTTCAGAGATAGATTCTTTCTTAGACTAACCTATTTCAAGGCTGTAGATTCCATGTCACCTTCTCCAAATTTTAGTTTGAACTTTTGAGGAACTATCCAGGGTGCTAAATCCTGTCCCCTAAAGGACATTGTATAACTCATTTAAAGTTTTTAACAAGCCTGGTAATGATTTATCATTCCATTCATTTTGGACCCACAAGCCTCCACTACCTACTTCACAGCATTATTTGCATATAAGATTTAAGCATCCCTTTCTGACAATATAGTGTAGACAGTAGACAGTACCCACCCATTGAAATAACTGGGATAGCACTGCTTACTGGCACTTATAAGGGACTATCTGAGTCGAGCATTTTAACCAAGCAGTTTGGTTGGAAACCTTGCTGACAGTAGTGAGCATTTTGATACATAAGGCAAATTCAAAAGACAGATATCATTGTGATGTCTACAAGGGACATTTTATTAAATAAAATTCTTTTTGTAAATTCATAATTCATAATGCCTAAATTGGGGGTGTTAACAAGAGCTCCCCTGAATGCAATAATTATTGAAATTAGAAAACTGAAACTATCAGCTAGCAGGATAAAATTAAAACTGTGGCCTATTTTCACCTTTAATTATTTCAAAAGGAAAACCATAATTCCTGAAAATCTATTTTCACTGCATCAGCAATTCACAAACATTATCTCTACTTAACATGCTGTAGAATATCAGTAACTACCTACTTCATCCTTTTTTGTTAAATACATTCTAATTTTTATTTTTTTTAAAAAAATAGAATGTATTTAATTCTAATTTTTCACCCAGATCTATCTTCTTCACCTTTTTCTTCTTCTTGTTTCCCTTTCCTTTTCTTGTTTTCCTTTTCTTTCCTGCTCCCTTATAAATGTTTCCTTCCTTCCTTCCTTCCTTCCTTCCTTCCTTCCTTCCTTCCTTCCATTTCCTCATTTTCCTTTTCCATATGTCCTACAATTTTCTTCACACTTTTTGCTCTTTCTTTACTTCAGATTTTCTTAATGTATGCTTTATGTATATTAGTGTATAGGAGATATATTTTCATTAATATACCTTCAGAAGCCATTACAGAATTTTAATATAAAGCTACACTTTAACAGAATGTATGCAGTCAGGTCTTAGAGGACAGGAAAGAGTAATTCAAATATATCATGGCAAGAGAATGTGAAGCAGCCATCTATCCCCACCCCTGTTGCTTTAGACTGAGAGAATGAGGGACCCTTGTGATTTGTCAGCTAACCTTTTTTTTCTATCTGGAGTACCTTTATTGCCTTCTGGGCATCTGGGCATCCAACTTGTGTTCCAGCTTGTCCTGGGCATCCCACCTGGTGAAATCCAGATAGGTGGGTTAAAAGCAACACTCCACTTAAGCATTCTTAAGTACTGGAATCTTAGGATATTCATATCAGGGAATGAGCAGTAAAAGTAATCTTTTACTTTATTATAGGCAATAATAGAAATGCACATGCTGTATTTGCTGCTGTATAAGACTCATAATACTGTTTGAAAATGGGGTGCATCTTATATGCTGATGTGCCTTATACACTGGCAAATAGTATTTGCCAGTGTATAAATGGGTTATACATGGGTACATCTAATATGCCAGCAAATACAGTATATACACTTTTCTTAGAGAAAAACAGAGACATATAATGTCTAAGCATGTTGCTTTTATTACATTATATTGCATGTAAGGCATCATACATTCTTTACATTATAGCTTATGGCAAGTCAGAGATCACACATTCATAAGTTTTGAACATTTGTCTCTATATCTCATCACATAGCCATCAAAAAGGTTGACATCCATAGGCATTGTTTTATCTAGAAGCATCCATTACAGTCATGATGAGAAACATGTCTATTTAGCATAGCCTATTTGAGAGAAAGAATTTTCTCACTTACCACCACTGTTTATCCCCATCAGCATTCCTAGGATGTCAGCTCAGAATAGCAAAATTATCATCAGATCATTTCAGTTGCTTGATCTCTTTTCTTAGCTTGTTTTAAATCTTTCCTAGCCTATCAACTGACATACCTAGTCCAATCAAAATAAAGAGACTGCTCACTGTATTCCATTTATGTAAACTTTAATTCCTTTCCCTAAAGATGATATAACACCAGGTAGTGTTAGATCTTGGCTTCTCGTTGCCTTCAATCAGATTGCATCAGCTGTTACTTGTTTATAATTGTGTTGGTCTGTCTGGAACTATGCTGTCTCTAGGCTTCTGGTAACTCATGCACGTTCTACAATATAGAATGATTTCTGCTTTATACTTTAAACCTTATATATATTATGAATCCATTATTTACTTTCTCCAGGGCTTAATTTTTGGATATTTTAGTCCATATTAGTGTGCAGCCTGTACTAATTGTAATTGCAATGATTATATTTGTCATATGTGTCCCACAAGTAGAAGCAGTATACTGACTGAAGACATAGGGGTTGCTGTGACAACCCCTTCAAGGCCTATTGGCACCAGTGAGGTGTCTTGTGCCTAGAAGTAACAAGTGCCAGAGAAGTCAGACTCTAGTACAGTGAGAGAGTTACAGAGTCAAGACAATAAAGGTTATATATGTATAGTTCAGAAGGTTCTTCAAAAATGAGAAGAGCCATGCTAGCAAGGTCTTAGCTGTTCCAAAACTAATTACAAAAAACCATTCATCCAGAACTGTGGAACACTTGATAGAGGTGGAATTGAGACTTGGTATCTATCAACATCTGAATAGCTTTGGTCAAGGGTAGGTAGCAGGGAGATGAATACCATCCAGTCCAAGACCTAGTTAGGTGTGCTCTGAATTATCAGTCAGTCAGCAGGCGGCTTCTGTATTAAGTATTACTGGCCTAGTTTGATGCATATTCTTTTATATGCATATTCTTCATGAAGTTGTGATCCTAGCTTACCCAGTGCAATCCCTCATTGCTTTATTTCCCAGGTCTGGCTGCAGGCATATTTTTCCAGCTTGCATTGTGTAACATTTGCCAACAGTTCAGTGCTATTAACTAGAGGAGCATCTCATTTTCTGCAACAGACATACCCTTCTCTCCACTTATTTTTAAACTTTTTTTTTTTTTTTTGGGCAAACCTACAGTACCAATATCTCCTAATCTAATTTCACATTCTTTTGGATTCTGGGCTAACTCTTAACACTAAATATCTGGTGATATGTTAATTCAGTAAGTGAGGGCTAATTAAGCTACAGCAAATAGCTTAGAAATATATTTTCCCCTCAGCTTAAAATACATGATTGTAGGCTGCAGTCCAGAACCATTAGAAGGTAGTTCAAAAATATCTAAAACTGATTCTGTTAATCATTTTTATGACTGAAGATTGAACTAAGAGAATGTTGAAAAGCTATGCACAAGCAACCTAGACATTATTGATGTAGCATATATTATAACTTTTCTGTAGGAGTGGAAAGTGCATTATCTACCTACAGAAAAAGCCCCAATTCAGTCCTCAGATATTGTTTGGAAAGGCCCCAATTGGAAACTGTAGAGCTGCTACAATTGGAAACTGTAGAGCTGTTGGAACCTATCTCACCACTGAAAACTCCATTCTCAGTAGTCTGTTGAGGACAATTGCCAGCAGTGGGTAGAATTAGATCTAGAAATGAGACAAGCCATATTCAGCAGTGGAAGGAAATAGAAACAAATGTCATGAAATTTGCAGAACTTCACAATTATATAGATCTTTGGCTTTGTGGAATCCCAGTCCCCTTCCTCTTCCTCTCTTTCTCTTAATCCTTCCCTCCCTCTATGATCTTATGGAGCCCTCTCTGTGCTGCCCCACATTTGCCGTATGTCACCACTTTTCTATGATGTAGATAAATCTAGGCTCAAATGCCACAGGTTTGGTATAGAAAATGCTGTGCTAGATGGAACAAAGGTCTGACTTGTATAAAGTAGCTTTCTACATTCACTTCAATGTCAATGAAAGAGTGGGTGGCTATATTAAAAGTCTTATGTTGTTAAAAAATGTAAATGTAATTGCTTATATCTCATAAGAAACTCTAGGTGAGGAAATAATTCTAAGATGCTGCTATAGGAATTTCCTTGCGTATGAAATCACCCCATTAGTTATGTCTGTGAACTGGGTATTGCTGTGAGTCCAGTTGTGAATTGTGAACTTGGAAATGACCCTTGCAACAACTCGTTAGATGCCTCATAGAATGCATGCCATTTCTTTTAAACTGTGAAAAATGGGGACAATCATATTTTACTGGCTCTTGAGGGCTTGTGAGTGTGGTAATAACACAATAACCTAATTATTTTGTGAGGTTCTTTGAAAACTTTGAAAGCGTAAGTGGAAAAAGTTTTGGCCTGAGGCTGCCTATGCCCCTAACTACTGTTTTGAAATCCAAGTCTCCCCCATGAACCTCTTAAAGCATCCTGAACCTCCGTTTTGAATTTTTTTTTTAAAAAAAAAATCACTCAACAAAATTTTATCAGGAGCAGTGTTTTTCCCTCAAATATGGCCCCTGAAGCCTCTGTACTTTGGTCTTTTTGAGCCAAAAGAAAGAAAGAAAGAAAGAAAGAAAGAAAGAAAGAAAGAAAGAAAGAAAGAAAGAAAAGACAATTGAGAAAAGAAAACTGACTGGGATAAAAATCCAGGTGAAAATGGTAAAAGTGGGAAGGGGGAGGAGAAAAATACTTTCCACACTTTCCAGGATCTGTTATAAGGTATTATATAAAATAAATAAATTATTAAGATTATCCGTATTGCTATCTTGGTAATCTATGTATAGGATTTTACCAGGATACACAAGAACTATCTATGATAGTACTGTGTAACCCACAGTGGAGCAACAATAAGAGTATGAGAAAAAATCAAATGAAAGCACTCACTGTGGTATCAGTAAGCCAAAGATTAAATATAATAATAACTCACTTTACGATTTTGTATTTGCTTGCTTCAAAACAAAACAAAAATCTAAATTGGAAACTGTTGCATATGTCAAGTGGTTTATTCTGACATTTCCAAACCTACTCTGGCTCGTGGTTTTTAATGCCTGTTGTGTGTATATATCTGTGTGTGTGTGTGTGTGTGTTTTGTGTGTGTGTGTATACAAAAATTGCCAATTTTAGTAAACTTTCCATGCCAACTTGTAATTCATTAGTTCTAAATTCAGTTCTAATCATAAAGTTCATAAAATGACAATCATCACCTGCTTTGTAAACACAGTACATTGCTTGTAAGAATGCAAATTTAAACATCTTAATGACTTCCTAAGATTTCATTTCTTTAAAAAACAATACAATTTGTTTGAGGAAATCTCTTTTTAGTTCCTTATGCAAGAGCAAAGCAGTCTTCCAATATTCACCTTCTCTTTTCAAATATTACATTAAGATTTCGAGCAAATAAATGTCAAAAGATTTAAAAATGGATTTCTAAATAATAAAAAAAACAGTTTTTCATCAGTTTTATTCTCTGCATATCATGTTACCCACAAGTCAGAATGACTGATACTGAAGTTAGTTTCTGAAATGTAAATGATTCAGGTAATCGTATTAGAAAGGATATGAAGTCGTAAATTTATTATAAGATAAGAAGTGACAGTGGAGATAACTGAAGAGCCATTTTCACAGCTTCAGAAACAGATTAAATGAAGCAAACAGGCTAAGAAAATGAGTTACCTGAAATATTACCTAGGGCTCCATTCCATGCTGGCCCTATACATTTTTCTTCCTGTCGTGGAGCCAAAATAGCACCACCGTCTCTCAAGAAGTCTTACTGATGCCATTTAGACATCAGTTCCTGTTTTTATCTGTCCTCCTTCATGGTCCTGACTGAAGCAGACCACTTTGCTCTGCTTCATGCATGCAAAAGTCAGTCTGGCTTTTACGCCATAGACCTTTCTTCTGGTTTTTTTTTTTTTTTTAAAAGACTGTCATGAAATTTAATGTAAACAAGATTTTGAGGGTGGAGAAAAATGTGGTGATATTCTTGTTTGCATGGTTCAAGGTTCTCCTGCTTGCTTTAGACTGAGGTGTGTGAAAGAGTAACTTGCATTTCACTGTACAGTTATCTCCCCAGTGATCTGCTAGCTCCTCAGCTTCCAATGCTTCAGAACAGAAGGAAGTATAACCACCCAGGAAGACTGTGGAATAAAAGAAATAAATTCAACAGAAGGGAGACAGGGAAAAGATAGTTCTTTCTCAGACTTTCTTTCTGACCTAGTTTGAACACTTACTTCTTACTATGTACTATCCCACACTACTATGTGCTACCCCTCTCTTTGTCTAGTAGGAATGGAAAGAAAGACAAATAATCTTTGATCATCACCTATAACTTCTTGGACCCTCATGGCTCCCACTGAAAGTCATCACTAGAATATTATCTACTTTTTCCTACATTGATAGCTGTATCATCCTACTTCTCCTCATTATTTGTTTAGTGGCATTTTACAGAAAAATAAGAAAAAGTAGACAGTCCTGTCAAAGGCATATAATCTAATAGAAAGATTTATCACACACAGAGAAAGAAAGAGAAGGAGGGAGCAAGGGAGGAAGGATGCAAATATAAACTATGCAATACAATTATGAAACAAGATATCCAGATAGGAAAAAAGCAGTGCAATATAGTATAAAGCAAACTGACAAATACATGTGACCAAAAGGCGACATTATAAAACACTATTAAACTAAAGTTCCAAAAGCTTCAGAAAACAAGAATGTTTTTAATTGAGATTTAAAAGTAATAAAGGAAGAAGCAATCAACGGATTTTCAGAGGTGGTAGAGTATGGAGCAACAAGGGAAAAAGCCAAAACCAAGTCAAGGAAGAGGAAAGAGAGGAGAAAGGAAAGAGGAAGAGGCTGAGTGAGAAACATAACATTTCTAGAATGCAGTTTCTAAAACACAGGCTTGTAAAAAGAAAGAGAACTGAAAGACGGGCTGAAGCAAGGTCTTGTGGGGTTTTAAAAGTTAAAAGAAGCAGCTTGTTCTAAACTTTATAAGAAATAGGCAACAAATTAAGAGATATCAAGAATGTGGCACATGAGCAAAATGATGGGCCAAAAAGATGATCTTGGCAGCAGAATGTTGAATGGGAACCAGTGGGCTAAGATGAGGTAACAGAAGACCCATCAAAAGGAGATTACAGTAAGCAAGGCAGGAAATGACCACAAAAAAAAAAAAAATCCATTCGCAGAAATATTGGAGTCAAAAATTATAGACTTGGAAGAAATCCTGGATCTTTTTTGCAGTCAGAGATACTGTGCTGTATGGAAGCTGTGGAAATTAATTTAGATCAATGCTACTCAAAGTAATGGTCTGTAAACCAGTGACTGTCCACAAGTCACCAGCTGGCAGTCCATGGCTAATTTCCAAGAAACTATATAACTATTATAATAATATTGCAGAAATTTGATACTGGTCCCTGGCATATTGGAGGAAAAATTGCCAGTGTACCAATCATATCCTAACACACTGAAAGCACCCCTTTCAGTTTTATTTTATACAATCTGGGCAAATCCTATTCTTGATGCTCAGAAATTTGTTTTGTTTCACTATATAGACTGGTTTTGTGTGTGTGTGTGTGTGTGTGTGTGTGTATAGTGGGTTTATATACAGTATATAGACCCGATGGATGGATGGATAGATAGATAGAGACAGAGACCCAGCATTAGGAGGACATACCATTGTGTAAAGGTCCATAGGAACTTTATTCCAAATAGAAGATGGAGGATAAGCGCCAAAATATGTCATGTATTGATGTTGTGTGCCTTCCAGTTGTTTTTGACTTATGGCTACTCTATCACAGGAGTTTCTTGGCAAGCCTTGTTCGGGGGTGTTTGTGCTTTGCCTTCCTCTGAGGCTGAGAGGGTGTGACTTATCCAAGGTCATCCAGTGGGCCTCCATGGCTGAACAGGGATTTGCACCTTGGTCACAGTCCAGCACTCAAACCGTTACATCATACTGTCTTTCTGTATCCTCTGACAGCATATTTATTGTTTTGCTTAATGTATCTATGTCAGCTCAAGGTTTTTGAAAGTTTTCTTAAGTTTTCTTTTATTGTTTTTATTGTTCTTTTTAAACTTCTATCATTTTTAGCTGTATAGTTTAAATTGTTTTTAAATGTTGTTGGTGATTCAATTCTAATAATGTAAACAAATTCAAAAGTATTTGAAAAACAATTGAGAAACCCTGACAAGAAGAATTCTGGACAGATAAGAATTTTTGCAGCTTGGGACTTATCTGAGCAAAATTCACACATGGTTGATGTGAGCTGAAAACAACACTATACAGAAAATATTTCCATACAGAGATAGGTTTTCTGTACAGAAAATGCTGTTTCCTGTGCAGAAAATCCCATCTTCTGTACAAAACAACCATGGTTGAATAACTCCCAAGTATCAAATAGTTTCAATAACAGTGATTTTCAAAGGTTTTCTTGCAATGGGAAGAAAAATGCACAATTACTCATTGTTTCTTTCAAGAAGAAACTTAAGTCATATCCAGACTGAAAACCCCCAGATTTTATTCCTGTACTTTCTGATTTGATACTGGGTTAAAATAAACTGATTTGGAGAGCTGGTATATAAAGTCTGATCATACCAGGACTGGATCAAAAATATTCTGGAATGAACATTATGGAAATCTCTAAAATAAAATAGGAAAGAACTGGAACAAAGTCTGTGACTTTCTGCTCTTTTTAACCAGTCTGTATGTGCCCTTAGTGAAGAGTTACATCCTTATTTAATTCCATTTTAACAATGTTGTTGTTGTTGTTGTTGCTGTTGTTGTTGTTGTTGTTATTTTGGTATGTTTTAACTCTATTGTATTCGAATTTGCAAGCAAACAAGAATTTTAGAAAAACTGGTGTGTACATAAAGCTCCTCCTCTTCCTCCTCCTTCTCATCTTTTTCCCTTTCCCTCACTCCAAAACACAGTAAAGAAAAATAAACAGGCATACAAAGGAGGGCCTGTGATATATGGTAGGAGAATCAAAGTGAAGCTCCCAAGTGCACTTAATTGTTCTCATTTCATTATTATTGTTGCAGAGAATATTGTGCAGAAAATTTTCTGACATACCTTTTAACACTGCATGGAAAACAAACTAGAAGGCTATCATTTGAGCAGGCAGCACCAGGTTTGTGTATTTAGCATAAAGAAAGAAATAGAAACCTAAGCAAGTTTTCAAGACCTAGCCAGGCTAGCTAATCACCACTTTTGTCTTCATGAGAGGTAGCGTGAGGGCACCAATGTTTAACAGTCCTTTGCATAGTGATGTTTAGCAGGGATGCCTTCTGTTTCTTTCTGCCAGATAACTCTGTCCTCAGTTAATAGGGCAGAACAAACACATTGAGGGAATCTCTATGGGATTGCAGCAGCTGAACTTGTGAAACTATTCTGATGACCTGCAACTAACCTTGGTGGATTCTTCATGGGGTTAACTTTCCTTCTAATGCTGCTGATACCCTTTAAACCTTTGTGACTAGTCTGTGCAGATAAATAAATCACTACAGGGCTATTTGCTTGGTGGACATGCACAATGAGGTTAATTCTGGGGAAAACAAAATGCAGTGAAAAAACCAATTTAAGCTTAGCTAGCTCTGCAGCATATAGCAATGAAAACTGAAAGAAAATATTCTTTAATAGCATTCTGCAGAACTGTTTCTTGCCTTTCTGGTCATCAGGGGGTTTTAAGGCATATGGAATGCCAGTTTTCACAAGAAATATAATATTGTTCTGGATTTAGAAATGTGAAAAATATCTTCTTGCATGTTCTTGCCTTCTTTCTTGTGTCACCAGGGGAGAGCTCTATCCTGGTCCAAAAATGGGTGTTTGGTGTGAGAGAAATTTCCCTGTAGTAAAGTATGAACAATAGACTCTGCTGCTTGAAAGAACTAGCTTGCATACTCTCTCTTGGTAGAAGTTAGACATGTTTTATATTATAAATCTTTAAATTCAGCATACTTTTCAAATGGTTAGCACATCTGGAAAAAAATCTGAGATTTAGAGTGCTTCTTTGTTCTACGTTGTTGGATTGGTTCCCCCAGATCATACATTTTTAAATCATAGCAGTTTGTAAAGATAATACTGCCTTAGTCTGTTTCAATGTAGAAAGTAAAGGGGGAGGGAAAGGGAATCCTGTAGTACCTTTAAGACTAACTGGTTTATTTCAGCATGAGGTTCTGTGGATTTCTTCAAATGTATTAATAGAATTCAAGCCACACACTGCAGCTGTTTCATACATAGCTGAGGATGGTGGGCACAGAGTGTAATGGAATTACCCTCTAGAATTTGTAGAAGCTCATTGTTGGTGCTTTAGGTGGTCTCAGCTGGGAGCTCTAGGTGACAGTTAGTGGTTTTCTGTCCTTTTCTGATTTTCATCTGCCTTGTAGCTTTGTTCCTGGATACCAGTCTTGTCTTGTTGAATTGTTTTCCCCTACTCACTGAGCATGTCTTATTGTTTGAGAAATACCATATTGTATTGTACCTGATCTTATATCTGTACAGAGGAACCAAGATTGACTAGTCTTGCTCTTTTTAAAACAACTAATCATAGTGGCTTTATGTAGTTATTTTTATTGATACTCCTAAGAGAACCAGTTAGCTACCCTGACTTAAAATATGTTAAGTGAGATAAAGTAGTAAGATTATATTTATGTTCCTTATCAAGTCTGAAGTGAGGATAATTCAACACTGCTATGTTGTGTGCTTTCCCCTTTGATTATAAGCATAATTGCTGTAACCTTGATGAATAAAGCTTGGGCTTCTCCCTCCCTGCTCTCTTACTGTATGTTTAATAAGCACAGCACATGCTGACATATTTAAAGAATATAATTCAGATGTATTTTTCCCTCCTCCCTTTGCTGTGGATATGCACCATAAATTTAGGGTAAAATTCCAATGCAGTAAGTCTTTGTCCTTGGTAAGGGCAAGAAAAAAATGGTGAGAGGACTTTAAAATTAGTTACAAATCAAAAGGATTGCATATAATTATATTGTTTGTCTTTGAACTTAGCTAATTCATTACCAATTATGTTTTTTCTTCTTCTTTCACAGACAAGGAAAAATAATTTCAGTTTAAAAGTAGATATAAGCTTCTTTATATTTCCCCTTTTTAACTTGTATCTTTTTTAAAAAAACAGATATTATTGCATGTTAGTTAGCACATAGTGGATGTATACAAGTTATTTCCTTGCAAGTAATTTACTGTATGAATAGGATCACAAGAAACCAGTTGCTTGGCACTCTTCAAACATGCTCTCCAGCATGGAAACCACTTCTGTGTAATAGAATGAGGTGAGTACATGGAACCACACAGGACTTTCTCATCTGGAGATAGTAAAATCTCTCAGTACCATTTTGTCCCAGAGGTATGTTTTACTAAATCACACAAATCAAAATTGCATACCTTCCAACATTATATGAGTGGAAACTAAGGACAAATGTCACCAAGCAACATCAGAGTGTGGTCAGGCTGGCGAAGGTTATTATTACTACAGAAGGACACATAGAGGCTGTTTGAGGCTGCAGCAGTTAGCAACCCCATCTCCTCTTACCTCATTGGGTTGATTGCAAACTTTTGCACTTGTAACTCAGTTTGTAGAAACTGGAGTAAACAGAGAACAAAGGGGAGGGGAAGTGGCAGCTGAAGCAAGGAATCAGGATACAGTCCTCCCTGAACATTTATGAATTTGACCTTCATGAGTTTGATTATTCATGAGATGCATGCTTGCCTTCCCATTTTCCTCTTCCCATTCCCTTGCATTCCTCACCCCAGGCTTGGATGATTTGTGTTTAAAGTTGATATTTTTTTAAAAAATCAAAGCCCCCTCCCACTACTGGAGGCATGTCCTTTGTGTCATGTGGCTGCCTGTCTTGCTGTGTAATATCTGCAGATTGGTCAGTGCTCTCTTTGCTCCTACTCTTCCTTTCTCAAGATGGCAACCAGAAGTAGTTAGAACCCCAGAACTCCACTCTTCTCTATTTCAGGAGAAAGTACCAGTTAGCGCTTTGCCTTGTCTCTCCCCCCTTCTCCTTGGGGAATACCAGGATCAGAGGCAAAGGGAGGGAGGGGAGAAGCTCCAGAGGGGAATGGGAAGGAGATTGCTGGGGGGAGTTATTTGCAGTTTTTTCACTGTTGCATGGGTTCTACACCCTGAAGCCTAATGAATGTGAAGGGGTACTGTATTTTAAAAGCAGCTGAAAAGTTGGATAACAGAAGGTTAGTCAGGACTTTCTGTGCCAAATTGGGACAATTAGTGGGTATAGATTTTACTTCTTCCTACATTTAATTTTGCTGAGCTCCAAACAAAAATAAACCCAAATATATTTCCAGTATATGTATAATACCGTCAAACAAGCCCTTTTCTGCCTTCCAGAGACTGGAAAGCATAGGAAGATTAATGCAATAATTCTACTACCAATAAAGTACCCACTCCTAGAGTGTGGGATCATACTACTGCATTTTTTTTCCCAAAAAGTCAGCTCCATGTTGGGGGCTGTATTGCCAAGGTAGCCAAAGAGACATCCTGCCAAAGGATGTGCTGGCATGAGTGTTGCCAGCTTCAGTGTTGGACTAGGGTTCGAACCTCTGCTCACACATAGATACTCACTGGATGACTGTGAGCAAATCCTGCTCTCTCAGCCTTAAAGGAAAGCAGTGGAGAACCCTCTCTGAATAAACAACCCCTATGTTTCAGTCCCTCTAAGTAGGAGTTTTCTTGAAGGCACTTGACAACAACAACAACAAGTGTTGCCAACATAGCCTTAGGGTCATCCTGGCAAATGATAAAGAGAACTTCACCACACATCGGTGCCCTTTTTAATTGGAACAGCTGTGATAGACCCAGAAGCTCAATGTCTATTTGATATTCCCATTCTTTTTCATAGGAACATAAGAAGAGCTGTGCTGGATCAGAACAAAGGGATTCCAGCCAAATGCCTCTAGAAAGCACACAGCAGGATATAAAGCAATACTACTCCACTAAAACTAACATAATCTTTAATCATTTGACTTGTTCATTCTCTGCTTTTGATGACAAATAACACACAGCTGCCACATAAATATCTGATGTCTGTCATGACTAGAGCTGCACAAATGGACATAAGAAAGGTTTGGAAATTGGCAGAAGATTTTACTTGAAGATACTGGTTGGACAGGTGATAGTGGACAGCTATAGTTAAAAGACCTGCTTAGTCAGAAGTGAAATCTTCATGGTAGTTTAGCATTTTCTACATTGCAGTATTCAGCCTAAGGCCTTTTTGCATCTCATATGAACTTTTGGCACAATATCTTTTGATTGAATTTGATTTGCTCATTTTGATGTGTTTCCACTTTTTTATTCTTTAGTGCAATTTCTCTTTTCTAGCTATTCAATGCCCACCTCCATGATTTTTTCCCCCAATTTCTCAAAAGGAAAAGGAGTGGAAGTGTTTGGGGGACATACTAATCTGTACTTAAGATTTTTTTAAAAAAATCTCTTTAAAAAAGAAATAGCAGTCTCCTGTTCATGTCATCCAACAATTGGTACTGCCCTTAGATATTGCAGGTAATATATAGCCTCCACAACCAGTAACCACAAAGACTTGTTAAAATTGGATTACAGACCCTTACCAGTATTGCTTGTGCCCAAGTTGGTCAAGAAATTCTGAGGAGAAAAAAAGAACACTTTTAAAAGGTCTATTCCACTGATTGCTAGAATCCTATAACACTTGTTACTTAATGTAACTTTATATATAGTTCAGTAAGTAGAAGAGGCCCTACTCTGTTACTGAATTGCAAAGATAAGTAACAGAACACCAGAAAGAGCATCCTCCTCCTCAGCTGGTCCAAAATCTGGTTGTGAAAGGAAGAACAGAGAGACCTGAGCAGCCAAAAGTCAGGAATGTCTTCTTGCTTCCCTTTCATTGTCATGTCTTTGTCTCAGAGACACTGTAGGACAAAATCCAGTGCCTCCAATGTGTGGCAGCCTGAGGGAGGGCACCAAACAGGCAAGACATTGTGTGTAGACACTTAATGTGCATTCGTGCCTATTGTGACAGGGCCCCTAAAGTGCATGGGTCTTGATGCACATCAAACCCAAGGTGCAGTGGGACAGCATCTCTTTCTCTCTTTGTAACATCTGTGTTGGATGAAACACCTACATGACTAGTACTTTTTCACATCCCACCTGGAAAGGGGCAGAGAGATAGAGAAATGACTTGCAAGGAGTGCTGTAGACTTGAAAACTTCTGCATCCTGTCTTCTTCCAACAGGATGTATCTTCTTCTAAGATGTAACTCTTTTTCTTTCTCTTTCTCTTTCTTAGTGGAGCCTGCCTCATGGCCTGAGCATACCACACCGAGGTATGGAACTTCCATTTGACCCCCATCTGAGGGATCATCTGGGAATAGACTTGCTGCCTCAGCTGCTCTCTAGTTTCCACTAGATGATAGAAGGGAGCTTCTGATGAGCAACGTCACCTCTTCTCTGGTGTAAATGGTCCCCAGGAAGACCACTGTCTCCTTAGCTCATATGACACTTGCAGAGGTGACTCTGGAAAGAAAAATGGTAGCTGGGATCTAAGAAGTTCTTAATCCACAGCAACACAAATGGCCTCCCAGTGGATGCCTTAGGGAGATAGCTTTTCCATTGCAGTATGAGCTACTGAGTCATGGGGCAGCAGAGCAGAGACTACAATCAACGGGGTCAGGATATTTACCGGATGGCACAATAGCACCTATCCATGTGGTACTCTCCTAGGTAGGAAACAACAGAGGCACAGCATCAAGCATTCATTGCCTCTCAACATGTCAACTGGAGACCTGCTGCCATTTGACACCATGCACTGCAGGGCTGTTGCACACCCGTACTGCACCATAGTCGGAGGCAGAGGAGGGGAATGGAAAAGAGAAAAATTCATACAGAGACATCAGTGGTGTAGAGCACCCACGATGGGAACACCAGCACCACATCTGGGAGAGGGATCTTTACTGCTGGACGTAGGTGGAATGTTTGTCCCAGGAGGCACTGATGTGCTGGTGCAGCAGGCACAATGATGTCATTGCATCCTCTGGGCAGCCATGTGAAGGAGGAACTTGACAGATCTGGCTGAGGGCAGCCAGTAGCACTTCAGGGAGTGCTTTGAAGTGAAAAAAAATGTAACAAAACCACAGAGGCTGTCGCTGAGAGAGCAGATAGGGAGTTGACAGAGACATGGTGTGGATTTCTGAGAAACAGGACAGTTAGGAAGTAGGAATGACTCTAGTATTGACTGTGGTATTGAGGGACCCATGAAAGAATAGAATATTCAAAAGTTAATGTATTGCATTACTGAGTTTTAATATATTTATATTTGTTATTTTAAAATAACAACAACAACAACAAACCACCTATCACTGGCTATCTCTGTCAAGCCTGATAAAGAATCAGGCCATGCCTTCCATAAAGAACCCTCATAATGACACAGCCACAGGTCCACATATAAGAGGTTACCCAAAAGCCCAGGAATCCAATCCAGAAAGGGGATAAGTGGGGGAATAATAGCAGCATGAATGTTACTTCAGGGACTCCACTTTCTTTTAAACCTTTACAGTACCTTTTCTTCAGGCATTTCACTTCCCCATAACACACCACTTCTGGTAAAATTCTGCCACCTGCCCACTCAAGGCCTCTCTTTGAGCTCCGCTTAACCAAATAGGTCTCCTCACAAAATCAGTTCAGCTCAGTTTCAATCCTCTCCTTACAAGCTTTCAATCTGAGGTCAGTCTTCCATCCTTTCGCAGGTCAGTAAAATGAGTACCCAGCTTGTTGGGGGCATGTATAGAAATGTTTCGAAATACATGCTATTTGTAAGTTGTTCGCCACCTCGATCCATATGGAGAGGCGGGATAGAAATAAATAAATAAATAAATAAATAAATAAATAAATAAAATAAATAAAATAAATAAATAAATAAAAATGGCTCACTGCTGTGAAGGCTTCCCTCCGCAAGACTTCCTGTGCCTAAACATGGGGCTCAGAGAGGTGACAGAGGAGCACAACTGCAACTTTCCCCAATGTCTGACAAACCATCAATGACACCCATATATTTTAAGTTTTTGTTTTTTAGAAATTGTAGCTTAATATTCCTATGAGATTCTGAGACATAGCCTTTAAACCTAACCTGAATGTGCTTGAGACCAAGGTCATTTCTGCAAGAGAGGGGAGGACTGATTCACTGCATGTCAAGAGTGGTGTTTTTATACTCCAATTCAGAAACTGAGTTCAGAAATTCAGAAACTGTGCTGTCTGCACCCACACACACACACACACATTTACATCATACTAATGCGGAGAACAACAACAAGTCCCTGGCCATCCACAACAGCAAGTCCCTGGCCATCTCCATTCCCCTCCCTCACTCCGCCCTGCCATCGCTGATTGGTCTGTTTTTTAAAACACACACACACATTTTTAACACATTTCTGTGTTGCCACATTTGTGTGTAGGAATGTATGTTTGTTGATACATGGAAAAAAGCATGTTTTAACAGTCCATTACCAGATCCACTCTCTTCCCACTGTCCATTTAACACAAGAAGACAATAATGATGACAGCCTGTCCTTTGATGGTCAGAGAGAGATAGGGACAGAAATGATGGAAGGGACAGCCTGGGAACACCCCATAGCCGGCCACTTTTGTTATCTGAATCAATGCTATGCTTCTGCGTGTAGGCAAAAACTGAAGCAGAACCAGTTTGGGAGATTTACATTGGAGTCTTTCTGGTTTTCACATACAGCTGTTTCGCATCGCAGTGAACCACAGTGAACTGTTCTAGGTGCTGAAAATGTGCAGAACCATGAGGAAAATTATGATAAAACAGTACAATGTGCAGACCGGAGGGTAAGAATTTGACACTACTATGATGTATCAACCTTGTGCAGAAATGGCCCGATGCTTCATTATGTGAGTTAGTGTAAAGAGTGTCTATAGGTACACAGACACTTTTTTTTCTTTGCTGTTATGCACCTACAGCCCACATCAGACAAACAGGCCTTGGATAAGAGCTGTGAGTTTAATAGCTTCCATAAAGGTCTGATTACTGTCTTTAAATATATATATATATATATATATATATATATATATATATCTACTCAATGTGCTACTCAACCACAGATTTTTGTGCATTCTTGCAGAAATCTTTTTGTGACCATTCTATAATGCTACAGAACATCTCAACCATAGTTTGAAATTATTAATACAAATTTTAGGCTCACAGATTGCACTTGAAGGACTTAAAAATGGTATATCGAAGAACTCCTGACAATCTTGTTCAATCATAGTGTATTTCCAAAAGGAATTGATAAAATGTCCATTCCTATCTAAGTTAGTGTTACTTTTGCTCGTGTAACTCTTCTTCATTAATCTGCAAATATCTTCCACATACACACACATACACAGCATGGAGAAAGTTTCAGTGCTGGAAAAAATATTGTCTAGTGCAAAAATATCTTTATTCTTCCAGTTCTCATAGATAAGTCCTGTTTCCTGTTCCAGTGCTACGGAAGGGTTGCCTTTCTCTGGGGCTTGAAGAGAGATTGAAGTTTAAGAAAAAATGACAATGGGCCAGATTAATTCCAACCCATCCAGGTTGTATAATAGATGCCCCATCCCTTTTTGTAACCCCTGCACTACACTGGACTGTGTGCTGTGCGTTGCTTTCTTTACAATTAACATTAATACAATTGTAATAATTAGTATAACATTAGAGCCAGCATGGTGTAGTAGTTGAGTGTTAGACCATAGCCCTGGAGACCAGGGTTCCGTTCTTCACTTAGTCATAGAAACCCACTGTCTGACTTTAGGCATGTTCCTCACCCTCAGAAAACTTCATGACAAAACTTCTCAGAGTCACTGTAAGTCAGAAATGATTTAAAGGCAGAAAGCAAAAACAAATAACACTGGCTGGTGTTGTGTTAGTGACATATACAAGTGTGAATCTAGCCCTAACCTGTTGCTGTTGTTGAGGTTGTCATTCTCTTCCACTTTCTTCAATGACTAAAGTCATTGAGCCCCACTAGCCATTCTATAGCTTGTTTGGTGGAGGATACAGAGATCTGGCTGTATTCTCATAATCAGACACAGGGTGGATACATCATTCCCAGAGACCTCCAGACAATCCTGTTGGATATCAGCAGATGGTATAATCATTTTGTGCTTGGCAATGAGGTCAAAGCCAGATGTTCCTCCAACCTTCTTCCCATTCTCCACCATGGATATAGCTGGTGGCTGAAGCAGCTGAACATGAATATGAGAGATGTTGAGAGGAAATGTGTAGCGTAGTTCTTCATGCAGAATTATTTTCCTGTGTCATGTCATCTAGGATCTTGGTCATCACCTGTATGCATTACCATTCCCTCTAGACAGTTCAAGGCTGTGCACATCATTCTCTGCCTTTCTGCTGCCATTAATCTTTAGAACAATCATGCAAGTTTTGTTGGAATGAGAGAAAGTAACTTCTCCAAGGGGGATATAAGCTGCTTGATCTTCCCTAGCCCTGACCTGACTATCTGACTGCTACAGCACATTAGACTCATTGAAACAAAATTATTTTATGAACACAATTCCACAGTTTCATAGTATAGCTTGAAAAGTTTTCCTGCCTGAATCTGAGGAAATCTTCATAATTCCCTTCAGTACCTTTAAGTTCAAATTTTATGTCTTAGGGTGTTAGTATTTAGCATGTCTTGGTATTTTAGTATTTCTAAAATAGCTGTCTTGTGCAAGAAATTCAGTATTCAGTGTTCAAACCTTTGTGTTAGTTATTCTTCAATATACTGCAGGGATATAATCCTAACAAAAAATGCTATTTGATCCTTAAGAGAAGAGAAGAGAGAGAGAGAGAGCACAAAGGAGAGAGAGAGAGGAGAAGAAGAAGAAGAAAGAGAAAGGGATAATGGATTGACCCTCTACATGAAACCATAAAGCAGAATTCTGGGTTGCTGCCATTCAAATGAATAGAAACCGGCAGCAATTCTAACACCTTTCCCGTTTCAATTTTGTAACATCTGCAGGCACCATGCTGGAATGGTAAACATTTTAATGGTCAGATTTTGTCCATTTTACCATTACTATTTCCCATATTATCCCCAGGTTTTTGTGTGTGAGTGAAATGAAAAGGTGACAGATTGCTGCAAATCAAATGAATTGGAGATGCCATTTGCATTCATTTCAGTTGCAGCAAACACTTTAGTTTCCTATTCCTGTGTTGTCCTTCTGAGATACCTTTTCACAGTGTCTAGAAATTCAAGTGTCAGCCACTCTATTTCGATAATGCAACTGGAACCTTAGGCACTGGCCTGTGAATTGATTCAATAACACCAACCCACTTTATAATTACAGTTTATCTCCTCGTTATAAATCCAAATTGATTGAGATTAATAAGAAGATTTAAAACCTGCATGCTCTGAAAAGGGAGATTTTCGGAAATGTAATTCTTCAACCAAGTATACAAAAGGCCATTCTCAAAGTTAAACGCTTCATCTACCTGAATATTTATTTAAAATTACTTGGCTGTGACTATTAAACTACAAGCCTAGCTTTCCTATAAAAAAGAGATAATTTTAGGGGTTCTGATTCTTTGCAAAGCAGTAAGTATGCTCTGGGTGGGTTTTTTTCTTTCTTTTCTTAGTTTATTTTGTGCTGAAACCTCTATAGAAACCTTTCCTATCCTATTCCTCTTTTCTCTTGCTATCTTTCAGAACATCACTGAAAGGTGATAAGAGAGTCCTGGAATCCATCAGTACTGACATAATGGTTTCAAGAGGCAGAAGGAAATCAGATCTCAAATTTATAAACAAAACCATTTCAAATTAGAGCATTTGACAGGTGTAGCTCTCCATGAGAAGAAAGGTGATTGGGGGGTGGGGGTAAGAAAATTAACTGCAACACACCAATGAAAATGTCAACCTGAAAGCACCTTTAGTTGGGAAGAAATTCAGTTAATTTTAAAGAAACTTTACTTCCAAGTATCTGTGCTTTGAATCACAACTTTTTAAGAGGGCTGGAGCAGGGTTCTCAATGGCTATTAGTCTTGGTGGCTATACACATACATGCATATTTTCTATTTTCAGAGATAGTATGTCTACCACTATATGCTAGAATGTGCTAAAATGTCCTGCAAGTAGGCTTCCTATAGGCATACAACCAGCAAATGTGAGCAGACAATGCTAAAGCAGACATGCCTTCTGGTAGATACAGGATAGTTCTTCGTATTCTCTTATATTTACTTGTTTGCTTCCAAGGGATTATACATAGATTTTCAGAAACAGACTGTCAGTAATTTATTAAAACTCTTTCAACTGTGTTATTTATTCTGCACAGATACATGTAAAACTTGTACCTACATTTTATACTTTAAGGCTCAGTGCTCTGGGATATTAAACATCCTTGCTTTTAGAGACCACAAGTATAATCAGACCTACATCCAAAGTAGATCTAAAATGAAAATGCTGTCAGGGTATTCCATTGGTTCTTTGGTCTGTATTATATCACTATGTATGCTATTTTCTTACTCCATAGCTTAATATATAACTTCATGCATAATTCTTACCTGATTAGTTAAGTAAAATATTTGTATCTTGCTCTATATTTGGTGATCTTAAGATAGGAAGTAGATAATAAAAACAACTTAGAGCAATTACGAAACAATCTGAACAATCCAGAACAATCTGATATAATGAAGCAGAAGAAAACAAAACAAAGGACAAAAACCACCTGTTTGCCAAGATAAACCAAGCTATGTTGACTGCAGAAGTGTAAATATTCATGAGATTCATTCTACTGCCAAAAAAAAAAAAAAAAAAAAAAGCCATTGAAAATGGAACCATATTTAAAGACTATTCGCAGTTTGGGACTTGCAAAATTTTTTGCCCAGAAAATAGTTTCCTGCACAGAAACAGCATTTTCCGCATATAAATGTCTCAATAGGAAACTTGCTCTCTGCACAGTGATGTTATTTTCAGTGCAAAATATGATATTCTCTGTGCAGGAAACAAAAAGGCTACATGAGCCATCAATTCTGAACTGGGCAGACTTGTTCATCTAGGATTCTCCTGTCAGAGTTTCCCAACACATGAGAAACCCATTTCTCAAGCAATTTTTCAAATATTTTGGAATATTTTCTTCTCCCCTAGCTCCCTGACCCATAAAAACTTGAGTGATAAGCTCATTAAGAATTTGTTCATGAATTGCACATTGTGGTTATGTGTCTTCAAGATGACTTAAATCAACCTTAAGATGAACCTATCACAAGGTTTTCTGGGGATGAGAGTGCGTGATATGTCCATGATTACTCAGTGACTCTCCATGACTGAACGGGGAACTAAACCGTAGTCTCCATGGCTGTAGTCAAACCGCTAAACCACACTGCCCTCCCATGCTTAAAATAACTGGAATCAGAAGCCTGAATACTTGCTTTACTTGTTTTAGCTTTGTTAAAACATACAAAATGTTTCTATGTCCACTTTAAAGTAGGTTATAGAAGCTGGTTATTAGAATACAAGATTACAGTATCCAGAAGTACAACCATTTCCTCTGAAATATAGGCCCTTTTCACATGGCATTTGCCATGCCAAAGGGCCCCTGGAGCATTGCACAACTGCAAGGAGTGATCCACATGATGCACGCACAATCGTGTGATGCTCCAGGGGCTGGCAGGCACCAATCGTGCACTATTTCATTTTCAGCTTTGAGCCAAAAATGGTGTGTGATCATGCATTGCTCTGGGGCCCCGTGTGCACTTGCCATGTGTGTGGAGCTCGGGAACCATGGCGCTCACGCTTCCTGCCCCAGCGCAGCCTGGGAAAATCCCAGGCTGCACTGTGGAAGGAAGAGGAGGGGCTCTCGTGCTACCTGCTCGCGTGCAGGTAGCAGCTATGGAGCTGAAGCAACAGAGATGTGAGATCCTTGTGCAAGAGGCTGCTCGCATGATCCCTGCACCCCAGCTCTGCAAAAAGGTGAGTTGCGGAAAGGACCATAGTCTACAGTAACCAGGATTCATTGGCAGTCTCCCCATTCAAATACTATCCATGGCTGACTCTAATTAACTTTCAAGATCAGATGGGATCTGGTGACTTAAGAGTATTTTGTCCCCCTGGAAGTGTAGTCCTAAGTAATTTCCAAGATTCCTAGACTTGAATGTTATTTAACATTTGACTTCGATGTTATGAAAATATTTTAAAAAGTTGGTGAGCTAAATTTTGTCAGTATATAGTCATTTCCTCCCAAATACTAAAGAGTGAAATATATACAGTGACAATAACAATGATAGTTCATCTGATTACATGGAGATTACATGCCCTCATCATATGATGAGTGATCACAACAAGCCCTTATGCATCCACAAAGAAGCAACAGTGTTTTCTGTGTTTTCAGATTTGAGGCATTCTGTCTCTCATTTTAGAAATTAAAGGCTGAGTGTTAACTTATTTAGAATTATCTAGTACTGAGTAAAAGCAGACTTCTCAAAACCTTCATTGTGTCAGTCAGTGTAGAAACTGGGCAAGGATATTTCAGTGAATAAAGACAACATGCAGTAGTGTTTGGGGTGTTGGACTGGGAGTCTTGGAGACCAACGTTTGAATCTCCACTTAGCCATGGAAACCTAGGGGGTGAGCTTGGGCAAGTCACTCTCTCTAAGCCTTAAAAGAAGGCAATGGTAAATATCCTCTGAATAAATCTTGCCGATATAACCCCATGATATGATCACCATAAGTCAGAATAAGTTTGAAGGCACATAACAACAGCAGATGATAAATTTCACCAAATACAAGATGGAGTGGAATTTTCAGTGTCTCTCTGTGTATCTCTGAAAAAGAGTTTGTTCTGACATATTTCAGCTCAGTTAGCACTGGCTAAAACATTACTACCATGAATTGCTGTGAATATGTGTGTGTGTGTGAGAGAGAAGGGGGGCACCAGGTCAAGAGCAGATGACAAGAAGGAACAGAAGAAGCCAAGCCTATGGTTCTATTCAATACTTTTAAAATAAAATTAAATATTAATGATTTCAAATAGTTTCACGCTTGTGCCCCTTAATGAGAGGGGGGAAAATCAAGTAGATTTTTCACTAAACATTATCCAGTGGCTGCCGCAGCAGGTGAGTTGAAAAGATCCTTTTGAGGATCTCAAAAATAGATCTCAAAAACTTGCCAGTAAAGTAAGTTAGAAAGAAAGAAAGAAAACCCTGAAATACTTTGGACTGGCTCTGAAATACTGTGGAGATGGCTTTTTGTGACCTCTTCATGTACAGGAATGTTTCTGTTTCAATACGAGTCAATTTTGTAGAAAGAAAAAAAAAGAAAGTAATATAGAACTTAAAACTCTATCATAGTTTCAGAGAAATGTTTGTCTAAGGACCTTGACAGAGTTTCTGTTATTCTTCAACACAATTGTCAGCTGTCTTGCTACATCGTTTGCACTTACAGTCACTGTCTGTGTGCACTGACAGTAAGGCCTACAATTCAAAACTGTCAACACGACAAGCATGACCAGAAAATACTTCACCACTGTACCAGTACTTTAATAAAGTTGGAAGATCTCTTTGATTCCAAGGTTTTGCAGAGAAATCGTGCCAAACAAGTTACAGAATGATGAATGCTGATCTCTTAAAATCACTAAGCTATGAAGTGTTACCAAAGTCCTCCCCCTTCTTTAAATACAGCTGTGTGATAAAGCAGGCCCATGTTGATGAATCACAGGGATGAGACTGTCCTGAAGCTTATCTGTGGCACTGAAAAATGAGGTCATTAGTAAAAAATAAAATGCAAATATTATCAGATGCTGCCTCATTTTTCTTCACACATTGGGGCCAGAATCTCATCATATCATGCAAGGATGTACATACATGAATAAACAAAATGGGAGGGGTGTTTATAGTATTTTATTTTATGTTATTTTTTTTTTTTTAAAAAAGCATACACCTTTGAGGCCACACCTTTTCCCCATCATCTAAAAAACTCCTTAGTCACCTGTTTGGCAGCTCATGGGTGCTAGAGAACAGATTTTCTCTTTAAAAAGATGTATTTGTCATCTTGCCTTCTTTGCATTGCTGGAGAGCCACATTCTCTCACTGTAATATGTTTTTCATATAAATCAACAAATTTTGAATGTGTTCCCAAAGATAGCCACTGTTCGAGATGGGTTGAGCCACTATTCAGGATGGGTAAAATGAGTCTCATAGGTAGTATGCAATGTTCCTCACACTTTGGTCACACTGCACTGTTACAGTGCTATTATTCCACTTTCAACATCTTGTAGAATTCTGGGGTTTTAGTTTACTGGGGCCAAAGAGCTTTCTGGCTGAGAATTCTAAATGCTTCTTCCTAAACTGCAAACCCCAGAATTCCATAAAATGTTGAAAGTGGAATAATAGCACTATAACAGTGTAGTAAGGAAATATCTCTAGTTTGCTACCCCAATTGCTATGACCCCATCACACAGACGTTAAAACATTATTTCCTTTCAAGATAAGGTGGAAGATGAGTATGATTCTGATTTTTAAAAAGTGCCTGCTAGTTCATGGCACTCACACCGTTTTTCCCACCTCTGAAAGAAAATCACTTTTTGTTTTGTCAATGTTATTTACAGATATCTGTGCATTAAAATCTTTTCAGGACCTGGAAAGTTGGCAGATCAGTGTTCTGGGCAATGGCTGCTGATGGCTTCTGTGTCAGTGGGACAGTGGTGATCCCTTAGGTTTGGACCACATTTTAAAGAAACTGTCCAACATATAGAAATCTAGGCTTGAGATTGGATAGCTCTCTGAAAGATCAGACTGAAACCCAGAGGAGATTCTCTGTCCCACTGAGATAGGAGCTGCAAGTTGCCTCAGGTAGTAGGTCCTGAGTATAGGTTTCTTTGACTCAGACCTCCATGCCTCACCCATGAACATAAGAATATAACAGTGGGAAGGTGCATGACAGGTGCAATCTCATTATGTGCATGAGCAGGTAATTGATGACTTGTGATTATAGATGCAAAATTTAAAGGCAGAGTGAGATATTTATTCCTAATGGAGACTATCTTCCTGGGAAGTACTGAAGATTAGCAGGGTGGATGATATTATTGCATTGGGTTTCTGACTAACATATTTTCATTTTGTGGTGCAGCAAGTTCATTTGCTGATAGGAATCTTGGGTTATTTATCAGACAAGTGATGTCTCATTTCATTTCAATATGGGGAAGGGGGAAAAAACCCTCAAAGCACACAGAGTGTATGTAGAATGTCCCAGGTCCATGGAAGGACCAAGAAAAGATAGGAAGAGAAAAGATAAAGAGATTTCTTAAGACATTGGAGAACTGTTGCAGATTTAGTAAGAGTGGTTAATCCACTAAGAGTAGCCTGTAATTAACTGTATGGACAAATAAGAATGACTAAGGACCAAGCTACATGTTGAATTAAGGGTCCTGATGGTACAGTGGTTAAATGCTGGTACTGCAGCCACAATGTTGTGAGTTCGATCCTGCAGGGCTCTAGGTTGACTCAGCCTTCTATCCTTCCATAGATTGGTAAAATGAGTACCCAGCTTGTTGGGGGCAATTAGGTAAATACATTGTAAACCTCTTAGGGAGTGCTTCATAATGGTAAGTGGTATAGAAATGTAACTGCTAAATAACAGAGAGAGAGAGAGAGATTGTTGGTCACCATTGTGGAATGTCTAATCTGCCTCTCCCTAAATCTCAGTTGTGGACTCCCCTCCTTGATACCTGAAGCACTATAATAGTCCCTGTGTTTTAGGGATCTGGGAATAGTCCATGCTAAGAAATCTCATCCAGTTTGAATTCTTTTGCCATCTGTAGAACAGAATCAGTAATCTCCATCAAGTCTCTATCCAACATGTTATGCCTTTCCCTAATACATTTCTCAATTAATTGATGGAATGAAATAGTGTTTATTTTGTCATGTGTATTGTTCTTAAAGAAAAATGCCCAACAATTCCCCTTATACTATTGTAGAATATTTGTCTTTGGAATCTTCTCAAACAGACAGAGTCAAAATGATTGTGTGCCTTGGCCTTTTGCTCAGCTCATCATGATTGCATTCACAGTGAGGAGATAGGGAAAAAGAACGAAAGAAAAAAACAATGAAAGTTACCAGTTAAGTGTTTCTCAAGGAGAGAAAAAGTCTCCTCTCTCTCTCTCTCTCTCACACACACACACACACACACTTTATTTCACTCCCACTTTTTTTGCCTAATGCAAATTTGCATTTTCATTTAAACGAGGCCTATATACTGGATTGTTTGAAGCCCATTAAAACACAACCTTTGTTTTAGCGGCTTCAATGAGGCAAAACAAAATGCAAGTGTTGTGGAATTTTTTTTAAATTTCCCAGGAGTCAGTGAACAAGAGAACTTGGTTCCTTTGACCTAAAAAGAGTGACCACAAAGTGGGCCACAAAATGGCCAGGAACAAGGAGCAGTATTGTTTTCAAAACTATGTGTAAATATTCACATTGTTAGGCTTTAATTGAGAGCCAGCATGGTATAATGCATGGAGCATTGGACTACAACCTCGGAAATCAGGGTTCAGTTTCCAGCTTGGACCTGGAATCCCACTAGTTGACCTTGAGTGTGTGACACACACTGCCCCAGAAAACCCAGTGATAAGTTCTCCTTAGGTTGTCTTAAGTCGGAAACAGCTTCAAGGCACATAGCAGAAGCAGCAGCAACAAGAATGGTTTCAAGTTTAGTCTAAACACATTAAAAACATCAGATCCTTTCTAATCTTAGAAGCTAAGCAGGCTCAGCCCAAGTTAGTATTTGAATGGGAAACCACCAACAAATACCAGGTGCTGTAGACTATATTTCAGAGGAAGGAACTGGCAAAACCACCTCTGAATATTTCTTGCTTAAGGAAACCCTTTGAAATTCATGGGGTTGCCATATATCAACAGGCCACACACACACACACACACAGCTTCATGTGGAGTCCTATAAAAACAATGCTAGTGAGCTACAATAGCATAATTGACTAGAACTTAAGAAAAAAGTATTATGAAAGGATCCAAGCATCTCTTGCTTAAACACTATACAAATACAAAAAAAAAATGAGAAATTTGAGTATGCACAGGAAGATATAATTATGCATATATATGGCTGATAAAGGCTGATGATTTATGTATCCTCTTCTTTTGTTGCACTTTTTTATTATTGTATGTAACTTAATAAAGATATAAATTTGATTAAAAAAAAGTTAATGGTTCATCTCATTCTTTAGGATAAGGCTAAAAATATTTACCAGATGCCAGAAATGTAACTGACATGTTAATTATATCATTTACATATAACATGGTGTTTCATTATTTGACATGATATTTCATCAAAGCATGCAATGCCACCAGGTGGAGGCAGGGGCAGAAAATGAACAGGAGCCAGGATGGTGTTGTGAAGCCCAACATACATGATTTTCAGGACAGTAATTGTTAGAACATCCATATCAGTTTCAATTTGGATGGGGCCTGGTTCAGCTTAGTCTGGATCTACTCTTGTGTTTTCAGCAACCTGAGTGAAATACATATTATTAGAATACAGTTTCCCTCCACATTTCTGGGATTTGACATGCACAAATTTGATTATCCATGAGCACATGTGCCTTCCCACTTCTCCTTCTCCCATTCTCATGCATTTTGGGCAAAGAACTCACACTGAGGCAAAATGGAAGGGAAAAGGGGGGTAGGGGAAGTCTTGCACAACCTCCCCCCCCCGTAGCTCTTTGTTTCCCCTTCCCATGCAAAATAGAAGGGAAAGTAGGGGAGCTCATGGAAGCCTTTCTTTCCCTCCTCCAGAGCTTCCTCTTCCATTCCAATGCATTTTGCTCCATACAGAGAACTTCTGCTGAGGCAAAACAGAAAGGAATGGAGGGAAGAAAGGCTTGTGTGACTTCTCAGTGCCAGGGCAAAATGCATCGCAATGGCAGAGCTCCGGAGGGGGAAAGGAATGCTTGTGTGAGCCTTCCTTCACCCTGCCATTCCCTTTCCTTTTGCATGGTAAGGGCCCCCCAGAAGGGAATGGGAAGGGGAGCAGGGGGAGTTATTCCCATTTTTGTGAGGGTTCTGCAACCGGAACCTGTACTCTTTATTATTGCATCATTAGCTTCCTGTTTACAGCTTTGTAAGGATATGGTTACTTTGAGCAGAGCCCAAGTTTAACAGAAGCAGATCCAGAGTCACAAGGCATGTTTGAGAAATTCTTCAAAGATCAGTTTCAGTGTGTATTTCAATGGCCTCCTACCACAGAAACTGAGAAGTAATGCTTTTATAGGTATGCAAGGATCCCATGGATATCCAGTATTGATCCATGCACAATTCATCTACAAAATGTGCACATAGACTTACAGAGTTAGTACTGGGATTGTTATGTTCAGAGTTTTTAAAAAATTAAAAACTGTTATTTGTTAGGATGGAGAAAATGGGGCTTGTCTGTTATCATTGGGATCAGGTTCTTACTCCCCTTCCCTCCTTCATGTAGCAGTTCCTCATGCCCATGCAGATCCACTCCACTCCACTCCACCATGCTAGATTCAGAAGTTTCATGCATTGCAGAATTGCTCGTGTATGCATGTGGGTTATACAGGCATAGTGGAGTGGAAAGAAGGTGTAATCTATTTTGAAAATGCTTTAAAGAAAAAAAAAAGATGTAGCAGGGTGGTGTTGCAGAGAGACAGTGGCAGAGCATTTAAGTCTCCCAGAACACCCTCTTACTGACCTCAAAGTGCCTATTGTGGAAGCCCACATACACTAGAAGGGGAAATTCAGTGTGCTGAAATAGAATTCCTTAACGCACCACATGACTCCCTTGGGTTTCTTCAGCAGCAAACAGACAAACTGGAGCCTCTTTATTGCTTTACAATCTGATGAAACCTTAAGGGAGTGTAAGTGAGAAGAAACAGCATTCACAACAGTGGGAAAAGATGGAAAATAAAAGGAAAAGCTTGTACGTATAAAATAGTCTCATACAGACAACATCTAGTCCTCTGCTATTTCCACGTATTTTCTGTTCAGTATGTAAACAATTGAGCACAACAGTCTGTTTACAATTTAGGAATATAGTTTTCATCATCAACATTGTCATAATCACCACCACTACCACCATCATCACAGGCTACGAACTGGAGTTTTGGACTATCAGTGATATTCTTGGATTCCATCTATATTCTATCCAAAAATGAAATATCACTGGATAAGGTAGCATGTTCCAAGCAGTATAGCTTTTTGTAAGGATGTGGTTGTGATTCTACCTATGGCAATTTCATTCAGATATTTAATCAGTGCCATCTGGGGTTTCTCCCAGAGCACCCATTACTGTTAGAACCATAGTGGCTTTCTTTTTCCAGAAGCAATGAATTGTTGTTGTTGTTGTATATAACACACAGCAGACTGAACAATAGTAGTCCTTTGAAGGAAGATGCATTGAATAGATTAATGAATTTTGAATGTTCAAAGCAGCATTGAAGTCAGTCAGCATCTTTAAAAGGTTAGCAATTGATGTGAGTTTAAACCTAGAGAACTATGGTTATTGCTTTATAGAACTGTGCTGTCCTGCAGCAGAAGCTTTGGGTGGAAGCTGACATCACTCGAGCGGAGGTCCACTGGTACAACAAAAGTGCCATTCTCTGTTCTCAGAAATTCATTTGATCTTTTGTGTCAAGTTTTGAAGATGTATATGGCTGTAAAGGTCAAAGGAATGCCCCTCATTTTGGTTCCACAGACTTTCACTACATGAAAATTTCCACTGGATTTTACCCACCCTGAGCTGAAAGAAAATCTCACTTTAAAACAATTACCGAATGAGATTTGGAAACTCTAAGATGCTGGTAATAGTATGGGGGAGGTACATTTTGTTAAAAAAAAAAAAAGTGACAAGCTGCCAAACCCCTTATTTGGAGGAGTATCAACCCCTGGTTTTGGAGTATCCATTGTGAAAATCTCTTTTGGGGACCGCTCTCGGTCTCCATAGGTTCTGAGGATTCTGGGTGTTCCTTGACAACCTCTGAAAAGTCTGTGGGATTCCTTAGAGCCATCTTCCTGAACCCCAAATTCCCCCAAGAGGAAGTTATCTTTTTCACACAAAATGTGGGTTTGGGATGCAATATAGCCCCTCTCAGAGCATCCTGGCCACTAGAAGCAACTTCTGGGCATGCCATAACATCCCTGAGGGCATGACAGTGCTTTTAATGTCTTCTTTGTCAAACAAATTTGGATTTTGGTATCGGGTATGTCCCCTGTCACTTTTTGTTTGATGAATGAAAGGTAAACCCCTAATGTTTCTGCTGCTGCTACTGCTGACCATGACCAATATAGATTTTTGGTTTAGTTTTGTGAAGAAAAAAATTCTTTAGGTTTTGGATTCATGTAAATCAACAGGGAAATACAGATTTGTATGAACTATGAAGAATCAGATCATTCACTTCAACTACCATTCAAAAAGAACTATCAGGTGAATTGGACAGGGTCTCTGTGGTGTGCCAGTCAGACTAATGAGCCTACACTTCATCATTCAGACTTTGTTGCACTGTGTTTCACTTTTATAGGTTGCATTTCCCCTTCCTTTCAGGATCTGGTTTAGAAAAAACAGAGAAACCAACCAAGTCAGTGAAAAAGAGAGAGAGAGACTTCTGAAGTTATGGTCTAATGAGGCCACGTGAATTCATGATAGGATTCTTCACATTGCTAGGAATACCTCCCCGAAGAACAGTGGTAATCTTTATACATTTGTGGAACAGCAAATGTTTCATGACCAAGAGAACAGCAGGCTAAGCAAATTAGTGACAGCTAAAGAGCAGGGGGAATGATATGCCCCATGTGAAGATAGACACTCCAGACTCCACTTTCTAACTTGGTGCATAACGTCAAGGGAACAACATCTGCTGCTTGTTATTCATCAGACCACCAAAGTTGCAGGAAACAAAGTTGTGGGAGAAAGGGAAAATCAGAAGTTGGATGGTGAGGGGGGGTTGGGAAGAAAAAGAGAAGAAAGAAAGCAATCCCAATAAATGGCATGACCTCTATTATCACCCTCCAAGTTACTTACACCCACTCCTTAATTTAAAGTGTAGCATTCACAGAGAAAGCCCTGGAAAAGGGGCAGGTGACACAGCAAGCAAGAACAAGAGTAAATTGCCCATCAGATGGTAATTTGCAACAGCTAAGTACATTCCAGGGCTCATGAAATAAACCATTCTGAAGTGGCAAGAACATTTATATGAACCAGGGAATAGCACTGCATGTGGCATTTCAATGCCTACAGATTCCTTAATGCCAAAAAATAAATACCATGACAAACAAGCAAAAACAATTTATTGTACAACACTCTGTCCCATTCAAGCATAGATGACAAGGGTGATGCCAAAGACGATTCATAAGAATCCATTTGTGACTAATAACACATAATATGAGAGAATGGAAATTCAAAAACAGGGGAAAATGCTACTGCCTCAGGCCCATATATACTGTCTTTAGTTTTTGCATGGGTTGTGCTTCTTCAATTCAGTGAAATACTTTTGTCTTTTTAAGGCTCAGTGGCCTGGATACTCAGAAATTACACCAAAAGTGCAAGGGCATAAGTTTGTGTGTGTGATAGTGTGTGTGTGTTCCTGAGTGTGTTTTCCAAAGGTAGTGATTCAGGAGGGATTTTATCATTATTAGGCTTTTGCTACTTTATAACATTTAAAATGGTTACTTGGAATCTGATTTTCTATGGAGGAATTAATTGGCATCCACACATGTAAAGAACTATTGTTTAATGTTGTTTTTCATTCTCTCTGATCCTGCCTTGTCATTCAGTTGGATCAATACATACTCATACTAACTTGTGTCCCATTGATTTTAATGGATCTTTTCTACATTTGACTGAGTCTTATAACACATTTTTCTCTAAAAATAACTGCCCCCTTTTCCTATTTACTCTTCCTAATATGCAGCTGCTAAAGTCGAGAGTTTTGAAGGAGAATGCAGAAGAATGCATGCTGATGATACATGAACCAAACAGCTTCTTCATATACATTCTTTTTTTTTTTTTGCTTTCATTCTCCCCTCCCCTCAAATTTCAATTAAGGATAATAGCAAGTCAGTGAAAGAGCTTTGTTTTTCTACAGATTTGTAGTCTCTCAACAAGACTAATTCAGCAACTCTTTATTTTCCCCTCACCCTCTCTCTCACTCTGAGTCTTCCCAAAGCATCCGGCATACCGGCAGATGCTGTTATAGTATCATGACTGTTGTCAGTACTGTGTGATGAAATGGTTTCATTCTCATTGTTCCATATCATATATTTTGAAATGATTATTTTGCATGTTTAACTTTGAAAAGAAGAGAAAGATTATCATTTTTCCCAATAGTGTTTTGTTGTCTCTGTTTATCAGCTGTTTTGAACATTTTAAAAAACTGCTGTACAGCTGGTGTGTATATGGTATAAACAAGTTTCCTATTGATGCTCTCTATTTTAATCAAAGTAATGGCAAACAAAAAAGTTCTAATTATTGCTTTATTAGGGATCCAAAATATTTTTGGTTAAATGACTATGTTATGACCGATATTGATAAGCATGGTTAAAATGTTTACACTTATAATTATATTCTTGCAATTTGTCAATATTTCCAAAAGGAGAAACAACAATGTCTATGTGTGTGTGTGTGTGTGTGACAGAAAGAGAGAAAGAATGAGAAGGAGAGAGAGGGAGAGGGAGGGAGAGATTGCGAATCATAGGCCATTTCCACACTAAACTGTTATAGTGCTCTTATTCCACTTTCAACATCCTATGGAATCGTGGGATTTGCAGTTTAGGAGGGGCATTTAGAATTCTCAACCAGAGAGCTCTTTGGCCTCAGTAAACTACAAAGCTCAGAATTCCACAGAATGTTGAAAGTGGAATAATAGCACTATAACAGTACAGTGCAGAAGTGGTCATAGAATCACAAAGCTGGAAGGGGCCTGAAGGGCTATAACACCCAACCCCTGCTCAGTGCAGGGTCTCCAGATAAAACATCTCCAGCAAGTAGCTGTGCACCCTCTTTTTGAAGACATCCAAAGAAGGACACCATACCACATCTGTAGACAATTAGTTCCATTACCAAACTGTTCTTACTGTCAAGAAGTTCCTTCTAATATTCAATTTATATCTGGTCTCCTGTAACTTCAAACCATTATAGCTAGTCCTGCCTTCTGAGGCAGCAGAGAACAGGCCTGCCCCCTCCTCTCTGTGACAGCCTCTGAGGTATTCAGTGTATCATCATGTCACCTGTCAGTCTTCTCTTCACCAAGCTGAACACATCAAGCTCTTCAATCTTTACTCATATATTTTGTGCATCATACCTCCTACCACTCTTCTTGCCCATCTCTGAACCTATTCCAACCTGCTCTTCTTAAAAGGAGGTGCCTATAACTGTACTCCAGATAAGGCCTTACCAGCACATGATATAGTGGGACTATTACTTCTCTTAACTCAGAAAATATGCTTCTTTTTGTCAGTGCCAGGCGGTGGTCAGGCAGCGGCAAGGGAGCAGGTTAGAGGTGAAGGGCTTTAATGCAGTCAAAACTCAAAAGTACAAAGCAAGCAGGCTTCTACACAGTCTTAACAGAAGTAGTCCTTAATGCAGGCAGGGCTTCCACTCAGTCCTAACAGAAATAAACACATGCTGTTAAAGTGCATAAGGCAGGTTACTTCAACAAGGCAAACGGGAGGACTGGTCTCAGGCACGGGCAGTAACAAGGCATGGACAGCAGGACCACAGTTGACCAACAGTTGTTACTCCGTGCCTTCCCCAGCCCGGCGCCTGCCTCAAATAGCCCTCCAAGCCAGGTGCTGGCCAATCAGGCGTGGCCATGTGGCTGAGGGCTCGCAGCTGTGCTGTGCCTCACAGCTGTGAGCTCTCTGCCTGTCGCCTCCTCTCCAGCAGGCGCTGGGACCGGCGGACGGCCTCCTTGGCCTGCCGCCGCTGCTGGAAAGGAGGAGGCGAGGCAGAGGCATCAGCCTCCTCCGGATCGGGGCCGCAGGCAGACTCCCAGGCCTCCCGTGGATCGGGGCCGCGGGTGGGCAGAGCCCCGGGAGCAGGCCCAGAACCCGCCCACCCTGGCAAGCCGGCCGACGATGAGGGACTCGAGCCTGCAGCCTCTAGGTAAGTGGCTCCAGGCTCGGCAGCCTCTCCCACGGCCGCCAGGCCTGAGCCATCGGCCTCCGCGGCCTCCGCGAAGGCCCCTTCGGCCACGGCAGCCTCCGTGTAGGCCCCGTCGGCCGCTGCCGCGCCCGCCGCCGCTTCAGCAGCGGCCTCAGGGGCAGTGACAGGCCCAGCCAGGCCCATGCCCCTGACACTTTTAATGAAGGCGAAAATAGCATTCACCTTCTTTATTGTAGCATCACATTCCTAGCTTATGTACAATTTATGATCAACAACAGCATCAAGGCACCTTTTACATGCTCAGTCATGTATTCCCTATCCTATATCTGTGCACTTCATTTTTTGTGTCCTAAATGTAAAATTTTCCATTTTTCTCTATTGCATTTCATTTTATTAATTTATTAAATTAATTTATTAATTGTTTTATTAATTTACTAATTTCTGTTCAATTTTAGTTTTTTTTTAGGTCCTTTTCAAATCTTTTCCTATCTCCCTATGTGTTTGTGTCATCTGCCAGCTTGATAAGGATTCCCTCCACTCTGTCATCTAACTCATTCATAAAAATGTTGAAGAGTAAGGAACCTTAGACAGAGCCATAAGGTACTCCACTTGAGACCTCCTTCTAGTTTGAAGTACAGCCATTGGTGATATTTTTCCAACCAATAGAGATCTACCTGACAATGTTCCCATCTATTCTATGTTTAATCAGTCTGTCAATCAAAATAGTATAGGGAACTTTGTCAAATGCTTTGCTGAAATCCAGGTAAAAAACATCCACAGCATTCCCACCATCCCTATTTAGTAACCAGTTTTTTTTTTAAAAAAAGCATAAGATTATCTTGGCAGGATTTGTTCATGAAAAACCCATGCTGCATCCTACTCATTACTGCATTGTTATCAAGATACCTGCAGACAGACTCCAGTATAATCCACTCTAATATTATTTCCTGGAATTGAAATTAAAGCTGATCTGAAATTTCCTGGATTTTTTTTAATAATGAGGAGCAATATCTTCCTTTCTCCAGTCCTCACCTGTTCTCCAAGTTATCTCAAAAATGATGGAAAGGGGTTCAAAGAGTACATCAATAAGTTCCTTCAGTACACTGGGATGCATTTCATCTGGGCCTGCAGATGAATTCATTTAGGTTAGCTAGTTGATTCCTAACTCCTTTTAGTCTCGATTTACAATCCAGATCCCTTGTCAAGGTCTCTGCTGCTGCTGGAAGCACCCAGGTGTTTTTGTTTTGTTTTTTTGAGAGAGAGAAATCTGAAGCAAAACAGATATTAAGTACAGTCATCCCTCCAAATTTGCTAGGGTTAGCGGCACAGGACCCTTGTGAAAGTGGAAAAACTGTGAATAACGCTAGGGTCTCTCAAATCATATTTAACATATATATAAAAAAAGGATGATCACCATTCTCAACCCAGTGTGGATTCCTTTGAGGCACCAAGGTTCCTTCAAAAGGCCGAAGTGGGTGGTTGATAGGGCTCAGTGCCACCTCCACTGCTGCCCAACACCATTTTTAATAGGGATTTAAAAGCCTTGTTTACAGTTTCTCAGTCTCATAAGGCTTGCAGTCTGTATTAAAAATGGCAAAGGGAGGCAGCAGAGGTGACAGCAAATAATCCATGAATAATCGAATCCACAAAAGTGAAATCTGCAATTGTGGAGGGCTGACTGTAATTCTGCTTTTTCATTGTTATCTGTTAGCATATTCCCATCCTTACTGAACAGCAGACCCACAGTCAGTCTCTTTGGTCATTCTCTTGCCTTAAATGTATCTGAAAACCCATTTTTGTTGCTCCTTGCTTTCCTATCCAGTTTCAGCTAATTCTGAGCTTTCTTCATACTATTCCTGAAAGCTTAGGCTGTACTACTGCACTCTTCCCTGGTGATTCATCCTTCCTTCCATTATTTATAGTCTCTCTCTCTCTCTTTTTTTTATTTCATCCTTGAGTTTGCTGTGCAGTCACAGTGGCTTTTTGGATGGTTCCCATTTTTCTTTTTCCATGGGATTTTTTGTGATTGTACTTTTGGCAGCTCCTTCTTCAAGAACTCCTACCCTTGCTGGGCATCTTTTTCCTTTACATGTCTAGCTATGGGAGTCTGCCCACTATTTCCCTGAACTTGTAAAAAATAATCTTTCCTGAAATCTATGGTCTATGTTTGATGACACTCTTCTTTGCCCTGTTCCACAATTGTAAATCCAAGCATTACATGATTCCTTCCCCCTAAAGTATTGGATATTTTGATTCCAGTGATTAAATCTTCCCTATTTTTTAGGATCAAGCCAAGGATTGTTGTTGCCCTTGTTCCTTGCTCATTTTTTTGAAATAGAAAAATATTTGCAAGGCGCATCAGGAATTTGTTGGAAAGCCTATGCTTAGCAGAGTTAGACCCTTTTCACATGGCATTTGCCATGAGAAAGGGCTGCTTGAGCATTGCACGAATGTGAGAAGCGGTCCACACGATGCACTCACAATCACACAACGCTCCAGGGCCTGGCAGGCACTGACAGTGCACTTTTCATTTTTGGCTGTGAGCCAAAAATAGTGCATGATTGCACATTATTCCAGGGCCCTGCACACACTTGCCATGGAGCCGCAGTGCTCATGCTTCCTGCCCCAGTGCAGCCTGGGAAACTTCCAGGCTGCACTGCAGAAGGAAGAAGCAGGGATCTCACATGAGCAGGCAGCAGCTGTGGAGCTGAAGGAACCGGGATGTGAGAGCCTCTTGCTAGAGGCTGCTCGCGTGATCCCCACACCCCAGCTTTGCAGAAAGGGCCTAAGTCTCCCAACAGATATCGGTGTAATTGAAGTTTGTCATAACTAATAATTCTTACATTTTAGAGACTTCTGAAACGCCTCATCCACCACCTCTTCTTGGTTTCGGTGGCCTGTAGTGAACTCCTACCATAATGTTGCATTTTTTTTAATTTCATTTATTTTTACCCTAGTGTTCTCAGCTGGTCCACTCTCATCATTCTTGTGGGTTTCTGCATAAATAAATTTGTCTTTGAGAAACAATGCTGCTCTCTTTCCTTTTCTGTCACATCTATTATTTTTGAATAGATTATGTATCCTTCAATAGTATTATTCCAATCATGAGTATCATCCCACCAGGTCTTCAACATGTCTATAAAGTCATATTTACCTTTCTGCACTAGGTCTTCAAGATCATCTTGTTTGTTTCACAAATTCTGTGCACTGGTATAAAGAAATGTAAAGCTTTGTTCTCATCTATTAATTTACTGGATATAGTATGAAATTTAAAGTAATTTTGATCAGACTTGCTATGCTACTTGCAAAGATGTTCTTCCCATCCTGAGCTGTATTCCTGACGAGTTGGCAAATTGTCAGTGACATTCTGGATATATGCACACTTCCTGATATATTTTGTTGGACTGGAACACAGCCTCTGTACCTTGAGCAATGAGTCCCCAGCTACCAGAATCTTTCTTTTATCTTGACACCTTCCTTGAATACAGATTCAAGGAATTTTCTGGAGCTTCTAGATTCAGGTACTTTGGGGTACTAACCTAAACCTAGTTGTATGAGTGGGATAGATGTGCATGTGTATATGTGTTGGTGGTCACATTTTGTCATGTGCCTTCCAAAAGTGAAAGTCAAATCATTTTGAAGCATTTGGAACCCCAATGCTCAGACTTTGGGCATATTAAAAAATCACCCAATCTTAACACATCTTTTTCATTCGCTCCATGATTGTCTGCCTGCACTTGTCTCCAGTGTATGTCTTGAGTTCATACCTGGAGTCCAAGTAGATTAATTTGGTACTTTGCAGGCCTCCTATATACTAGCCCAGTCAGGGATGTTTGTGAAATCAGTATTGTAAATAAATAGTTTGGTCACAACAATGGGGCAGTTTGGGAGGAAACTGCCATGCATTCTTTATGGAAGACCTCTAGGCACTTTGATTGTGCATGGAGGTTCCTTGGTTCATTTGGCTATGTGACCCAGAGACAGGGAATGGAATCATAGCAGGTTTCCCATGAGCTCATAAAACATTAAGTCTGGGGGTAAAGGTGATGAAGCAGAAAAAAAAATTCCTAATGTATTAGGTGACCAGCTAGTTAACAAGCTGGAAGCATTCAGCTTGCATCAGGGATAGGAATGAACTCGCACAATATTACAATGTCTCATTCAGACTCACACAGTTGGTCTCACTGCAGTTCTTGTACCAAATCTCAGATCGTAGTGTCATTTTTAATAAGTTGCAGTCCTAGTTCACCTTATACCTATATCCCACTTTTTTCTTCCAGGAAGAAGGAATTAAACTATAGCATTTATGTTGCATGTTTCCTCCTCTAGCACCTTAAAATTTAGAAGTCTATATCATATCGAATGCAGTCATCATGCATTAAATATTCATGCCCTTGCTAGTCTATAGGGATACAGAGTTATAATTATAGTCCTGTTCAAACATTCTCCCTCACATGCCCTATTTTCCCCCTTCCCTTCCCATAGCTGTAATCATGTGGAAATGCTAAAACAGAGTTTCTGTTATAGAATATTCTACATGGTAATAGTTTGAAAATATTGCTACATGAGCCATTGGAATAAAGTGGGTTCTAGTTTTTAGAATTTAGTATGATGTGTGAAATCTAGGAACAGGATCATAATGAATGTGTGTGCTCAAATAAGCACAGGAAATGGCACAGGAAATTTGGGATCAGGATCTCTCTCTCTCTCTCTTAGGAGGAGTTGCTAATTTTGTTGTGAGAATGGTACTAAGAAGGTGTCAATTTATGCCTTTCTTCCTGTACCATTTCACCTACCTCAGTATCCACTTTAGAGTCACTGTTTAGCTCTAGGCAGGGAAAAGAAGAAGAAAAAATAGGATAGAATAAAAAAATTGCATAGTGCCTACATATGTTGCTTGTGGGGCAAATTGATTTGGACGTGAGAATTTACATCAAGGAAATGGCATGTGAAAAAAATAAACAACAAGCAACAACAAAAATGTGTGTATTGCTATACTGATCAATAAGCAACCATATAGCTGGAATGTTTATTAAGGGCCAATGTAGGAATGATAAATCGTGGGAGATCCTCAGTATTGGGCTTCTGTGTCATGTCTACTTTGGCCATTAGCTATGTCACCCTGAAGAAAAGTGAAGAAGCCACAGAGCTTCCTCCTATTAACAGTATACTACTATTACCCTGTTCCACTCCAAAATGATCTTCCTGGCTGAATATTCAATTTCTGAGCAATCTCTTGCAGAATTTGAAGAGTTCAGGTAAGAGTTAGAATATTGTTTAATTCCCCCTAACTCTCTACCAGTGATGTCAAACACAGTTTCTTAACAGCTGAAACATGACTCACACAAGAACATGCTTCATATGTATTTTCACTGAAATCAGTCTGTGCAGAGTATATTTAGAATTACAAATTTTGCAAGTCCTTTTTCAAAGTTATCAGTCTACATACCTTTTTCAAACCATATCAGTCTACAGACCTATCAGTCTGCATACTTGCTGCCATCTTTTTTTTTTAATCAAGACACTTTTGCCCCCCAAAAGCATAACCGTTCTAGACTCAACAGCCATTTAATCACAAAACTGAAAAGTCCTACTTTAATCATAGTCCTTTTATCAATATTTTACACTATTGCAGCTGACTGCTGAATACCAATAAAATAAACTTTTACCTATGAATATTTAACCATCACTTTCTGGTTCTCTTTCTTCTTTTCTTTTCTGCCTTCTTCCCCTTAAATGCATTATTTCAAAGCAGATTGTTCAGTCCCATCATATGTGCCATAATACAAGAAGCTCCTTAGTCAAACTTGAAATAGGAATGGGGAATTTTATTAGTATTATTTTTTTACTTTTACACACAAGGTCATAAAATAAAATTCAGAAATTATTTGAAATTTTCATTTCCCTACATTTTGCATACTTGTCTGAAACAAGTATGTGTACAATAATATGTACATTCATAGAAAGGGATGATAAAGCATATATTTGTGAAAAGTAACATTAATATGCATATCATGAAACTGCAAAAATGTGGATATTGCAGAGAACTACAAACAAAAATGCATGAATTAGGAGAATATATTGATTGTACACAAATTTTCATTTTTTTAAAAAACTATTGTAAAAAGTCCTGGCACAATATTAAACAGACAAAATATGGACAAACCAAATTAAAAAATGGAGAATAGAAATTGACAGATTTATACACCTAATTTGGACATTTTCACGTCAGTACTATTCATTAGATAGATAGATAGATAGATAGATAGATAGATAGATAGATAGATATTATATATTCCTTATCTACTGCTTTTCTTGAAGACAAGGATAACACTAGAGGTGTCAGGAAGCCATTATTACCTAATCAACCTACCATAAGCCTCACCTCTGCAGAAAATGTATATTTTAATATTTAATATTTAATTGATATTTACTGGTTTCACAACTGGTGCTGAAGAGGGGGAAAAATCCCTCTCCTTTTCATTTAGTAGGTCCTATAACTTGGTTTAGAAAAAAAAGTCATTCCTGCATGTTTCTTTCCAGGCAAAATAATCTGATTATGGTTTCTTTAGAGCACTGGTTCTTAACCTCGGGAATAGGGACCCTTGGGTATCTACAGAGACCTCACAGTACCAACAGCAACAACAGTAACAGGGTCATGTCAGTGGGAGGTGTGGGTATAGACTAGAAACATAGAGTTGGAAGAGACCACAGTTTGGGTGTCCAAACTGTTCCCTTATTTACAGACAAGGGAGTAGTTTGGGTATGTGCACACATTTGCCATTGTGTCTCTTTCAACAGGGGGTGTGGGCACCAAGGGACATGGCAGCAGGCTTGTGCACACACTCAAACTGCTCCCTAGTTTGCAACAAGGGAGCAGTTTTAGCATCTGCTTTCTCACACATGCTTAATGTTGTGTCCCTGATGAAATGGATACAGTGGCAAACATATGTGTTTATCCAAACTGCCCCCTCATTTACAAACAAGGGAACAGTTTAAGCACTCACATACACAGACACCTGCTTTCACATCCCTGACAAAAGTGGCATGGCAGCAGGTGTGTACACACACACCTAAATTATGATTCTGGAGACCAGGGTTTGGATTCTCAGTCAGCCATGGAAACCCACTGAGTGACCTCAGGCAAGTCACATTCTCTCAACCTCAGATAAAGGCTAAGAAGTCCACCCCCAGATAAGTTTGCCTTAGGGTTACCATAAGTCAGTTTTCAAAGGGGGGAGACCTGATGGCTGGGAAGAATCTTCCTCTTTCAGTAACACTTTTGTTGTATGCCTTCAAGTCGCTTTTGGCTTATGACAACTCTAAGGTGAACCTATCGGAGTTTTTCTGACAAGATCTGTTCAGAAGACCTTTGACTTTCTCAGGGTTTGAGAAAATGTGACTTGGCCAAGGTCACACAGTGTCTGAGTGGGGATCTGAATCCTAATTTCCAGAAAGCCATAAATAAATAAATAAATAAATAAATAAATAAATAAATAAATAAATATTTGAGTATTTAAATCTAAATTTAAATATTTAAATCTTAAGTCTTGGCGTTACCTGGCAAGAAATTATATTTGAAGGGGTCCCTGGTAAAGAAAATGAAAAGGTTAAGAACCACTTCTTTAGAGTAAACACTTGGAGAATTCCAAATGTAGGGAAGTGATGACCTTCTCTGAACAAGAGATGCAGTTCTAACAGTCACTCGTATACCTCCAGGCATTGAGGCATTTTATTCATGTATATGACATAATTGTATCTCTTTTCTTCTAGGGAGGTATGCCATCTGATACAATGAGCTGTCCAAAGGCACTGCATAAATTTTATGAAAAAATAATTAGACATTAGAATTGATTTTTTTTTTCTCATCCAAACACTACTCCGTCCATTGTAACTCAATCTCTTTACAGAAATATCCTGCTCTGATGGCTTTAGCCATAGGAATACCATGCAAATTTCTATAGCTTGCCATTGGATGGCCTGGATCAAACACAGGAAATATAAGGCAGACATTTTATATCAGAAGATGGAAATGACTTACACTTTAAAGAAAGTGTCATACCTTATTTCCATTTTGCACTAACATCTGTACAGAATTTAATTTGAGAAAGGGACAGATAAAAAAGTGTAGCATGTGATGGGGGCATGCAATTTGAAACTGCACAGTTTTCATGAGCACATGGAGGATATAAAGAATGTCTTAGATTTTCAGCTTCTTCTATTCCAGAGATTTTGGGATTTGTCAGAGATTCTGGGATTTGAAGTTCAAAAGATCAAGATAGCCAGAGGTTGAGAATTGCTATGTTAGGTCATGTGTTCTTGGAATTATGAAAAGTTAAAGAAAGTGAATGATAGTTGTACAGATTATATTGCAGTGCCATAGGTTATGTGACATAGATATGGATACAGATACATAAAATACTCCCACACATAAATCGCACAAGCCAGGCTTACAAAGCTGTATTCCTTCATTAGATTATTTTCTTACAAGACATACAATAAATAATAAAGGATTAGTAGAGACACTTAAGTAGCATTTGATATATGAAGATGTACTACTGATTATGCTCCTACTGCACATGAAGTAAATATTGTAGAAGGATAAAATTTCCAGAGGGTCAGTTTTCTATTCCACTTACCCTCCCACATAAACTCAGGAAGAAGAATATTAAATGAAGGTGAAACTTTGATAAAAGAGATAAGAGATGGACTCTTTTTACTGTGTTTTGATCCATTTGGATGTCCATATTGGTATTAAATATTTTTATTCAGAGGCAAAACTCACTATCTTTAAAGGACAGTATGTACTGTGACCTTTTAAAGAGCTCATAACCATGTTGCTGAAAATCATCATACACCATACTCAAGGATTTATTTGAGAAACTGGATATTTATAGTATACTTTTTTGAGTGCTACATATTGGCCTTATGCTGTATAGAGTGCCAAGCACAACAGAGATTGCCAAGACCCCTACTGGATTGGTGGAGAATTTTTGTACCATATAGAAGCAAAAACAAAGCATGTTGCTTATGCATTCTTTGTTGAAAAGAGATAAGGAATGTAGAAAAAGGAAATTTATTGAAATAAAATAATGCCCTAGCATTTTAGGCCTCTTCTTTAGGTACAAAGAAAACACAGTTTGTCTAACCCCTTCTTCTCCTGATTCATGGTTTTTTCAAGCAGCATGGGGTGGTGGTGGAGAAGGTCTCTGTACCATAACCAGTGAGATGCATCATCCATCATGTTGTGTTCATTGTAGGGTCTGGTATAGTGAGGAAACTGGAGTTCACAAACAGAGATATGAATAAAAAATTTCCCTGTCGGAACATCTGGTCTAATCATTTGCTGAGCCCCTAATTTTCTGATGTTTATGCTCAGCTAATTAATCTCCTATTTTATTGCCACTGCAATAAATATTGCAAAATGGCAGCATGATGAGAAGGACTGCTACTGCAGGTACAAGGTGCCACAGTTGCTAATATTCTGATTTTCTGAAATGCTTGAGTGGTAAACATGTGTCCAGAAGGTGTATAAAAAGCCCTGAATTTCTCAGCAAGACCATGGTTAGGATATTGCTCCTACTGCATTTTGGGAGGCAGTCAAGGCTTTAAACAGTAGGTTAGTTTTCTCAAGAAAAGGAAATGTGGCAGGAATGGGGCTCACACAAGTATCATTAAGGCTTTACTGAATTAAGAAAGAAATTCTTAACTAATTTTGTTTTTGAAATAAGCAATGAACAAACTTAGCAATTTTCTGCCCACTGTGAGAAAATCTTTGAAACTGTGCAGATCAGGACTTATTCTGTATAATTTTTTCCCCCCACAGAAAACAACATTTCTTTTTCTGCACAGAAAACAGGGTTATCTACACAGAAAACAGTACTTCTGCACAGAAAAATGTTGTTTTTTTTCTGGGTAAAAATTACTGTTTTTGTGCAATAGTGTAAATTTTATGCAAAATAAGTCCCAAAGTGCAATGAGCCTTCTTGGTCCAAGATTTCTTTTAGGGAGGTCTACACCAAATCAAGCAAGGAAAATTTCTACCCTTCTCCACTTTTGCCATTATATAAATGCCAGGTACTGGACAGCTTTGCAAATTTCTGTATTACACAGATAATATGGATATTAACTAAAATGAGGTCTGGAGTGAAACTGCTTATCAACAATTTACTATTGCCCAATCATAATCCCTAATTCTCTGTTTCATAGTAAAATACCATTATCTTAAATTAAACTGAAATCCATTCATTCCTTTACTTTGTTTTGTTTTATTTTATTTTATTTTAACAAGTATACTGATAGTCTGTATGTTGGAATATTCATATGTTGTTACCTCGGGGCATATGATATAAACAGAGAGAGAAAGAGAGAAAAAAACTGTCTTCATATCTGAATATTATAGCATTAAACATAAAGCAAAGCAAACAAATTGCAAATTGAATTCCAATAGCAAAAACTTCGTAAAGAGAATGGAGATAGTTTTCTTGCAATTACATGCAAATTGTCATTTGTTTGGTAGACTCTTCCAGCTATTATCTTATGGCAACTCTGCAAATTGCATTGATGTACCAGTAATTTTAAATTATTAAGTATTGTTGGTATTATTATGTTCTTTTCCCTATATTTTCACTTCCCTGTCCATGTTAAGATATTTCCATATGACATTCAAAACTATACTATAACTTTCTCTAAGATACACTAAGATACTTACACTGTTTCTATCTTCCTGAAGCTCTGGAACTGTAGTGAAATGGGGATCCCAACTTGGAACATTTTAAAATGTTGAGTGTTTAAATTGTTCATATCAGCCTCTGCATTTTATCATCCATCAGATGCATAGGACTGCAACTCCTGTCATCTCCAACTGATGGCTATGTTGGCTACACTCATGGAATGAGTAGTGATGTGCACCTTAGTTTGTGAGGGCTCATCTATATTGTCCATCAGATGTATAAGATTGCAGCTCTCACCATCCCCAGCCAGTGTCTATACTGTCTACACTTGTGGAATGTGTAGTAACCTGCAGTATAGTTTGTGAAGGCTCATCTGGCTAGTGACAATGGGATAAGGATTGGGTTTTGTTTTTGTTTTTTTGTTGTATATGTGTATGTATATGTGTTGTCTCCTGTTGATTTATGGTGGCCAGACAAGGGTTTTTAGGGTTTTCCTAAGCAAGGAATGCTCAGAGGTGGTTTTGCTAGTTTCTTCCACTGAAATATAGCCTACACATTTTGTATCCATTGGTGGCCTCTCATCCAAGAAGTAACCAGAGATGACCCTGTTTAGCTTTCAAGATCAGATGTGATCTGATGCCTTTTGGGTACTTAGGAAGCTCAAGACAAATTGTATAGTTCTATAATTCCTTAGTTTTCAGTGTAAAGCTTGATGACTTTTAATTCTCACACAAAACAAAAGTAAAATATTATACCCACCAAATTCTATGTTGGCTTGGATTTTATAAGCCAAAATGAAATTCATCTGCTCCATTCATTTATCCTTCCTTCAGCTCTAATCCCAGCCAGCTAACAACAGTTTGCAATGATGAGAGGAAAAGAAAGACTTTCCACCATTCCTGTTGTAGCCCCAGGCAGTTCTGTTCTTACACAAAAGTTCCAGTTTTCATAAAAGGAAGAACCCCTTCTCTTGCTGCAGCCGCAGCAACTGAAATGAACACCAAGACAAGCAAATAAGTGAGAGTGAAGGGGTTTGGTGATAAACAATGGATACTGAAGAAAACTGATGACTGATAGTGTGAATATAGAGGCAAGATTTGAAGAACCTAGGGGACTGGGTAGAGAAATCAGTATCATGGAGTGAATTGGCAAGTAATACATTGAAATATTGTGTGTGGAGGGGAAGAACAGGGGGAGAAATAACTTGTCCTATTACAAATCAATTTGACAACAATGTGTTCAGTGTTCATACATCATCACAGCCATGCAGATGTTGCATGCTCAGTGGCGCAACCAATATTCCACATCTCAGGAAGCCTTTGGATTTTCCTACGATAGGTTGTTTTCACTGACTTAATATATTAGTGAAGTGGGGCTTGAAAAGTTCTACAAGCCTGTTGTATTCTGCCCATTATTGTTGCTTTAGACTTAATGACTCATTGGCTTAAATCTAATTGCTAGCCCTAACTACAGTAAATTCATTGTAATTATAGGATTTACATAAGTGTTGACTTACCATTTAGCAATTGATTCAATTGGTCTATTGTGGTTGGAAGTAGCTATTAGATTTAGGTCTCTGGATTCCAACACCATACATAGCCAGAATAAGTAGTATATTCTTACTGTCTGGACATTGTACAATTGAATCCATTGGGGGGGGGGTATTTTACCTGCTAAGGCAGTGATTAAAGAGAATCCCTAACCACTGTGTATAAAATTTAGTCTTTGGGGAAACATTTGAAGTCAAGGTGAATTACTTCAGAGTCTACAGAGTTTTGATCAGAATGTTAGAATGCATTTAAAATACTACATTTTAATATATATACATGCTTATGGCCACCGTGGAAATTGGCACATATCATGGTGGATAAAGCAAAACATAGGGGTGAATCTCCTGTCCATTTTTCTTTCAATATATGGTGACAGGTAGTGTGATAATTTTAATATGTGTTAATCTACTATATAAAAGTGAATGTTTGGCCATTTCCGCATGGGGTGAGGGAATCGCTCTGTGCCAATACTTGCCGGACTTCTTGGCTCCACACTTGGGTCCAGGCTGGTCCGGAGCAGTGCATGGTCGCCGCTCCGCACTGCTCCGGGGATGAAAACGGCAGCTTCTGGTTGGTCGAGGCTCCCCACCAACCGCTGAAGCTCACCAGCCTAAAGCCCGCCCCCAGCAGATCTCAGACTCGCACTGGTGTGAGCCTGCAAATCTGCACCAGAGCAGGGGCACGGAGTGGCGTGCTTCGTGCTTTTGAAAGACCTGTTTCAAGTGGTCTTTCAAAAGCACACTGGATGACCACTTTTGGTTGTTCCGGCATGGGCTGAGGTACAGAACTACACTAAGTAGGTCCGACCCAGTCCACTCCCAGGTGCAGATGTCCTCCCTGGAGGACACTCTGCACCATTTCTTTAAGCCCATGTGGAAATGGCCTTTGTCTGTGCATTTGTTTGTCCACATCAGCATATGATTGGCTGTTTGAGGCAAGAAGACCTTATATGATTGGCTGGCTGTGAAGATTCCACGGAATCCTGGGGTTGGCAGTTTAGGGAGGGGCCTTTAGAATTCTCAGCTGAGAACTCTTGGGCCTCAGGCTGGTTACTATGGAGATAAGGTCTACCATCAATAAGGATGCCAGAAAACTTTTGGGAGGCATATGTGAGAAAAATTAAAGTGATATATACAACGTAGTTGCAAGATCTTATTGCCTCATAGAGTAGATTCCATGCATGAGGAATCTTAAAGTTGAAATTCAAAACAAAAAAATGCCTCCAGAAAAATGTAAAGCTATTGCAGAAATTCAACAGAAAGCAAAAAAAAAAAAAAATCAAAAGCCAGTATAGAGGAAGACAGTGCATTCCCCCAGGAACCCAACCTCTTTATGTTAACAACTATAAATACAGATTGGATTGGGGAATATGGGGATAAGTTACAAGTACTGGAATAGGCTGGTTGCTATGGACATGAGGCCTAGCAGCAAGAAGGAGGACATTGTATTCCCTCAGGAACCCAAACTGTGTATGTAAATAACTCTGAATACAGATTGCATTGGTTAATATGGATCAAAGTTACAGGAAATAGAAAAGACATTTTGATGAATTCTTAAGAGGAAAATGACAACCCCGGGCAACACTGGGTAAATACGCTAGTATGATTATTAAAAAACATAATCACTAGACAGAAAACAAATTAGAAGTGATTACAGCCATTAAGGGTATGGAACCTCCATCAATGTTTATGCATGAACAAGAGCCCATATACTGTTCGGTATATGGAAATTCCTGTGTGCCAGCTAGTCTCTTCTATTTTGAGAGTAGGAGTAAAACTCAAAGTGTTTTGCTTGTTTTCTTACTTTTGGTCCATCTGGATGTGAACAAACAAAAACTTTCATAAATATGTGGTGATATGTTCCCACCATCACTTTGTGAGCTGCAGCCCTTGTTATTTAGTCCCTCTTGTTAAATTCCTCAACAACTTTGAACATTTGATAATAACCCGCTTTAGGCTACTTTTCTTCTGAAACAAGCAAATATGTTCACCTGAATCTTCTCTGTCTCTCTTGATCTCCCATCCACCCCAAATGCAACAAAACCAATATTCTCAAAAGAATTGTGACACCTCAAAGATTAGTTTTACTTGGCATAATCATTCATAAAGAAGCCCATTTCTGAATATAGCCTCAATAGATAAATATCGTCACTCACAGAGAGAAAGACGCACTACATTGTGATATGTAATAGAAATGCAATAGAAGAGCAAAAATTACCAGCACAATAATGGGCTGATAAAACTCATTAAGTCTTTAAGGTGCCACAAGACTTTTTGCTGTTTTGTTGAAACAAACTAGTAAGACTACTTCTCTGGTACTTCCCCTCTATGTTTCTCTTATTCTGCCTTTCACAGTTCCTGGCACTGTTGTCATTTACATTCTGAGCTTGTCCTATTACGTCTTGGCCTACAACCATGGGCATTACATAATCATTATTAATCATATTTGTATTTCTATCCCACTTTTTCTCACAATTGGGATAAGAATTGAGCCAAGGGGGGAACTTAACCTCAGATTTCGAGGTAAAGTATCTACCTTCATGGTCACAAGCTGCCTATACCGTGACATCACCTGGCAAATTCCTAACAGCATCTTTACTTTTTATTTATCCAACACAACTTCTCTGCATTGCTCTCCTTCCCTATTTCCTGGTAATATGGGTTTAAATATAGTAGCTGCTGATCCTTTCCTAATTGGTAGTGTATTCTGGATCACGTAAAAGGGTACTATGACGAGTTGTTTCAAGAACTGAAAACCCTTCATGTTTATTTCCAACTAGTGAATATACCTGGTGTTGCCCGGGATTTTATTTTCTCATAGGTGATACTTGTTAGAAAGATTTGAGATCCTGTGTCTCTAATTCCCCAAACTGTCTTTTTCCAGTACTTGAAACTTTTCCCCATATTCTCCAATCCAATCTGTATTCAGAGTTATTAAAACAGAGAGGGTGGGTTCCTGAGGGAATACACTTCCCTTCTCCTTGCTGCTAGGAATCATCTCTATAGCAACCAGCCAAGAGCTCTCTGGCTGAGAATTCCCAAGGCCCCTCCCTGATCTGCCGTAGAATATTTTTGGAAGCCAATCATATGAGATCTTCACCTGACACAGCCAATCATATGAGGTCTTTGCCTGACACAGACAGACAGACACACTTTGACTTTTATATATAAGATAACTGGTGTTGCAAAACAACATTAAAGGTATTCTTGAAAAAAAATCATCAGGCCTTTCTGCACTACATTCTTACAGTGCTATTATTCCACTTTCAATATTCTATGGAATCCTGGGGTTTGCAGTTTAGGGAGGAGCATTTAGAATTCTCAGCTGGAGGGCTCTTTGGCTTCAGTAAACTAGAAATCCCAGAATTCCACAGGATGTTGAAAGTGGAATAACGGCATTATAACAGTGTAGGGCATAAAGGCCCATCTTCAGAAGCTTTTCAAAAATTCATTTTGAAAAACACTTTTAGCTCATTAAATAAGCTCATTTCACAATTATTCAGGAATCAAGTTGGAGTCTCATTAGGTACAATGACATGGCCATTACAAGCCAGACCAGATTTCAGTGTCATCTCATGTTTCTGTTCACGGACAATGACCCTCATTGGTAACATGTTGCCCGTGCCAAAGGACAATGCATAAAAGCGTTTGTCCTCACTTATATTTTGTAGATTCATTTATATGGTAGATCTCACATTCTAGACAATATTCATAAGGTGAACACCCTTTTTCACCCCTTCGTTTTATGATAGTGCATTGCCAGCCAAGCTGCACACTAAAGTCTGGGTCTTGTGCAGCTAAGCTTTCATTGCATCTCACAAGAACTCACTGATTCATCTCTCCTTTTGCATTTTTACAGTCTCCCTTAATAAGTGGTGAATTTTCCCTCTTCCCACCCACCAGGGTCAGAAGAACATGCATTCGTGTGATTTAGTGGGTACACAGAAGGAGAAGGGGTTGGGGGAAGAGGGAGAACACTAGCAGAAATGATGTGGTTGTAAGATGTGGGAAGGTGAGACCACTGAAAACCCTTTGAAGCCTCAGTGGAGAGAAGTAGCCCAATCTTCCCTCCTTGATCTTCCATACAACAGTGTGACAAACCTCCATTTTAAAGGGAGCTTGCAACAGCCTCCCACAGCATACCATTGTAATATTCAGAAGTCTTAACTGTACCCCGTTCATAACCAGTTAATTCACAATAGAATCTGTTTCCATCTGAATACAGAACACAGCAGCATGTGTTGTTTCTGAGCATGCTCCATCTGCATAAAAACTTATATTTAATGAACAAGAAACAGGCACATTGTTTATGTTTATTCATAACAAGTTAGATATTACTTTTGAAGATAAAGAAACATTTTGATTATATATAATATCAGTTATGCATTTTAACACTGATAGGGAACTTTAGCAATCAAGAGGAGATAAAAAGACTTCAGAGAATTTAATCACATACTTCAAAGTAGACTTAAGAACATATATTTCAGAAACCAAGATAAAATATGAATGTTTAATTTACCATCTTTCTTTCTTATCACAAGTGTTTCTGATTCCAATGCTAATAACCTAGTTGAGTCTGACAGCTAACAGTGCTCATCTTGAAAAAAAAAAGAAAAAAAACTGAAGAAACTTTAGTTGCAAGGAGAAACTGCTAATTAGCTTTTCTTTTTCATAAGGATTGAATCAAGGCTTAACATTGCTCAGGCAAAGGTCAACATGTATTCATAAGCATTCACAGACTGGAGGGAAAAGATGAATGAAGAGTATGCAACTACACAATCCATGTCCAACATAGCTTGTCCTGAAAGTCATAGTTGTGGTATTTTCCCTTTCCTTCTCCTATCATGCAATCCCTAATGATGAAGTAGTGGAAAACAATTGAATGACATTCTAAATATTGAACGACTTTGGAAAAATGGGGTGTTTTGCTAGGTATTACAACAACAATAAGATGTTTTGTATCCATCAATTGTCAACAGTCATGGAACTGTATATGTAAAAGGGTGATTTTTCACAGTGTACTCTTCTGCAACTAGAACACCACAAACCACACATTTCTCTCTCTGTCTCTTTTTTTTCAAGCTACCAAGAGGATATTTTTGTGGTTGTTAGGGAAGATACAAAGGTAAAGGCTGAGAACACCATTCCAGAACCTGTTCCCCTCCCCCTCATAAAAAGAAAGTTTGGACTGAGCTTATGTTTTGCAATAGCAGCTATCTTTTCAGTGATACAAAATGAGTTTCAGATTCCAGGATTGACCCTATCATTAGGCAGAATGAGATTGCTGCCTATAATAATTGGTTGCCATTAAAATATAGGACCTTGGGATATGTCAGAATGACTTCCTTTCAACATGTAGATACCATCATGAAGGATATCTGATCACTACTGCCTAGATGCATGAGTGGTTTTGGTTCCTCCTTATTCTTCCTGCCTTTCAACAATATGAAGCCTACTTAGATCAAATGCTGATGGAAATACCTTTTCATTCATGATTTTTTCCCCTTGTGTTTTGGCAATCCTTGATCCAAAGAACACAAGGAAAAGTGTAATAGCTGCAGAAATGGCCAGGCGGCTTATGCATCCTTAGTTTTTTTGTGGATTTCACAGAACGTTTGTTAATAAAAAGCACAAAGACAATAAAAGTCTCCTAAGCTGACATCAAAGCTGATGCTGATTGTCTTATTTACTTCTAACAACTGCCTTAAGAAATTTGAACAGCACACCGTATAATATGCCATGTGAAAATAATTAATTGTTGTAGATGGGGTATAGAGTGGGACGCTGTGGCAAAATAAAAAAACTAGTCTCCAATAGGAAATGAAAATAGAAATGCAAATCAAATCTCCATACTTAACATAGCTGATAAACAACTTTACAAAAATAGAAGTTAAAAATGGCAAAGTCCTTGGGAGTGTTCTTCTCCTGGCTCATCTAAGCTTACTCATCTCTGAATATTACAATTCAGCTATGAGCACAGATCAGCAAAGCCACTTTCCATCTGCTCTGTAAGGTCTTTTTGTTCATACAAAATATGTTTTTCATTATCTATGCGCAGCTGCAACCAAATCAAAGCTATATCTTAGAATTATGCTCAGACACGCCAGTCAATTTCTGGACAATATATACAGGAGTTCTGGTTCTGGGTTTATTTTGTTTTTGTTTTTTTGAGTGTATTTATTTATTGGAGCATTCCCATCTCGGCATATGCATCACTCAAGGTGCTTTACAACAATCAAAATTTCACCATCATTCCAGAGCCAAAATATCAACTAAAATCCAAAAATAAAATTCAGGCAGAACAGATAAAAACAAATGTCATTTTTTAAAAAAATTAGCTTCACAGCACAGCAAAATCCTGCCAGGATAATGAAGTCTTTACTAGCTGGCAGCTGATAGCTAAAGGGGGGGGGTGGTCACCCAAACTCTAAACAGAAAGAAATTATGTAGTTCGAGTATGACCACTGAAGAAGTTCCTATCACTTCTCATACCCAATAATTGTTCTGGTCAGCCATTGCTTGCTAAACTTTCTTGAAGGAAGAAACAGGGAAATGCCAAACCTTGGTGCCCATTGTCACTTTTCTTATATGAAAAGTGATTGTATAAAAGTAATTACTATTTGTTACTATTTTTCACGTAAGCAAAGACCTTGAAAAACTGAGGATCTTGCTCATATGGAAAGTCTCCATGTAAGCAGCAGCTACTCTTCAAATGAAACATGTTTTACAACAGGGAAACAATAACCAGGGGGAGAGGGATGATGATATATTCTCCATTGCTCCAATATTCATGAAATTATAACGTGGACACCTAAACAGAGCTAGTGCTTTCACTGTGATTAGGACCCAGAAAAAGGTCATTTTTTACAGTGTCATGGCATTAGGAGGATGTTTAGGGATGGGATCTTGTATAAATTAAAATGCCAGCATAACAGTGGCAATTTGATTGCATTCAAGAGAAAGGTGCTGCACTGGGAGCAGGAGGCGGAAAGTGATATGTATGTGCTTCCTCTTCCTCGAAAGCATGGCTTGAGAGGACAAACCAATCATGGAAGCCAAACATTCTGGAAAGAGGAAACAAAAAGCACATTCTCCTCCTGCCGCTGCGATCATCCCCTCCCCCACATACTCACTCTTTTGGTCTTTCTTTTTTCTCCTTTTCGATTTTCACAATTTTTCTTTCTTTTTTTCTCTTTTTCTTTTTTTCCCCCTCTTTTTTTGGCTTTTTTTTTCAGCCTTTCCATTGTCACTGTCTCTGCTTTAATTAATTAATTAATTAATTATCACCTTAACTATGGTGGTGATTGCGATAGGAGCTCTGAATGCAAGCCATATATAAAGAATTCAATGAAGTGTTCAGGGAACCAAACTGGCCACTTGTGCAGGATTGGGACAGTTGAATAGCATCTATTAAGATCCTTGCGAAGGCATATTGGAACAAATGAAGTTTCTAAACAGTCTTCAAAACTGATCCATGTAGAACATGTTGCAATATATTTCTGTCTAATTCTAAATATCGAAATAAAGCTTGTGCTACCCTATCATGCCTATCCTCAGGCATGCACACAGTTCATGCTGTTAGTTGACGCTTTGCATATCTGTACTCTCTGGCAGCTAGTTTGGAAGTTACTTTATAGGAGTGTAGGCACAGCATCTGTTTGTTGTGACTTTCTGTTTCTTTGCTTTTTCATACCAGGTCTTTACCTGCATCACTCTAACTTGCAGCCATTGTCCTCCTTTTCTCTCTTCTCCATTGCATTTGGTTATGTACAAGTATTTATAAATATAGCTACTTTTCTATGTTTTACAAAGAAGACTAAGCCTATATATTTTGTCTAGTAGGACCTGTATATTTGTGTGTGTGTGTGTGTATGTGGGTGTGTGACTCATTATTGTTTAGCTTCTGTCTTGCCAATTTGATTACTCTGTTAACTCTTTTGTTTACTGTGCTCTTTTGTTTACATTTCCAAACAGGTGCATCAGTTAAACTAAGACACGGGGAGGAATTGGGATTAACAGTCCAATAAATCTAGAGAAAATAACACCAACCAAATAACACTTAATGCTTTGTATATTACTTCTACAACTTGACGCTTTATGCTAACAGATGTGGTATGTTGGGAATGTTGTTTATGTTGCACTGTTTGTTACGGCGTTAGTGCTCTATGTTGCCACATAGAACTAAATAAACAAAGACTTTACACACATTTTGAATACTAAAGAATGGAATTTAAAGCTCTGACACATACAAGCTGCTGCATTAATGTTAAAAATATTATTTGGATTTACAGACTTGTTCCTCTTGCCTCACAGAGGGAAACATTGTTGGAAGTTACTCTATACACAATTCCTTTTTGACAGCCCTCCATGAAACACCTAGATGGAATCAACATTATTTTTTTCCTGTGCATCAG